>JAQHUG010000108.1:4316422-4375095 GCA_028555095.1 Dicrostonyx torquatus
TCTATTTTATTCTTTCCTATATGATGTGGGAGTGGTCTCCTGTATTTTGTATTACTCTCATTGGTTAAATAAAGACTCTGTCTGGCTTGTAAGATAGGTCAGCCCTTAGGTGGGTGGAGTAGACAGAATGGAAGTTCTGGGAAGAGAGAAGGAAGTGGGCCAGTCGCCATGAGGCTCCCGTCGCAGATGGATGCAGGTTAGACCTTTCCGGTAAGTCACCACATGGTGACTTACAGACTTTTATAATGGGTTAGTTTATGAGGTGAGGGCTAGCCAAGAAGAGGCTAGAGATAATGGGCCAGGCAGAGTTTGAATGAATGCCGTTCACATGTGGTTATTTTGGGTACAGGCGGCCAGTGGCTGAGAGGGCCAGCGGCTGGCGGCTGGAGAACACAACACACACCTCTCCCCTATTTACAACACCTATAATTGATTTCTTCACTCTATCTGCAAATCTTAACATCATGACAATAAAGATGCCCTAGGAACTCTCAGGTTTAAGGCTACAGATTAAATGTTTTCAGAGAACAGGCTATGATCAGGTGAGAAGAATATGTGACTAAGGGAATTGAATGCAGTTGTTATAATCTTTAAAAACTCTCTATTTTAAGCTTCATTGTCATTTCTTTTTGCAGTTTGTCGGAGACCAAGGCACTTACAATTTGTTCAGTCAAAATTTAATAAAAGGAGAAAACGTCTATGGTATTTTTCTAAATGTTTACTGTGTGTATTTCTCATTTGCCTGTTTTGATTGGCAGCTCTATATGACCTTGAATTTTAATTTTATGTGAAGTTTGGTGGATAGTATATTATAGAAATTGTAATCAAGAGTGGCTGTAGGACCTTAGTGTCTTTTCCTAGCAAGGCTGGATTTCTAGGAGTTGTATTTCATGTTTTGGTGACAGAGTGAATACATCCATCAGCAGTGTGCACATGTTGCTCATACTTGCAGAAATTAAGAGTCCTAAGCCCTGTATGCCGTTATTTTAAGGCCGAGAGTACATGTTGCTTTGGTAGAGGACTTAAGTTCTAGGCACCGACAATGGAAGGCTGATAAACATCTGTAACTCCAGTTCCAACAGGTTCAGCACCTTCTTTTGGCTTGGCTGGTACCTGCATACAGGCACACAGAGACTCATAATTAAAAATTAAATAAGTTAGAGAAACATGACTTTAGTGGAAATAACTTATTATATTTATTTATATATTTCTGTATGTTTCCTCAGCTTCTCTTGAAAGGCCTTCCCTTTGGATGATGGCTTAATTGTCTTTTCACATCTGATAAGAGTCTTTTGACTAGACAGATGTTAGCACCATGGGAGAAATATTCAAATGCTAAACAACTTATCTTCGTGATTGACCTTTGATTGCCATCCGCAAAATTTTCTGTTCTACGGTCTCTACGCTCGGTCTACTCCAAGTGGACCACCACCACGTGTCAAAATGTTACATATCTCAGTCTCTACACACCCACAGAGGAAAACCATGCCCATTTTAACAACAAAAACGTCAGCTAACTCAACGCCTCTCAGTTTCAGTGCCATTCTGTGCAAATCTGATACATGCTTCCAGAACATTTCACAATCTTTCATGTTCTTCTTTAAGTGCTTTTAATGCTTCCAAATAAGCTCCCTGTACCTTGGAGTTCATTTACCTGTTCTTCTAAAATAACAGGAAGGTGTAAACGATAGTGGCATGGTGTGGAAAGGAAGCATGTCTTAAAACAGTCTATGCTCTGTAGGAGTCCATTGTGGTTACAAGCTTCATCTTCAAAGCAGCACTGTTAGACTATGGTAGAACCACTGAGAATTAATTAATTTGGTAAAAGGGTTCTCAATGTGGGTCATGAACAAGTATATGTGGGAGCTTTCAGACCCCTGAAGAGGACTGACTCTCGATGCATCTCTGCAGAACTTACTCTGTCACTGTATTCAGCCATCACACCTGCCATCCTCCATAAGGTCTTCACCAGGACTAAGCCAATAAATGCATCATGTTCCTAAACTCCAGAATTATGACCTATTCCTCAGGATAGGTTTTCCTCTCATTTCTGTTCCCATTTCTGCCTTCCTGGTTATGCTGAAGCACATTACATTATTTCTTTGCTTGTGTGTGTGTGTGTGTGTGTGTGTGTGCATGTGTGTGTGTGTGTGTTAAGGCAAGATCTCACTATTGCCCAGGTAAGTCTTGAAATCATAACCCTCCTGTTTCAGTTTTCTGATTTCATGTGTTACATGACTTTCCACCACACTTGAAATTTTTTGTTTATTTTGCTATTTCTAATATTTTCTCTTCTGATTTTGTTTTCTATTTTTTCCTATAAATATTGACCTACTTAATAAAGTCTTTTAAAATCCAATATTTAGCTAAGTTATAGTCAAAGTAAATAGGAATACATTAGGCTTATTTCTATTCTCCATTAATTTTCAACTGAACTGCTAGGTTTATACATTCTTTTTCTATTTGTTTTATCTTTGCTTTATTATTCTTCTTTCATCCATGTATGACATATTTTTAAAAATAATCTAAAATTATTTTAATGTTGATTATTTATATTATATTATAATAATATATTTACATTTGGGGGCGGGGGTTTCGAGACAGGGTTTCTCTGCAGCTTTGGAGCCAGTCCTGAAACTAGCTCTTGTAGACCAGGCTGGTCTCGAACTCACAGAGATCCACCTGCCTCTGCCTCCAGAGTGCTGGGATTAAAGGCGTGTGCCACCACCACCCATCTATATTTACATTTTTAATTTAAATAAATATTTAAATAAATTTAAATTATATTTGATATATAAAGTTTCATGAGAATTGATAAATTTGTTATTTCCAATAGTGCTAAAACTTAAATATTTTTACCTTTTTTCTAAATATTTTGTTATTGGCATGGTTTTAATTCTACATGTACTGGACACTTTGGGAATTATTATTATTGATCATAAAGTGCAGCCTCTTAACTTTACGCAGTGATGGCCCCTCATTGCTCTGTGCTTTCTCTGGCACTGTCCTGATTTAGTTGGTTGTACCTGTCCACCTGACTCGCTTTCCGTGCTGCTTCCTTGTCTTTATGTCTCTCATTTCTGCTATGTCAACTCCCCTTCTCATTACTGTTCCATTAAAAAGAATGCACTTTTTCTTGTGGCTGATTTTAATAATTTATCTTTAGTTTTTATCTGTCTTTTTCTGTGTGTCTCTGTGAATTTTTCCCATGTATTTGTTTAACTTGCTTGGATTTGGGGGAATTTCTTTAATCTATAAAAAAATACATTTTATCAATTGCAGAAAAATTTCCACACTTCCCCTGTCCATCCAACCCCCACCATATGCAGGTAAGACTCCATTCACCCTACATTCTTCAGCCCTACACACCTTCTTCTCTACCATCCAGCTCCTGTGGTATACAGTACCACAGACAACAGTCCCAGGCCAACATTCAAAAAAATAAAAAAAAAACTGCCTCTAAATGTATAAAACTCAATGTAAGAACAAAATGGGAAAATCTAATTTTGTTTTCTCAAAAACTCGCTGATCCTTACCACAAGGACTTCCTAGAAAAATTACTATAACTTTGTTCAAACATCTTCTGTTTTAAAAAGACAAAAAGAGAAATAACTAAAATAAGAAACTCAATATGAAATGTGAAAACAGAATTTAGTAAAGAGACAGAGTTACTTTTATAAGGCCAAATTAAAACGATGTTGGGAATGAAAACCCAATAAGCCAAACAAAAACCTTAGTGGAAAAATTCAACAGTAGAATGAATTGGGTGGAAAACAGTATTGGGGCTGAAAGACAAAGTTGAAGGAATGGATCATTCAACCCAAGTCAGTGATAAAGTCATAAAGGCTTATGGGCAAAAAACAGGAAAGATGAAGAAATGGAGGAAGAATGGGGATACTATAGCAAGGCTATTGGACATATTTTCTGTAAAATTATAGAAGAAAAATTTCCACAGCATTTAGTAATATTTTTTAAAAAATATTTCTACCTTCTTCTTTTTTTTAGTTTTTTTTTATTGTTAAAAGAAAAATTTACATTTACTCCCCTTTTCCCGGCCCTCCCACTCCCCCACTACCCCACCGCCCTCCCCTTGCTTCTTTAAGATGGGGCAGGATACCCTGCCCTATCTTTTATTACAGTATTTCTGGGGCTCCAATGACATGTATCTAAAGCATTTTCAATCTATTCTGCAAGGAACGATGTTGCTCCCTGATTAGTTACAGGTTATAGCAATGAAGACTTAAGAAAACAGTATTAGTCAGAGGCCATGGAGTTAAAAGCACTGATAACCTCCTGAGATGCCACAACATTATTCACTAATATAAAAACACAAAATCTCAGGGAATAAGATGACATCTATAACAACTTTTCAGACAGTGTGTTGATATGCTTTGTGAAGACAATAACCTGAAAATCTAGGGTTAGAAGTTTCTACCATTCACATTTATATGCTGTGGGATGATGCTCTTGTACACTGTAAAGATTTGTCACTTGTATTGGTTTAATAAATTGCTGATTGGCCACTAGCCAGGCAGGCAATATAGGCATGACAACCAGACTAAGGGAATTCTGGGAAGAGGAAAAGCAGAGACATAATTGCAAAACAAATGCACAGGAAGCAAGATGAGAATGCCTTACTGAGAAAAGGTAACAAGTCATGTGTCTAAACATAGATAAGAATTATGGGATAATTTAAGATGTAAGAGGTAGTTAATAGTAAACCTGAGCTAAGAGGCCAAAAAGTTTATAATTAATATAAAACTTTGTATGTTTTTTTTTCCAGGGAGGGGGAAGGAGACAGAACAGCTGAAGGACTGGGTGAGACAGAAACTTCTGTCTACATTCATAGCTTGCTCAATGGGAAAAAAAAGTTATTTTGTTAGAGGCATACTAAGATTTCAAAATGGTCTTATTTCTTTTGATGTGTAATATAATTTTCAAATAATTTCTTTAAAAAACTTAACCAAATCTACATTCTGGTTACACTATTAATGAGTATATGCACGAGAATGCATGAAATAATCTCTCTATACATGTTTACACCCAAATAACAGACAAATAATAGTAGTAGTAAACATTTTTCTTACGAGCTACTTTATATTTTAAATTATGTATATATGCATGTTTTTCTGTCTGTCCCTGTGTATGATCTTCTGAATGCAAGCCACCTGACATGAGAGCTAGGAGCCAAACTTGCATCCTCTGCAGATGCAGTATGCGTTATTAACTTCCAAATCATTTCTACAGCACAGCACTCCGTAATTTGGATTATAGCAATGTTTAATGATAGACGAGAAATAAGTGTGTTTGACACAAAATAGGCATTTGAACTGGTAACTCTTCTTAGAGAAAAAAAATTATTCTTGTTATCCTTTAAATAATTGATTAGTTACTGCTAGGTACTTTAAAAATAATGTGATTTGGTGTGCAAAATTATAAGCCCCTCACTAAAACTTTATATAGCAATAACACTGTCTGAACTGAAAGACTAGAAAGACTTCAATGATTTCTGTTTGACACTTGTTAGTTGTCTGAACTCATTTTATAGATGAGGAAACTAAGGCAGGTATTTCAAATATTTTTCTAGTATTTTATAATCAGGAAGTGGCTGAGCCATTATCATACACTGACTTCAGGAAATTCAACTATGCACAATGCAAAGGATGCAGAGTCTGGGCTCAGCTTTGGAGCACATGGACCATGTCCTGATGTTCTTCAGGTTCCCTTCCTTCTTCCACCATTTCTAATTAATTTTCCCAATGGAGAAAGAAGAGGAATTATATTTTAATATCCAGAGACTAAAAGTATATTTTAGCAAGTTAGCACTTCTAAGCAGTTGATTTACTCTTGAAGCTGCAAAACCTGTGAGCTCGCAATTAATCATATGTTGGTCATTTTCTTTCAAAAATGTTCAGTTTGGCTGTCTGTATCATAATAGGAGAAAACATGTAATTTATGCAGTCTAGAAATTATAGCCTTGTGTTTAACTGTGTTGTAATATATTTTCTCACACGCTCATTGTTCTTAACACTATAAAAGAATGTCATTTCCCTGGGATTTATTTAAGCTAAACATTTAGAGTGAGACCTCAAGCAAAACAGCAACCCCTTGGAACTGTGCTTGCTTTTCTGTTTTGTTGATTTTTTTTTCTTAAATGGTGCTTTTAGGATATGTGTTGACCCTATTTAATTTTCATGGCAACTTTTAAAGATTATTTTTTAGATAGAGGCACACACTCTTTGCTTTATCATTACAATAAGAATGCTTCGTCTTTGGTATTCTCATGTGCATCTCACATGTAAAAGCTTTCTGTTAATATTCACAGAATACACAAAGCAACTCTCCCGCGGCAAAGTGATAATTTAAAGATGCTATAAATTCAAGGGAATAGATGTATCTTAATTCACTGACTTTAAAAAAAAGCACATATTTGAAAATCTAAAAAGTACATATTTTAAGCAGTTTTCCCAACTAACCTTTGCCAGAAAATTAACCCCCAAATTGTTTGACATCTTTGAATAGTGTATCACAATACTGCCAGCAGACTGATCACTCACTGTGTCTGAGACAAATCAATTAGCCTGCCAATTGTATTCATTAGAATTCATTCATATCTCTATAAAAAGTTAATTAAAAGTAAGAGTGAGGAGGAAATCATGTCTAACATTCTTATTAAATCCAATCCACCAAAGTAATTTCAAATTTAAATCAACAATCATTACTTAGACTCTCTTTCCAAAAAAGGACAATATGCCTGAAATCAGATAAAGCCATTAACAACCCAGGACTCTTAGATAAAGAATTCCAAATTAAGGTGTGTGTTTTATCAATACTGTTATTACTCAGTTATTATTTTAAATGTTTACCCAATTTTTTTTCTGAGTACACTTCCCAGACATGTAGAGATGCCTCCTCTACACATTTATTTACCCATCAGCATAGGTGAGTGTAGAAACTAGTATCGGGCCTCCTTTCTTTAGAACTCAGTGTAACAAAGCTTCTAAAGATGAATGAGAGCACAGAGGAACCAGGAAAACATCACAATGAAAGCCAAATAAAACCATCTCCATTAAGGACCACTGCTTAGAGAAACCAGGTGCCAAAACAACTCTGGCAACAAGCAGAGGTTTTCCTATTCCTGAAAGAGTCTCTGTCCCTAGCATCCTGAGTGTTTCAAGTAGAGCTATTCAAAGCAAAAGAAAAAAAAGTGTTTGAACACAAAACTCTTAGATTATAATATGAAGCTCTCACTCAGTCTCTCAATTTCATCTATATTGGGCAAGATATCTGATCCTTTTGTTTCCAGAATGCCAAAAGGAGAGCCTGTGCGAAGGCAGAAGAATCTTCCTGACAAGCCACGGGAAGACTTAGACTCATTTCATATTCCGTTCTTGGCACTGGGGTCTGGGTGGAGGTGGGCAGGTCCACCCTGCCTTTCAGTCTCATTAATCATTTGGCTTTCCCTGGCTGCTCACTGCATCTTCTGGAGGAACCCTTCTCTTTATTCATTCAGACAACCCTTTGGATTAAACAGAGCCAGCTAAATGTCAAAGCAAATCTGAGTCTTGATGCAGATAATCATTTCAATAATATTTCTCCATTTGTGCCCAAACACCAGGGGAATAAAGCTTCTTTGCTGTCAGGTACGGTAAGACTGCAGTTGGTGTAAATGCTTGACACTGAGCCAGATGGCTTAGCCGCGCCTCAAACATATGTTCAACAAGCAGGCTTGCACACATTGGAATTTTATTATTTTGAACTGGTGAGGCTTGCATATTTATTTACTTGACCCCCTTTGGTGTCACTTCGGTATTAAAACAATCAGTTGTAAAGCTTCTCCAAGCAATAGGGTAGGGCTAGCTTATAAACTCCGTGTCCGTTTCACACCACCACCCACAGTGAAGTGTTCCTTCTCTCACCGTCTCCCCTTGATAACTTCAAGAAAAGGGTGGCACAGTGTGTGTGGCTGAGGAAAAGAGGGAAATGGAAATTAAAGGTGAGAATACTGGCTACCCTATAGATGAATGTGCCCTTTCCTGACCAACTTTTTACCTGACCCGAGGACAGGTAGTTTTCTAAATTAGTAACATGTATATTTCACTCAGGAAACCTTGTCTGGGTGTTAACAAAATCAACCATTAAAATATACAACGGCATGTGCCCTTCAAAATATCACATGTAAGTCTATCTATCTACCTATCTATCTATTTTTCCATCTGGGTAGCTGACTATATACTCATGCACGCAGAACATGTTAATAAACACATATATGATTATTCAACATATGTGTGTATATGCAATGTATATGGCTATATATTCTGATGTGTATTCCCATTTTCATATGCATATGTGTATATGCATACTTATGTGTAAGTTAAAAAGAAAAACTTGCGTCACAAGCTTTATCAAGAAGCATTTGTGATAGCTAAAAATATTAATCATGCGGCTAATATATTCTTCAAAATATAACTTAAGTAATTTTATTGCTCAGTGGAAATCATGTTTGTATAACAGCTAATTACACATTAGTTAATATGTTCCAATTCAGTGTTTTAAAAAGGTCAGAGAAAACTGGCAAGATGTTTGAGTGGGTAAAAGCAATTGCAACAAAAACCAGAGGACCTGAGGTCCATCTTTGGAACCCACAGTAGAAGGAGATAACTGATTCTCATGGGATATCTTATAAGCTCCACTTGTGTACCGTGACACACAAGCACTCATACTCTCACACACAAAATAATAAGGAAAAATTAATTAAAAATAAGGGCTGGAGGATAGATATTAAAAGCCAGGAGCAATGCAAATATGATGAACAGTTCCTGCACAGTTTATACCTGATGGAAATGAATTTTCACTTATGAGAAAACAGTGTCTTTGAGTCCAATAAATATAATGTAGCTAGAAGAAAGAAATTGGTGAAAAGAGAAACCTTACCCAAATCAAACATTAAATGAGGTATAGCTTTTCAAACACACTAGCCAGAGAAACCGCTTGTGTCTGTGCTACATGTATAGCCTTTATACAAAAGTAAACCTTTGCTGCGAAGTTGGCTGTGTCAGAAGAGACTACTGGGAGATTTCAATCTACCGGACCTATAATGCTGATAATATGGTGGTTTTAAATACTGTTAGACTCAAATGTGCTCATTTCACAATAAATACCTTGACCCCAGTGTTGCCCAGAACTAAAACTCACACAAAATTAAACTTACCTACACATATAATTTTTATTTATTTTTTCATTTTACATACCAACCCCAGTTTCCTCTGCCTCCCCTTTTCTTGCCACCCCACCCCACTACCATTCCACCCCATCCACTCTTCAGAGGGGATAAGGCCTCCCTTGGGGAGTGAAGGAAGTCTGGCCTAGCAAGTTGACGCAAAACCAAGTCTCTTCCACTGTATCAAAGCTGAGCAAGATATCCCACCATTGGGAATGGGCTCCAGTAAGCCAGTTCACGTACCCAGAATAAGTCCCAGTTCCACTGCCAGGGTTCCACCCAACAGATCAAGGCAAATAACTGTCACCTACAATCAGAGGGCCTAGTCCGGTTCAATGGAGGTTCCCCAGCTGTCAGTCCATAGTTCACGATCTCCCACTAGCTCGGGTCAGCTATCTCTGTGCTTTCTCCCATCATGATCTTGACCTCCCTTGCTCATACGATCCCTCCTCCCTCTCTTCAACTGAGCTCCAGGAGCTCAGCTCAGAGCGTGGCTGTGGATCGTTGCATCTACTTCCATCAGTTTCTGGATGTAGGTTCTATGATGACAATTAGGATAGTCACTAATCTGATATAGGGAAAGCATATAATTTTTTATTTAAAATTTTCACACAATATATTTTGATCATATTCTTTCCCTACCCCATCCCCTCCCCTGTCCTTCCCATCTTCCGACCCACCCAACTCCATGTTGTTCTCAATGTCTTTTTTAAAAAAAAAGTTCTCAAAACAGACACACTTAAAAAAGAACCAATAAGCCAAAATACCTAAAGAAAATTAAATATACACACAATGTTTGTTGTTGTTGCTGCTGCTCTTGTTATACCCTTCTGGTCCCTTACTAGCTACCTAACCTCTGCAGTTGTTCAAGTTGAAACACACATATCTAAAGCTTAAAAACTAGCATCCGCATATAAAAGAAAACACACAATGTTTATCTTTGTAGACCCAAGTTACCTTCCTCAAAATGATTGCTTATAACTCCATCCATTCACCTGAAAAATGTCATGATTTCATTTTTCTTAACAGTTCAATACTATTCCATTGTATAAATGTGCTCTCTTTTCATTGTCCATTCATTTCTTGATAGATATTTAGGTTAATTGTAATTTCTGTCCATAATGAATAGAGAAGAAATGATTGTGGATGAGCAAGTATCTCTGTAATATGATGTAGAATCCTCTGGGTATATATCAACCTTCAGTGTATTTTCAGACATTCACACTAATTTCCAGATTGGTTGTACCCACCTCCAGTCCCACTAGCTATGACTACCTCTTCCACTTTCTCATCTTCAACAATGTGCTGTTGTTTATTTTTATTTATCTTGGCCATTCTGACTGGGACAAAATGGAATCTCAAAGTAGTTCTGATTTGTATTAATAACTTTTGGTTTAATGCTTATGCTATTGGGGCTTTGTTTAGAAAGTCTTTTCCTGTTCCAGTGAGTTCAAGGTTATTTCTCACTTTCTTTTCTATCAGGCTCAAGGTATCTGGTCTTATTTAGTTTAATATTTATTTCTATGTACATTAGTGTACAGGCAGTCAGGTCCTCTGGAACTGTAGTTAGAGACAGTTGTAGGTGCTGGGAATTGAACCCAGGTCCTCAGGAAGAACAATCAGTGTTCTTAACCACTGAGCCATGTCTCCAGCCCTTACCTGTTCTTATTAATAATGAGGTCCTTGATGCACTTGTAAAGGACCTGACTGCCTTTACACAGTACTTTCCTTTTCTTCCTTTTTAAAAATCTATGTATCTCTTGGCTGGCCTACTACTTCTGTGTAGTCCAAGGTGACCATGAAGTTTTAGCAATTCTCCCCTCAGACCCATCAAGTCTAAGGTGAGTAGATTCATCTCCCACCTGGCTTTTCAGGAGTCTTTTTAATGTTCTAGACTAGAACTATCATCAAAGAATATTACACTTGGGATTTTCTTCAGTATGAGAGGAAAGGGAAAATGGCAATCAGTATCAAATCACAAACTGCTCATAAATGAAGATGTACTTTAAAATAAATTCTCAACTTTACATATTACGTATCTTGGAATTTATATTCTTCATACACCTACAGAGAATAATTCAATTTTAAAATGATAAGCTTTAGATTGTGTCTTTGCAAACAGGTAACAACATAATTTCAAAATCATAAATCCTAAACTAACATCAATATAAAATAGAGTTTAATTTAAAATGTAATTCATGTTACATTTCATATTGGTTTAATTATATTTTTATAATAACCCACTACTTCAAAACAACATTAAAATTTTTTTCATAGGAAACATGTTCTTCTTATGTAGATATAGGTATTAAGTAAATGCTATTTACTCATAATATTGAGTTTACATGAGGTTTTTGTGTCAGCCTAGGGAAACAGTACAACTGCCTTTGGAAATGAAATATAAAACCTACACAATTACATCTTTAGGTTGGCCTGTAACTTGCTGCAATGAGATTAAATCATTCTAGACTTTCTAAATTCTTCACTACAGCTATGCTGAGATTTTCCATTATATATTATCTTCTCCTATCAAAGGTTTTTAAATATATTAATTCACCTTTGTGCCAATAACCATGTCTTACAATTTATCAGAGAATATCTTATTATATACATACCTCTAACAAATCATAATGATACAATATGACATGTATATGGAAACACACATATGTATATATGCATTTTACGTTTTTGTTCATTCTCTTTTTTGGACTGCCTAAATTTCAGCCAAAGTCTCATTCCCACAAATAACATAAAGACATGATCTGCCTCTTAGCCTCTTCACTGTTACACATTTAATGTCTGAGAAAATTCTCTGCCATGTGTGAGACACAGACACAACTGTTGCCCATTCCTCTGTCATGATGGCTTTGTACTGAAGTCTAGTGTGCCTCTCTCTTTTGAAAATATCTTCGTGTCTTTTGGCCAATTTGAAGACTCCAACACACAATGAAAAAGGAGACAAGACCAAAGCATCTGCAATACATTGTTATGCCAAAGCTTCCGTGAGCAACTTCCTAACCAAATTAACAATAAAATAGCTGTGATTTGAAATAGGAACAAACTGTAGAAACATCTTTAATTTCCAATGGTTCTGTGGTGTAAATGACTCCAGTTCAGGGAATCTTCTGCCAACTGTCTGCTTAGTCCAACAAAGCAAACCTGATTCTCTCAAACAAAATGCCTCTCCACACATGACCACGCATTTGTGGTGTGGGGGTGGGGTAGAGAATCCAATATCCCAGGCTTTGTTGCTGGGACAGTGATACTTTAACATCAACTACACATTCTGTGCTTTGGATGCAGGTGGAAGGAGATGATTTGCAAAAAATGGGAATGGTAGCGATAAGCATCTAGTGAACGGCTTCCTAACCATTATCCCCTTCTGCCTCTTCAAAACCAAAAAATTAAGTTCACACTGCGGGCCCAGATAACAGCTTTTAATACTCTCTAAAGAGAAATCATTGCCAAGTAGATGAGAATTGTCTCTGTTTGCAATATAAATGGTTGAGTATCTAAGACAATGGCCTAGTTATTTGTTGTGTTTAGTTAAATATTTTATCTTCCAGCAATAGCTTTTGAAGATCTGTGTTTAAGAAACCCTTCAGTGAATCCTAAATAATATTAGGGCCTGCTGGCTAATTTTAAACTTTGCATTTGTCTACCGGATTGAGGAGAATGCTTTTCACACATAGCTCAGCCTTTACTCAGATACTGGGCAACCCACTTACCATCAAGGCTTTCCTGCCTGAAGGCAATTGTAGCAATCATGTCCTGTACAGAAGGGAATGTGATCTTGGACACAATCAGGAGCCACCCAAGTTCTAGCACCATTTTTTTCACAATGACATTTTAGTGCCATGAAATTTGCACCCTTTTCTAATGAAATTATGATATTGTTTTAAAAGTTGTTTTCTATGACAAATCAGCACTACCTCTAAACTAATCAATTCTTGTTATTTTAATCCAAAAGCAGATTTCTTAAGTTCGTTGATAAACACAGCCCTTTATTTTAAAAGGCTGTTATCTGAATACAAATCCTCTGCTATCCGAATTGGACACTAATTCATGATACATGGAGATGTGTTACTGGAGAAAAATAAAATATTTTTAAATTAAAAATACATTGCTGAATATTATAGATAATAACTTGTGTAATGTATATTTATTCTTAAAGCTTTGCATTGTATTTAGTCATTTAGACTTCATGTGACTGTTGCATAAATATGTTGTTCTCCCCTTCCCCCATACCTGCTGCTTATATAGTGCACAGGGAAAAAAATACAATGAGTGGGAAAACCTGAATAAAAGACCAGGAGCCTGTTTCTGAGCCTGAGATGAGTCATCCTCCTAAAATGCAAGAGGCCAACCTTTCTTAATGACTCTCACTGCTCCCAACAAAGGTAGTAAACGATCATCTTCCTGACAGCCTACTCTCAGTTTCTTTCCTTCTTTACTAGTGTTTAGAACCCATTTTCATGACCATGCTTCTCCACCATACATTCTCTTCATTTTGTCATCACTAGCCCCCTTCCACATGGACACACACGTTTGGATCTGTAGCTACCATCCTACCATTCCATGAACAGACAGACAGTATGGGCAACATGTCTACCATTATTTTTACTTGACAGGTCCCATGGATTTTTTTCAGCTGAAATATGAGAGATTAAATAATAAACATGTATAGTTTTTGAAGTGTACTTGTGTGCATGTATGTGTATTTATTTGCTTTTAATGGCTCCTCTAATCATAATGTTATCATGGCCCTTTTAAAGTGGGCATTTGTGGCTTTAGAGAAGGCTGAAATTCTTCAGCCAACATAAATGAACTCACATTGATTATGACAACATATGTAAGACCAATGCAAGCTCAAGCCACACAAAATCCCAGCATGGAAGAAAGGATATGCACACAAAGTCTGACACCTATCTGAGGGACAACTGACATTTGATTTTTACTGGGGGAAGAAATATCAGTTTTCTTTAATGGTGTGCAGGGTACGTACTACATACTGGTGGATGGTGGGGGGCAAATTGAGTGGCTAGAAAAGGGGGATCTAATATGAGTTGGGGAGGGAGTGAACACAATCAAAATACATTGTATGAAATTCTCAAAAAATGATAAAAATAATTTTAAGATGAGTAAAATCACAAAAACCCTCAGCCCACAAAAATGATTCTTGTTCTGTGTAAAACATAGAATTAACAAAAGCATAGAGAATCACTCTCATAACTTGGGCTGGATCTGGATCTCTGGGTTAGCATTCTACAAACATTACTAGCCTGAAGCATCTCACTCCAAAGTAGCCTGTGGGTAAACTGTAGCAAGTTACACCATAGTTGTTTCTCTCGTGCATTCATTTGTTTTGACATCACCAAAGCTTTAGATTCTGAGACACTGAGCCTCAATGCACAGAGTTGTCATGCAGTAGTCAAAGAGCAGGGATGGGAAACAGTGTGTGGTCTTTGTTGGTGTGGGAGGTCCTTCTGTCTATGTGTTGCTTTTATTGGTTAACAAATAAAGAAACTGCTGGGGTCTATAGCAGAGCTATAGGAGAACAGAGCTAGGAGGGGGAAACTAAAACAGAGTGCTGGGAGAAAGAAGTCAGAGAGACGCCATGGAGCTGCCACCAGAGATAGACATGCTGAAATTTTGCTGGTAGATCATGACCTCGTGGTGATATACAAATTAATAGAAATAGGCTAAATTAATATGTAAGACTTAGCCAATAAGAAACGAGAGATAATGGGCCAAGCAGTGAATTAATTAGTACCGTTTCTGTGTGATTATTTTGAGTCTAAACTAGCAAGGTGGTCAGGAACCAACAACAAGTGGCTTCTCCTACACTTTGGTGAAAGATGGTAAGAGAAGATTCATGCTTGTTATGGATGCTGTTCTGAGTTCTAGATACTCCTTAGGTGTTTTAGTCAGCTTTGCATTATAACAAACAACCTGAGATCACCAAAAAGTAAAGAAAAAGGGATTTCAGAAGGCCTAGCCCACAGTGATTGGTTCTTTTGCTTTAGGGTATTCTAAGTGGAGCCATTGTGAGTTTCAGTCAATGTGTTCTTGGTATTGTGAGTTGGAACTTAGGAACGTGGATTGTCTAGGAGGGCTGAGGGGGTCTACAGGAGCAAGGAAAGTAATGTGTTCTACCAGGGTGTGCTCAGAATCCTGGAAATGGGGGCAGGTCACAATAGACAATCTGCTATAGAGCTGGGATGTGAATGGGCAATTGATTTTGAAAATGAGGAGGAAGAGTGAAAACCTGAGGCCCATTGACTTGAGGCAGGTATTACTGAAGGATTTTCTGGGAATGCCTCTGGCATTTGGGGCTGAAAAAAAAAACAGGACACCTAGAAAAGAACAATTCTGTGTAATCTCATGGAGATCTTCTGAAGATGGGGCCAGAGAGGAGGGTGAGGCTGAGGTGGGTAGCCTGCTATAAAGTTGGGGTGAGACTAGAACATTGGATTTTGAGGAGAGGAAGGAGGGGTATAGATTCAAGTAAGGCTACCTACTTCCTGGCATGTATAGTAGTTGGTGGTTTCCAGGGAAAGTCTGTTGGTGTTCAGGACTGACTACCCTTGTCATCAAGATTTAAATGTATTTCAATAAAAAATGTCAATGGAGAACAATCAATGAATCTTACAGGTAACAACATTAACAAAGAGCTTTGTAGACAAAAGTGTAATGGATCACTACCAAATAGAGAAGAAACAGTGGATAGAGGAGATTAACAGTGTTTACAGAAGGAATGAAAAGAAAGCTGACTTCCTGCCCCTGTAAAGGGGAGATGACTTGGAGAAAGAATTTCAGCCATAAACTCATAGTTAATCCTGTCTGTTAGTTTCACTGGGTCTGGATCAACTGCTGGACCAGCTTCTGGATAAACCTTGGAGGGATTTTCTTATTAGGTTAAGTGGAAAAACTCATCCTAACTGCAAGCATCCCCATCTGTTGGTCACAAAGAAAGGCAGAGGTCCAAAGGAAGTGATTCTACAGTTTTGCCATCTTGCCTTCATGTTGATATCTGTGGCTTGTGGTGCCACCAAAGGCCTCATGGACACTCAGGGTCTAGGCCACATCCTATGGTCATGCTGGTGTCTGAGGGCCATACCATCACTAGGGCCATGCCCATTTAAATGGCCTGCACTGTCACTTGAGGCCATGGTAACATCAGGGCCCAAGCTGCTGCTGAGGGCCATGTCTGTGTGCTACTGCTGCAGATGGGGTCTGTGATTATGTCCATGGCCCGTGTTGCCACAGGGTCATAGAAACCATGCATGTTGAATAAGGGCCATATGAGCTGGCCCTGTCCCTTGCTGTCCCTGGGATAGCTGGCCATGCCCCTGCCTGGAATCTGTGGCAGAAGACTCTCCCCTCATCACAGGAGAGCTGGCCCTGCACTAGGGAGAGATGGTCCCACTCCTCACCATGTGCACAGGAGAGCTGGCCCTGCACTAGGGAGAGATGGTCCCACTCCTCACCATGTGGGTGGAAAAACTGCCGCAGATGGCATAGGTCTAGGAGAGCTGGGTCTGCCCTTCACCAGAGGGGTTGGTCCCAGTGACCCAGACCCGCATCCTGGGCCTTGGATTGGCCCACCCTAACATCTGCCCCAAGTATGACCTGGTCAAGTGGGTAAAGGGACTGGTCAGGGTCTCTATGACTTGGCACTATACTGGGATATCCAAGAGGAGTTCAGTGAGGATCCAGGGATGATGGTTTGGCAGGGGCCTTGAGTCATGCCAATGACTCATTGCAAAGTTGGGTGGGTTTTTGGTGTGGGAGGTCCTTCTTACTATGTGTTGCTTGCATTGGTTAATAAATAAATAAACTGCCTTGGCCTGATAGGGCAGAACTTAGGTAGATGGAGAAAATAGAACTGAATTCTGGTAGGAAGAAAGCAGAGTCAGAGACACGCCATGGATCCGCCGGAGACAGATGGGAATTTTACCCGATAAGCCACTGCCACATGGTGATATACAGATTAATAAAAATGTGGGAGTTAGCCAATAAGAGGCTAGAGTTAACAGGTTCAGCATGGAGATGATACTGCTACCAGACCTGGCTTTTATGTGGACGCTGGTAGTGCAAACAGAGGTCCTCATGCTGTACAGAACACACTTTACCTAATGAGCCGTTTCCCCAGCCAAACTGTTTCCTATTGACTTGTTTGGTCCTTGCTGTTTCAGTCTTTATTGTTTTACATAGAAATGTTTCCAAAACAATGAAAGTACAATTTGTACTATCTCTGTTATGTATACTACAGATATCCTCGGTCTAAATGGCAAAGAATCCTGGCTGTATTCTTTTATCCTTGCTTCTTGTTTAGGAAAGATATATGTGCTGTATTTAAAGATCAAATCACAGTTCGTGTCTGGATAAAACGAAATATTTCTAAGTAATTAGGGTTCCACTTGAGTTCACTGGCTTATCCAATTTAACCTTCCTTAAGCGCTCCATCTCAAATACAAAGGTAGATATGAGGAAACTGGAAGTTTCTAATCCCTTCTGTGAAGTGTGAAATATGAGAAATCAACCTCATATAGCAACAGCCACAGTTGACTTAGATGAAGAGGTATCCAAAGCTGTTTGAAGGAAATGCCCTAACTGGGATCTCTGGGCCTGGGTGCAACCCTTTCCTATACCGTTCTACATGACCATGCAAAGGAAGTAACATGTGAAATTGTGTCTACAGTGCCAAGATGTGGTAAACACGAAAGCCTAGAGACCGCGCCCTGATAGGATGGGTTGCAATGAGAAGCTACTTCATCAGGAAAGGCCACTTCAAACAGTCCAGAGTCTCAGCAAGTGTGAGAGCTTTTTGTCTCTGCCCCCTCCCATCCTCCTCTTCTGTGTGCTGTCTCTAGAAGACCCAGAAGCTGCTTTGCAAACTGAAGTGGAAGAGGAAACAGAGAGAGGATATGAGCTCAGCCACCTCTCTCAGGCATCAGTAACTTACCTGAATTACCCAAGCTGAGAGAAGAGGAAAACTTGGTTCTCATTCAAGTTGGGCACTGAACGTCCAATAACCATTGCCAAACTGTTCTGAAAGTGAAGAGGACACACCGAACCTACCATAGCTAAGGACTGGGAACAGTATGGAGTCAGAGCGAAGGCCAAGCTTATCATATCTGGGAATATGAATGCTACGGAGTCTCCAGATATTCAGAGCCAATGGCAGAAGAAAAAATTTCCCTAAGGTACACATTTTGAATAGAAAGTAGAGTAGAAGAATAACGTAAATTTTGACCATATTTCCCATTCTCACCACTGCAACATATTACATGTAAGCTTTGTGTAGCTCTTAGTATCCCCCCACGCAAGGTACATGTGAATGTGTTGTCTTCAGAATGGAATATTTTTCTTCTTGGGAATCTCTTTTCTGAGGAGTGAGAAATGAGGTGAGATCACATTTGACAAAACAAGAACAATGCTAACAGAAAACCACAGTCAATGTAGCCTGCTCATTGTCCAGCTAAACACTTCAAACTCACAGCACGACACAGAAGTTAATGGCCAGAGTGAAATGAGAGTGAATCACATCAGGATTATAGTAAGATAATTCATGAGAAGATAGTTTAAATGTAAGTAGAACAACAAAGAGATCTGTGAGATCTGTTCATATCATTTATATTAGACAGTACAAAAAAATTTCAGACATCAGCAAGTATGCCTGAATTTTAAAAAGTAACAATCTCTATCGACATGAAAATGTTTTCCTTTAGAACAATGAGATCCGCTGGGCAGTGGTGTTGCACGTCTTTAATCCCAGCACTTGGGAGGCAGAGGCAGGCGGATCTTTGTGAGTTCGAGACCAGCCTGGTCTACAAGAGCTAGTTCCAGGACAGCAGGAAAAGCTACAGAGAAACCCTATCTTAAAAAACAAAAAAAACAAACAAACAAAAAGAACAATGAGATAGCATCAGGCCTATGGGTAAGAGTCAATATCAATATCAATAAGTGAATTAGAAACAGAAGATTTTCCACCACTAATCTACTACCCTAAACTGTTCGAGAGGTTCTAGGTAAAGTAGTTAAAAAGTGAATGTGTTACATATAACAAAACAAAAATTCACTACCCTCAGTTATTCTTTTATCTTTGGCATCATGATTAAAGTAACTCTCATTGCCTAACATATAAGAGGCCTGAAGTTCAATCCCGAACACTGAAAAAGCAGACAAAGAAGAAAAGTGGGGCTGGGGAAGTAGCTTGCTTAGGAGAATACTGGCCGAGTATTCGTGAAGCCCAGGTTAGATTCGCAACCCTGCACAAAACTGGTGGATGGGAGTGCATTCATAATCTCAGCACACAGTAAGTGGAGTCAGGAGGATCAGGGGTCACCCTCTAATACTCAACAAGTTCCCCGCTAGCCTGAGCTACGTGAGACCCTGCCACAAAAACAGAAATCTTTCCTCCGTGTTATTTTAAAATAGTAACTTACAAATCTTCTAGAAGTTACTTTAGGTATAGGTTGTGATCTACATTTTCTCCAAAACTCTATTCACCACTAATTCAAATGAACAACATTAGCATATACAGAATGTGTGTGTGTGTGTGTGTGTGTGTGTGTGTGTGTGTATTCCTGTATCCCTTCACTAGTTTCCAAGCTCTGAATTTCATTGCGTTAGCATCAGCCCATGTTAATGACCACATCTTTGTGGATGTGAGAACCATCTTGTGGCTTTGCACTTTGTAGATTGTCATTAGGGTCACTTATTCTGCTGCCTACACTTGACCTATTTGTGTTCAGGAATTTGTTGATGATATATGAATGTTCTGTGTAGACACTTTAAAGAGTTTTTCAAAACACACAAATCAAATCCCCATTGTTCTCAATTTCCCATATCCACTTTGCAATCTCCCAGTTTTTCATTTTGGCTTTAGTGAGGCCTGCTTTATGGGGAGTGTTTTCCACATCTACAACTCACAGCTGTAAGAAATGATCTTTATTCTTCCCTAACTGAAATTAATTTTGCTCTCAAGTCCCCACATCCCCTGATGCTGAAAACTTTCCAATTTATGTTCTTCCAGGTGAAACGCAGACTCCCTGGAATAAGTATTAGGGAAAATTATTTCTCTGCCCATCCATTTTTTTCATGTCTCTTTTTCTGCAGTGGGGGTGGGGTGAGGGAGTAATGTCAGCTGCCAGAGACTTAGCTATGATTCTAGGCCTAGTGTCAGGGCCCCGGGGGTTTTCTGTTTCCTTGTGTTCAGTGTCAGTCACTGAGGCCAGCCAGTCCTTTCCTTCAACACTGGCTGACGAGTGGGAAGTCACTGTGGCTGACAGACATTTTTCTTGGAGTGTATCTTGTAATCTCGTCTAGCATGCTTCTCTAAGCAACTCTGAAACTGTGAGGTAAAACCAGACACTGGAGATTCTGTACAGATTGCCCCCACCTATTTATAGGATTTCCAGAGTCTCTCTTCTGCTCTGGTGTCACACAATTTCAGGGTTCCCCTATAAAGAGAATGTGTTCTATATACTGCCCTGTTGCCTTTGTCTCTGTTTATGTTTGAATCCTTAGCCACATTTGCTAGAGCAACATCAAATATCTGTTTGACTTTTATTACATGCATTAACTTATGTATGCAGTGTGTGTGTGTGTGTGTGTGTGTGTGTGTGTGTGTGTGCATGCCTCCTCTAGCACGCATGCGCTAGTGCATATGTGGATTGAAGGATAATCTTCTAGGAATCAGTTCCCATTTCTCACCTGTGGGTCCCAGGGATCCAACACAAAGCGTCAGGCTTGACAGCAGTCACCTTTGCCTGCTGAGCCATCTTGCTGACCCGCGTCATGTATTTATCTCAATCCATTGGCCTAAATTCTAAGATCTTATTTGCCCAGATTTTTTTTAACCAGATAAGCAAAATTGCGTCGTTAGTAGCAGCAAACCGACTTACTCCTCCCTGGGAAGTTTCGTGGTGCTGACTCCAGACGACTTTGCACAGCGCCATCTCTTCCGATGATTTACAGCCGCCTACTTAGCAACTCTACTACTCATCAAAAAGTGGTGATTTTCTCATCTATCTTAAAATCTGGTGTGTTGGTTTGTTTATGCCAAACTTTAATTCTACGTGATGAACTTTCAAACGTGATTTTAAACTGTTGTGAATGAAAGCAAACAGAAAACTCTCAAACTCCAGTTCTGCCAACTTCCCTGTTTTGTCCTTCCAGAAGGTTCTGCTGAGCACTATACTCGTCCCTAAACATGTCAACTGAGATCTTTTCATCCCTGCTAATTGATGCCTTTCAAAAACAATTTCCTCTGCTTGGTGTCTTCTCTTCCATTAGTTTTCCCAAATGAAAACCACCATCTCAATTTCCAGAGGAGGGGTGGACTTAACAAAGCACGCGAAGAAAAACCACATCGCTTTAACAGCTCCCAGTTTAAGCTTTTTGCCTTTATTCCGTTGCGGTGTCACTTCACACACCTGGACGTGCAGCGATGGCTAGTCTATGTTTGCAGGAGCATTTGGTAAAATAAACGTACTCTCCGGCTCCAGCTCACACACATTTGCTAAACTCTCATTGCTCTCTCCTTGAACTCTCTTTGCTGACGTAGCTCCATCTTGTTTTCTAAAATCTACTTGTTCATCTCATGTTAGGGGCATTTTTAAATATTAGTCTTGTTTCTTTTCAGGAATTGAAATGGTCTATTAATAGCATCGAAGAAGTTTATTCTTTATATTCTCATTTATTCACTTTTAGTATTTTCATATTCAAATTTGTTTTTATATTAGAGTTTCTTTTGATGTTTTCTCTGCTTTTTACTTACTGGTAACTTATATGTAATTTATTTGCTTGTTATTTTGTAAAATATATGTAGCCATTTGGGACAATTTTATTTATGGCTCTTAATATATTTGTATATGTAATTTTTACCAATAATGCCATGTAAAATAGAGAACTTCACTGTTTTTACTTTCATATATTTCTGAATCTTTCACAATTTTCCTAAATTTTTAAATAAGAGCTTATACAAACTTAAACCATGTGGGTATGTATTCCATATGAAACAGTGTACTCACTGTTCTCACTAAATTCTCAGGCATCATCTCTGATTATACTACAAAGATGGACATCAGCTTACACTAGAGAAACTGGCCATATTGCTTTTGCTAATTACCCTGTGACAAAAAGAAAAAAAAAATCTCCTTTTTACAGAGGTCAAAGCCAACACTCCCAAGGAAAGCAGCAGGACCTTTATTCTTGCAAGGAGAAGAAACAAAGTCTCTGGGACTTCAAGAAGGAAATCTGCTGTTTGTATAGATCCCTTGCTATGACACTTGCTCACACTGTATCATCTGTCTGTTTTCCTAAAACCCTTTCTCTTTTACCCAAGCTGCTGAGCAGAAGTCGGCTTTGAGGACAATAATCCAATCTCATGTCAGCAGTTTCCCTTTGAAGAGAACTGTCACTTTGTGTCAATTGTAAGAATTTGTGTCAGTTTCTGAAATCAGTTCCTATTTGCTCTGTAGTACATCATTTTGCTCATGTCTCAAACAACAGAAGACGTACCTAAAAATGTATTGAATATGACAGTTCCATTCTCTCGTGCAGATGAGCATGGAAGACAAAGGTGAATATTTTAGGTGCAACAAAAACACCTAACTAACGGGTCCCAAAACTTCAGGGCTTGAATTTGACTTCGCATCATTTTCACTGACTAAAATAAAGTGAGCTAGAATTGGCATATCCTTAAATCCTTTGTCTTCCTACTTATCTTTGGTCTAAACTTTGTTTATCTACAAAACACTTACCTTTTACTTACAGCATAGAGATGAACACCATGAATGCTTGTCATCCTAGGCACAGTGTTCTTATTGGATGATGGCTCTTCTGTCTTCTACACAACAAACTATAAATTGACTTGCTTTTCTGAGAGCAGAGGAGTTTGCATCACATCACTGCCTGCCTTTCCACTCTCAAGGAATGGGGTGCCAGAAGGCAGATCCCTTCCCTGTGAAGTGTTCTCTCTGCCACTGAGTGGATATCTTATTTGGCATCATAACTTAAACAGCTAAAATGATGTTCAGCTCATTTTCCAAGGTCAGTTCTTTCTGAAAACTAATAGGTGATCCAAATTGAGAAACGTGAGAGAATTTATCAATCTTAAATTTTTTCTGCCCCCCAAATCTAAGCTTTTCCTAGCATCTACATTTGTTTTGCTCTAAAACAGAATCATGGAAAATTTAGCACACCACACTGTGTCAGTAATATAAGGATTAATACTCAATATATGTAGAATATATGAAGGAATATGTCTTTTACGACATTTCTTTTTATGAGTGAGAAGGGACCTAATAAATTACTTTATTAAATCTCTTCTCACGAGTGAAGATAAATGTCATCAAGGGCTTAAGGTCTCATGCATTACATATAATGTACAGTTCTGTCGATCTTCTATATTTCTATATTTTGTCAAAATCATCCAATGGGCTTTACTTCATCATCAAATAACTTTTTTTTCCTTTAAGACAAAAAAATGAAATAATGTATTGAGAAGAAAATGTCTAGCTTCATTTAGTTTCTTTCCCAAGTTGGTGCGCTGCTGGGTTACTCTCCTCTTATATTACACTTCCTGTAATTTCCCATCTCCAAATGAGGATCACTGAATGGGATGATTTTTTTTTTTTTTTTAGTGTTTAGGGGTAGAGACGTTTTAGACTCTTTCATAACTGCTCTTTCTGTAATTTTGGTGTTTGTCTGACATGCTATGACTCGCAGAAACTTATTCTTCCTCATTTGGCATTTTAGTAATCTTCATCCGACATTCTATACTATGTGAAAAACTCGAAGGTTCCATCTGTTGGGACGTAACTAAGTGGTAGAGCACTTGTCTAGCATATCCAAGGCTCTCTGTTCAATCCGCAACACGACAACATAAACATTGTTTAAAAAAAAATCACAATTACCATTCTGTTATTCTCAAGCCACAAAACTTAAAAGCTCTCAAGCCTATAGCTTCTGTCTTTTCATTATCATTCCCACTCTTCCAATTTTTAAATGCTTTGACTAACTTCATAATCTTTCAACGAGACAATTTTTATAGTATGCTAACATGATGGCTTTAAAACATTCTTCTATCATTATGAAGAAATATATTTAGATTATGACTTACTATAGACATATATAATTAAAAGCAAATGTAAGTTGGTAAAATAAAAGTTTCAAAAACTACTCTGAAAATGTGCACAATGACATTCTCTATTCTATTAAAGAAAAACATTAACTTTACAGTCTTGCTGAGAATTTTCTCTCTGTAATTGAAAATCACTGCTATGTCCAGCCATGGTTCTTGCTAATGAATTTCCCACACTGACAGCAAAATACTTTTGTCTGACCTACTGATATAGATACCTTCTCCTCTCAAAGACTTTCTTTGGGCTACTGGAATCTGATTTCTAGTATAGCTATAGTCAGGAATCTTCCTGTGTGTGTTACAAGCCTACAGATCAATTTAGTCCACATTGTAGCTGTATGTGTCTTATAAATATGCTTGTCAGACTGCCCCCTTTAATTCTACCCATTTTCTATCCCTCTAGGTTTTGCTCAAAAAAATCCCTCTGCCCCTCTATAAATAATTTTCTAATTCATCACCTAACAGAGCTACTCTTGTTTTATCCTTTCATTGTACTTTTATGAACTTAAACAATTATTCACAAAGCACAACCCCAGAGAAGCCCTTGCCTTGCACACATAACCCATCAAATACAGTATACTCTTAGCAGGGCAATTGCTCCCTTGTGGTTGACTCTCTTCAAATTGTCTATGTCTCAGTATGTTTCCTCTGAATGTTTATGCTTTCATTCATTAGATAAGTTGCCCTAAGATTCTTCCTTACATAAGAAGCTTCATTTTCATCTAGAAAGGAGTTAATGACTTGGCACTTGAGTTCCAGCACATGCAACCATATGATTAACACACTAGCTACATATGTGGTGCAGACATGTTCACCTGCTGTGCAGCAAAAAATGAAGGTGCCTGGTAGAGAGGAAGGAGGGGCAGGGAGGGGAAGCTTGCTCTCTAGTTTTCTGGAAAATGAATCTGTCTGCTAAAGAGAGAAAACAGATAAAAAAGATTTAAGAACAAGTCATCTACAAATTGTAAAGAAGGGTCCTGGGGAAGAGGGAGGTGTTTGGAGAAATCTTCCTCATCTACTTGAGGGTCACAAAGAGTCACAGGCTGAATCCTGTCAAGTGAAACCATATAGGCTAGAGAAGACCAGGGGACCCAGAACTGGAAACAGAATAGTCTCCAAAGCTCAGTCAGGTTGGTGTGCACGCATGTCTTACCCATCCGTGGTCTAGATCTTGCTGAACTCCTAGAGAACTCAGAAGGGCCACACTGTAGATGCAGTTTTATGAACTTTGGGTAAAAGCCCTTTTAAACACGGCCTAGCAAAGCTTAAGATAAACAGACAAACCAAACAAGAGGACCTTAAAATAATACTTCATGACAAAATGCAGTTTAATCTTCTTAAAGAAAATTTTAAAAATCCAAAACATTCAGTTGTGTGCTCCATAATATATGAAGCTCATAAAAGTTAATGTAATACAAATATGACTACACAAAAAGTAATGAAAATCTAATCCGAGCCAGAGAAAAATCAGAGCAGAGATGCCAAAATTAGAAAGTATGCTTTAAGATTTAAAGGAAAACATAAACTTAATGAATGTGGTATTAAATAGAATAATTTAAAAAGAACAAATGTAATTTCTAGAGCTGAACAATACATTTGAAATAAAAAAGTAAGTAATAGGTTTATTAACACATTAAAGCCTCAAGATGAACAAAAAAATCAGTGAACTAAATGTACTAACATAAAAATATATTCAAGCTGAGTCTCAAAAAGTATTTACAATTTAAGGAAAGAACAAAACAAAATTCATGAAAAAATAATAAATAATCAAAATATGCAATTTTCATGGAATTCATTACCATAGATATCCAAAGACAAAGCCTCGACAAGGAACAGCATAATCAAGCTTGATGAAGCAATTGTAGAAGAAAAGCTTTAAAGGACCAAGGATCTGCCTGTTATTACATAGAGTGAAACAAATACAAGGTTGGCTGCAGACTTCTCATCAAGAGCACAGGTCAACAAAGTGCTGTTTATAAAGTGCAAAAGAAAAAAAAACCTCAACATACAATTCTAGATTAGGTGAACACCTGTAGGTTAAATAACAACACAAAGATGAAGCAAAAGCTAAGAGAATCCACACCCAATAGACTAGCACAAGAGATGTTCAAAAAACACTAAATGGTAAAACAGCAGTCAAGCTGAAAGAAAATTCATGCTGGTTACATATGTAAAGGAAAGCATCTCGCATGACTGGAGAGATGGCTCAACGGGTAAGAACACTGATTGCTCTTCCAGAGGACTCAGGTTCAACTCCTACCTCCGACATGGCGGCTCACAACTGTCTGTAAAGTCAAGACCCACCACCCTCACACAGACATACAGGCAGTCAGAACACCAATGTACACAAAATAAAAAAAAATGAAAAGCATCTCAAGTGACATATATTTGTGTAAAGATGAAAGATGCTTTTTTTTTTACCTTAACAACCGCAAACTAACTGGTACTTCAGTGTAGAGGGAAATAAATGACAAAATAACACCAAGGGTGTTGGAAGAATGTAATGATCTACTACTGTGGGAGTCCCTCTCAATAGATGTAAAATCTGACTATCTCATGAGATGTCAATGCGTGGATTTTACAACCAGTGTTTGGCTAATGGTGACCTACACCATACCTGTCCTATGTTCTGCTTCTGTGAGTTCTACAAGCTAGGACATTTTATATTTACCTTTAAAATGTTATTTAAAGAAAGAAAAGATGTCATAGGCCTCATATAGCCTACAAAGCACAAAGAGAAGAAAAGGAAAATACTATTTAGCCAAACTTAGAGTGCTGTTGTGACATGGATAATAATAAAGACAAAGTAGAACATGAGAAATGCTGCATACTTTTAAAGGAATGAAAGAAGAAGAACAAAAATGGCCAAGATTTAAAAGGATAATATAAATCCCAAGAGGATATAGCTGAGCTCAAGAATGCCAATAATGTCACTAAATATGAATGATCTAATCACCCTAAATGAAGAGCAAATTACCACTGCAATACCCAGTCACACGCTGTGTGCAAAAACTGCCTGAAATACATAGACATGTATAGATAAGACTAAAAATATAAAACAGGACATATTAAAAAGTAGTCTATAATATATGTAAATAGTTTAAATGAAAATTTTCCTTCTAACAATACTTCCTCTGAGATGCAAATAGTCATCTGAAAAAAAAAATCCAACAAGTTTGAGAAGCTTCTTTTGAGTTTTTGGTTAGAATTATCCATGAGACTCTGAAAAGATTACCTTCTATTGCTATCACCCTGGATTGCTTCATAGATAAGTCTATATACTAAAAGTTTATCCCTAGAGAGCAAGACAAAATATTTGTTATAATACAAGTGACACTATAAATTCAAAACACTTGATAAGTTTAGCTAAATGTAAAAAATAAAAAGTATTGAAAGAACTTGAACACTCTTAATTTCTAAGGGAAATATACTATGTTCATGGACTGGAAGACTGGCAATTGTCAAAGTGGTCATTTCCCCCCTACATTAATTTACAGGTCTTTAAAACTCAAATCAAAGTTCCAAAAGTGTTACCATGGGAAATTGTGAAAATTTTTCTGCTGATAAGAATGACACTTCAAATTTTTACTCTGAAACTTTAGTAATCAAGGCACTGTGTAATTAACATTACATATATACAGATAAATAGGGAATAAAATGTCCCCAATAATAAATATAGAGTCAACTGGTTTTGGCAGAGTTGTCAAATCAGCCAATGAAGGACCACTAAGTGTCCATTTGTGTGGGGGGATGCATGAATGTGTATGTGTTTATGTGTGTGTGCATTTGAACACCAGAGTTGGATGTCAAAGGACTTTCTCAATCATTCTCCACCTTATTTTTGAAACAAGGTTTCACATGAAGTTCACTGGTTTGGCAAGTCTGTCTGGACAAAGAGGTCCAGGGATCTTCCTATTTCTCTACCCTTCACCCCCAACACTGGAGTTTCTGATGTTAACTGTTGTGTGCACATCTTTACGTGGGTGATGCAACCTCACACTTATGCAGCAAGCGCTTTAATGGATGAGTCACCTCATCCACTAGCCTCTGATATCCATTTTCAAATATAAAACTTCCCCATCTCGCACCACATACATAACTTCATTTGAAACAGATCCAAAATAAATAACTATAAAACTTATGAGGAAAATAAAGCAAAAAAAATCCTGATTTAGAGGTAGTCAACAATGTCATAGAATATTTCCAAATAAGCCCTAGAGAAAAAAACTATTATGAAACAAGGACTAAGAACCTTTTGTTTTAAAAGACATTGAAAAGCAATCACACAATAGGATAAATTATTTGTATTGCCTTACATGACAGAGGACTTGGAACTGAGAGTACATGAGAACTGTAACTCAACATAAAAAAAGGAAAACAAGCTTCAGAGATTGGTGGAAGACATAGGTTTCAGGGAAGGAGACTAAACAGCTACTAAACTTGTGAAGAAATGGTTGTCTTCACTAGTCATGGGGGAAATATGCATTACAATCACATTATGCAACAGTACAGTTTGCTTAAGGGTGGAAATTTAAATGATTGACTAAGATTTTGGAGCAACTAGAACTTTCGCACAGTACTTGTAAAGAATGCAAAATGGCACAGTCACTTTGAAGTCATTTTTGTCAAGTTAAATTTGCATTTATCATAATGCAGTATTTTTGCTCCTAAGTATTTATTCCTAAGAGAAATGAAACATATGTCTACATAAAGACTGGTTTAAAAAATTCACAGCAGCTTGATTCATTATAGTCCAAGCCTAGAGACAATCCAAGTGTCTATCCACAGTTTGTATGTGGATAAACAAACTGTGTGCTAGCCTTACAGTGAAGTACCACTCGGTAGCAAAATGGAATAAACTACTGAAATGAAACATAGATGAATCTTAGAAACATCATACTGAGCAGGAAAGGCCAGATATAGAAGAGTGCACACTGTGTGAATCCATGTACACAGAATATTGTAGCCAGAAGGGAAAACAAAGGTTACCAGGATTGGATATTGGCACTGAGCCATGATTGGAGCTGAGTTTGCACAGATGAATACGTTTGTCAAAGTTCATCAGTTTTGCACATTTAAAATCGAGAGCACTTTATTGTATATGACTTACACCTCAATAAAATTAAAATGCTAGAAGATACTTAATGATTGCTTTCGAGTTTGGTTTTTCCTCTCCTGTTTGAAAACACTAGCTGTGTAGTTGAATATTCTCAGCTACTTGCACAATACTTGGCAGACAGTACATAAACAGTAAATGTTAGATGAATAAAATACACAAACACCTGAATAAATAAGTAAATGATACTGAATATTGTCAGAAAATGCGTAAGCTATTTAAATGTAAACGCAGGGCCAGTGAAATGGCTCAGAGCATAACGACATTTGCCACCCTATGATGCATGTCTGATTACTTGAGTTCAATTCCTGGAACCCACATAAAGGTGGAAAGAGAGAAAAGACCCACCAAATTGCCCTCTGACCTTCACACCTACATTGCAGCAGACAAACCCACACACATATCAAAATCACACAAAGATAATAGGTTTTTTTTTTGTTAGTTTTCTTTGTTTTGTTTTGTTTTGTTTTTTCTTTTGTTTTTCAAGACAGGGTTTCTTTGTATAGCCCTGACTGTCCTGGAACTAGTTCTGTAAACCAGACTGGTCTTGAACTCACTGAGTTCTGCCTGTCTCTGCCTCCTGAGTGCTGTCATTATAGGCATGTGCCACCACCACCCAACTGATAATAGATATTTTTAAGAGAAAATATATTGGAGGCATTCTAGAGCAATTGCCTTTTTGAATGTTTTAAGAACCTACATGACATGATTTCTGATAATCCATCATTTGAAATAGTTTTGAATGCGGTAATCCTAGCAGTCTAGAGGTAGAGGCAAGAGAATCAGAAGTGCAAGGCTAACCTCTGCTAAATAGTGAGTTCAAGCCCAGCCTGAGCTATAAAATAGAATCCTGCTATCAAAAACAAAAACAAAGAAAGAATAACAGCAACAACAAAACATTATTCTGACCAGAAGGGATGGCTTCCCCAAGACTCAAGATTTCCATTTTTAAATACAGATGCATCTGTATGGGTACTAAAAAATAAAATCACTAACACCAGCTATTAACAACACTTCAATTGTACTTAAATTTCCAGTAAGTAGATATCAGAATAGCAAAAGGATTTGACCTTTTGATGTGGAAAAGAGAGAGCCTCTATGAGGGATGCCGCTGGAGAACACTAGTCTGGGTAGGAGGTCTTGGGTGATTTAAAAGGTGTCAAACCATTCTCTGTGTTTGCATAGGCAGTGAGGGGCTGGAAGGAACAGAAATGGTGTCAAGGGGAAGTGGGAAATATCTTTTGATCCTTTTTTTTATTTCTTTCTTAAAGAAAGCTATAGACTGAGTCAGCCTGTCTCTTGGAACATTCCAGAAGATGATTCTCTGGGACAATGGCCAACACAAGAACCATCTGTTTGGGAAGTTAGAATGTAGTGCTTCTCAAACTCTTCTTTCCTTTCTCCTCAAACCCCACTTCCAAGCTGGCACATGCTGTGGTGACGCCTCCATGAGTTTCAGCTAATTTGATAATAAATTTTATGCGGACTTAATTGACATTAAACAAGTAAAACAAGCACTGCATTTTAGAAAGTATTTTTTTTTCTTCCAGAATGCCCATACCAATTGGAAAGCACAAAGTTAAAAGATACAATCCAGTTAAACCTTGGATGGTGTAGCTGAGAAAATGCATCAAATCATACCTCACATTCTTCCCCCAAGACATCATAAAACTGCTTTCCCAAGCAGTGTGGCTGTTGAGCAGGGCCATGGACCAGTTCTGGGAAAGTAGCTATGTGTTCCTGGCTTGGAAAAGGCAGTGAAGGGCCCTTTTACAATTCTTTCTTCTGCTCTTCTTCCCTAATTTGATTGCTACCGACACTGATAAAATAGTTGGGGATCTCAGAGACCCTAAAAGGACACAAATAGAAACATGTGGAAATAACTTTTGTTGTGCAAAGTCCCTGATTTAACTTAGTTTCACTTATAGTGACAGATTACAGCTACTAGATATTTTATTCAAAATAAAATCCAAGAACAGAAAGAAAAAGAAAACTTGTGCCTGAGGAGAAACAATGGGAGTTTCTGCAATGATCCTCCCTCGGGTGGACTTCAAAGACATGATGTATTTGCTTCAACGTGCTTCTGACTCGGGCAAGCTGGTAGCCAACTTTACTGGGCATTGTCTGTGGGATTTGAGAAAGCCTGAAGTCATGGCAGGTCCAGAAACTGATGGCCAATTCCAGTTCACTAGTATTTAAAAAGTTCTTAAAATCTTTTTTTCCCCACAGGTAGAATGAACTGTGTACTGGTCACATACATATAGAGATATTGCTTTGTTGGTCACACACTTCAGGTTAAGACTCAAAAAGCTCACCAGCTGTGAAAGCAACATCAGTGGTCTCTGAAGTGTCTGACATCACCTGTTAAGTCTCTTGCCTGAAGAACCTAAGGTCAACTGATCATGTGATACTCAACTTGTACAATAAATTATAGATCTAAAAAAATCTTTTAATATATTCCTACTTATTTTCAGGTATTACAGAAACTTTTAAATGTTTGGCAGCATAACAGAATTAGCAGTGTAAATAGAGCATCTTTGAGAAGTAGTGTGTTTGGTGAAAATACGATGCTATCTCCTTGTATTCTTACTATATGGCAGTGTATGAAGTGGGAAATATGCTTGTAATTCAACCATTTTTAATCTTCTCAAATCTCTGTTTACTTCAATGAGATGTTTTATATTTTGAGTCTATATAAAACATTTATAAGATTCTACATTCAAGAAGATTTCTCATGAAGTAGCCAGTGAAATGGATATATATGATTTTTAAAATGATGTATTAATTTCACAATACAAGAACTGAAAATTTCTAAAGAAGACAAGAATAATTTAGATTTATAAAATAAATAAATAATTTAGATTTTTGAAGGGAGAACACACCACACACACACACACACAGAGTCTCTGTTACACAATCATAATTTTTATATATGAAAAAACTATAAAGATATAGAAAACAACATTAGCACCCATCATACAAAAGCTGACCATGGTTCAGTTCTGCCCTATTGTTTCATCTTCTGTTGCTTTATTAGAAACCATAAATATATAAATGTATATATATTTACTATATATACATATATAACTGTATATATAGTTACTATATACAACATCTATAGCTATATGTGTATAATATATAGAAACCATATAATTATGTACATATTAATGTATATATGTATGCATAGATAGATAGACAGACAGACAGACAGATATAGTTAGGGTAGGTATTCCCACAACACAACACAATATGGAGCTTTCTGATAGCCAGCAGACTCAGTTCCCAGAGGCATGGGAGCCACAGAGAGCATAAGAATAGCTATTAGTGCAAAAAGTAAAATATAACAAAATATCTCCCCACCCATGTTAAGCAAAACTCCAGCTGCAGGCAGAGAGAGGGGGACTTGCACCTGCCCCAGCCCCCAAGACTCCACAGCTGGGCTACAGAAGGAATTTGTACCTTCAGCTGCTTCAAGCTACTAAGATGTTGACCTGCAGACCTGCTCCTGGTTGGCACCTGAAGCCCTCTGGGATCTATCTCTTGAGCCACAATTCTTCTTAGACCTGTTCCAGCTCTCATCAATACCCACTGCTACCCAGAGTTAAAACCTCTTTCACGTAAATCCCACAAAGCGACCTGTTGAATGTTTTATCCCATTTAGGAATGTTATTTCCATATGGCCAATAAAGTACCTCACACTTGTGTGCTGTGCTGTCTCCCCATGTTATCCTTCGAGGAGAGTGGAATGAGAACCAAGGAGAAGACGACAGAAGACAGTCTCCACCAATCCTGTCACTGTGACTGCAACTATCTAGTAAAGTTCATTTTTTAAATCCATGGAAGCATTTGTCTTTTCCTTTAAATGGTCTCTCTGTAGTTTTTCGTTTGTTTGTTTGTTTGTTTGTTTTTATTCCTGTGACTATGAATAGAGGATGGTATGGGATCCTTTATTTCAACTATAAACAACTTGTTTTGCTGAGCACTCTACTGACAGCACTGCCCATGTTGGTTTGTCTACCATCTTTGTCATTGGTCTTGGGTATCTGGAGAACCAGGCAGAGGTTGTGAATCATCCCTAGAGGGAAGTGTCCACATTGCCTCAAATTAGGAAACATGGAGGTGAAATGTTTCTGTGTGTGTGTGTTTTATCTTTGTGCTTTATTAAAGAAAGCTGTTAGCTGCAAACGTGGGTATGGTCTGTACATTAGTGGTACAGTATTTTTCTATCATGTACAAGACTCTAAACTGATGTCTAGTACCATTGAAAAGAGGAAGCATTTTATTATTTGTTTCTTGGATTTTGTTTTGTTTTTAAGGCAGGGTCTCTCTATAGCCCTTGCTGTCCTGGAACACACTCTGTAGACCAGGCTGTCCACAATTTAGAGATCTGCCTGTGTCTGCCTCCTGAGTACTGGAAACTAAAAGTGTACACCACAACATAGGTTTATTTTACTATTATCATTTTTTACTCAACAAGTGTATACAAACTTGAGAAGAGAAAATTGTGTTTTTTTTAATTGATTTTATTGAGCTATATATTTTTCTCTGCTTCCATCCCTTCCTCTCCCCTTTCCATCAACCTCTCCCATGGTCTCCATGCTCCCAATTTTCTCAGGAGATCTTGTCATTTTCTACTTTCCATGTAGATTAGATTCATGTATGTCTGTCTTAGCGTTCTCATTGTTGTCTGGGTTCTCTGAAATTGTAAATTATAGGCTGGTTTTTCTTTGCTTTATGTTTAAAAGCCACCTATGAATGAGGACATATGGTATTTGTCCTTCTGGGTCCGGGTTACCTCTCCCAACATGATGTTTTCTAGCCCCATCCATTTGCCCGCAAATTTCAAGATGCCATTATTTTTTTTCTGCTGTGTAGAAAATTGGGTAAATGTAGCACATTTTCTTTATCTGTTCTTCAGTCAAGGGGCATTTAGATTGTTTCCAGGTTCTGGCTATGACAAACAATGCTGCTGTGAACATAGTTGAGCACATGTCCTTGTGGTATGATTGAGCATCATTTATGCCAGCACCATTTGTTAAATATTCATTCTTTTTTCCATTTTGTGGTTTTGCTTCTTTGTCAAATTAATATCTGAGTCTTTGATTTGCTTCTATTGATCCTCCTGTCTGTTTTATGCCAATACCAGGCTGGTTTCAGTACTATAGCTCTGTAGTAGAGTTTGAAGTCAGGGATTATGATGCCTCCAGAAGTTCCCTTATTACACAGGATTGTTTTGGCTATCCTGGATTTTTTGCTTTTCCATATGAAGTTGAATACTATCCGTTCAATGTCTGTGAAAAATTTTGCTGGAATTTTGATGGTCATTGCATTGAATCTGTAGATTGCTTTTGGTAAGATTGCCATTTTTACTATGTTAATTCTACCTACCTAAGAGTGTTGTAAATAGGGGAGAGGTGTGGGTTATGTTCCCCAGCCACCAGCCACTGGCCCACTCAGCCACTGGCCGCCTGCACCCGAAATAACCACATGAGAATGGCATTCATTCAAACTCTGCCTGGCCCATTATCTCTAGCCTTTTCTTGGCTAGCCCTCACCTCATAAACGAACCCATGGAAAGGTCTAACCTGCATCCATCTGCGACGGGAGCCTCATGGTGACTTGCCCACTTCCTTCTCTCTTCCCAGAACTTCTGTTCTGTCTACTCCACCCACCTAAGGGCTGACCTATCTTACAAGCCAGACAGAGTCTTTATTCAACCAATGAGAGTAATACAAAAAACAGCAGACCACTCCCACATCACAAGAGCATGGTAGATCTTTCCATTTTCTGGTGTCTTCTTCAATTTCTTTCTTCAAAGATTTAAAGGAGAACCGTGTTTTAATGGAAGCAGGAGAAAGAAAGAAAAAAGAAACTAATGGAATACCTGTGACAAAAGAAGAGAAGGATACTTGTGGAGGAGCAAGGCAGAGGCAAAGGGGAGCACAAGAGAGGAGGGGAGTAAGCAAGCAAAAATTATAATGATATTTATATATGAAAATTTTGTAATGAAACCCATGACTTGCATGCTAACTTAAAATTAAAAAAAAAAAACAAGTTTCTAATTTTAACAGGTATCCTTAATCCAGGTGAAAATACCAATTGACATCACATTATGGATGAAGGAAATCTCACAAGGACCCACACCTAGATGCAGAGCTATAGACAGTAAATGGCTACTGAGAGAGGGAGAATCAGTCTTTAAGAATGAGTTCCCTAGTAGGTTTACCAGGCCCATGTAGCACTAAACACATACATATATGTGCAACACTAATTAGACTCGGCATGCTTGAGTGTTGGGTGGATGTAGAGATGACAATAATTAAAGGAGGAGATGAGATGCCATTAATTTGAAAGGGCAATGGGGAACAAAAGAAGAATTGGAGCCTAAACAGTGTGGGGTAGAAATGATGTAAATACAAAAGCCATGTATGAAATTCTCATAAAAAAAACAAAAAAGCAAAAGAAGTTGCTCAGCTCCTGCCTTGTTTGTGCTATAATTCCAGCTTTCATCCTTTGAAGCTGGAGAAAATTACCTGTCTCCCATGAAGGGAAGTTTTTGTTGATCAAAAACTTCTCCACTCATTTTTAATTTATCTATGAGAAGCCATTTTGGAAGTTTATTAGATCATTTATATATTTCAAAACAAAAGCCTTTATTTTCAAAGCCCTGACAGCTGTCTGACAAGTATTCCCATCTCCACCCCCCAACACCCTCTAGAATCAGAACACAATGGCACTTTCTCTCAACTGCTTCTTGGGGAGTTCAGGTTTCATCATGTGACTTGCTTTAAAGTATTAATTAGGGGAGGGACTCATGCAAAGTAATTACCCCATCCCACATACCCTCCTCCTCCCCAGTTTCATTGGCTCACATCCTATATAAAACGTATCGTTAAATACAGTCTCCTTCTACATATAGGATTGGCAAACTATTCTAATTAACTAGCTTTCCCTGGGGGCCACTTTCCCTCTTGGGTTGCAGTCCTATCAAACATGAGTCGTAGGCTTAATCTGCTGCTGAAGCAGCTTTTTCTAGCAACACTCTTCTAAAGGTAGACAACAGGAGCAGACCAATGACATGGGCCATGTGAAATTGGGAAGGTGACTCTCCTGAGCAGAGTCTGTGTGGATATCTTTCTCAGAGTCCAAGTCTTTTCCCTATACCTTATCAAGTCTGAGTCACTCATTGGGTATTTCTTTCATAAAGAGAATATAAGCTGTTTTTGTTTTTGTTTTTTGTGAGTGAACTATATTTTACAATTAGTGAAAGTTGGGTCTGTGCTGGGATAGCCTTGTCTCTAGGGCAACCAAGGATTTTTTAGGTTTCATTAACACAAAGAATCAATAATCTGAAGTCAGGGTTGGAAATCCCAAGGCCACTTTACATCATTCTGTTAGGTGACATATAGTACAGGCCCCTGAGATATTTTAATGTGTCCATAGCCATCATTAACCTTATTTCTTTTATAATACAGTACACCATCCATCATCCTACCTCAATTACTATTTATATATACAAAAGAGTATTGACACAGAACATAACTGAGAAATGACCTATTTTGTATGAAGTCACTGAAATTTGGAGTTGTTTGGTACAACAGTCAAGCTTAACTTTTCTTGGCTAGCACCAACTTTGCTTTTCTCCTCAACGAATGACTATCTTTTTTGTCTACTTCTTTTAAGTGGCAGATTTTGAAAAGCTTATTCTGGGAGTGGGAGGAAAATACACACATGTGCCTACCTCAGAGAGCCTATGGATTCAGATTCAGACCACTGCAATATAGCAAATTCACAATAAGACAAATCACACTTTGCTGTATGAAAGATATGTTTATATTATATTGTGCTTGATTAAGTAAGAACATAGTACCTAAAAATAATGTGCATATCTTCATTAATTTGTTGCTAAAAGTGGCATGATTATTTAGGCTTTGAGGAAAAATATTAATGGCACCAAAGGACTATCTGAATACAGGGCTGTCGCAGACCTTCAATCCATAAAAATCAAAATAGGATCTTCAAGATACATTAAAGGGAAATACAGAAAATGAGTTATGTCTGTATAGTGCATTACATTTATGTATTACAGCATTATTTATTGTAGACATGCAACAAAACCAACATAATCCAGGCAAGACAAGTACAGTATTTCTTAAAATCCTTAGGAATCATTAATTTTGAGGAGAGGTTACGATCCACTTGGACATCCCAGATGACCAGATTTGCATTTTAAAGTATTAAACCTTCTACTGGGATGACCCTAGGCATCCTGAAGGTTAATCATCAGAATGCCACATTCAGAGGGCCTGATGGCTGTCATTAGGATAAGATACTGGCGGTCACCTAAGAAAAAAAAATTAACTTGAAAAGTAAGATAATAAAAAATCGACCCAAACGCTGAGTGAAAACTTCATACCCAGAACAAAAGACCCTGCAGAAAAAGTAATTTGTGCTTGAGCACAGAGTTCTCAGGCTTACTCCCCTTTACTTTAGCTAGTTCTCGTTTCTAAGTGCAATAAATCAAACTTTGAAAAGTTATGTCATCACAAAACCAGATCCTTAATGTGACCAATCCATTTTAGCACAGACTCAGGTCTATGGTCCTCTAGTCATAGAGTCCAAAAATGTTATCACATTGTATTAATTATATTGTATTATATATCATCTTTCCAGTCACTTTATCACATAAATAAGCAAAGTCAGGATCTATCACAATAAAATTACTTTTTACATTATTTAAATTATTGCATATATCACTAAATATAATTATATATTACAATATTGTTCATATAATTACTTAACAAATAGTTTTAGCAAACAATTAGGTGACATAAACTAATACTTTATGAACATAAGGAAGATAACTCTAGCCTAAAAGACTAGAAGTCTTTGATTGATTTTTTTTCAATAACCTATTCTGTATGAACCTATATTTGGAGCATATCTTCAGGTCAATTTTTCTGCGGATGTTTCTTCACATCATCTCTACATTTCCATATTTTCATAATAGGATAATAGCGCAGTTCATAAAATACTATTGAGCATAGCAATTCCCAGAAAATCTTCTCCAAAAGATGCATATAAAACCCAGAGAAATCCAGAGAAATGTTAAAGACAAGCAGCAGATGTGGGCTTCTAGCTACTCTACCTCTCCCAAACTAGATTTTAGCTTAGATGTTACTGCACAGAAAGAAAAAGAAAATTAGGTCCAGAAGATGTGCCAGACACTGAGTTCCTAACTGCTCCTCCAGATGGACCGAGGTTTTGTTCCCAGCAACCTCATGGAGGCTTGTAAATTCAGTTCCAAGGAATCTAGTGTCTTCTTCTGGCTACAGTGGGAACTACAGACATAGTGCACATGCATGTAGGCAAAACACTCATACACATAAAATAAAATCTTTTTTAAAAAAAGAAACAAATTAGCTAATAATATTAACTTATTGTACATAAATTAATAGTAAAGCTTCTTGTCTGTAATACATACAACACAAAATCTATTGTGCCTTATTAGTTTTAGCATTTCAAATCTTAGAAGTTTTATTCGGATTTCAAATATAATAAGATCTAAATTATGCTAACCATATTTATGAAAAGTACATCATTTTCTGGGCATTATACTCTGAGCTGAGAGACGAGATGAGCAGTACAAGTTTTTGCCTGCGATGAAGCTGTAATCCAGACACTACAGGATCAGATTCTTGGAGAGCTGTTTTGATATGCTGGTCCAGTAAGAGTTCTCCACAAACAGTGTTCCAAGAGCTCTGGGAGCTCAGAGGAAGAATCGTGACCCCAAAATCTGGCTGGACACCACGAGGCCTGCTTTCTCTCCTCAGGATCCCATAATGTTTGTGAGGTGCATCAATGGAAGAGCAGAGCCGGCAAATTCCCATCTCGCTGAATCAGTGAGTGAGGAGCCACACAACACAAGACGCAGAAAGCTGTGGACAAGGGGTAATACGCTGGGGACAATACCCCAAAGGAGTATTCAAAACATATGTATTTAAAAGAACAAATGTTTCTGCAGGGCGGTGGTGGCGCATGCCTTTAACCCCAGCACTGGGGACGCAGAGGCAGGCAGAGCTCTGTGAGTTGGAGGTCAACCTGGTTAACAAGAGCTAGTTCCAGTACAGGCTCCAAAGCTACACAGAAACCCTGTCTGGAAAAACAAAACAAAACTACAACAATAAAAAGCCTTTGAGACCCTTCTAAAACTGTGGTTCTTAGCTGTAGGGCAAGGTGATGCTGGGGGATTCTTTGAAGCTGATAGGTTGTCGACAGGAGAGACATGTATCACCTATGAGCAAAACTATGGGAGATACTATGTCACTTGCCAGTAAGAGCCCTGGCATAGTGCTTTTGGATATGTCCTTACAATTGTAAGCCTGTGAGAGTTGGGTGGGATGCTGAATCTTTGCAAGTATGGTTACTGTACAAGACTGTGTTGATGAATGTGCATTCATTGATATCTTTGTGTCATGTATTACTACTGAATAATTCAGTCTTTTTTGCCAAAGGTGGTCATTTTTATCTCTGTCTGAACAGGGAAGAAAGAGGAGGAGTCTAGTATTTGGTTCAGTGACTGGTGATAGAGTTAATGAATGAGGAAAAAATTGAACAGAGAAAAAAAGGGCTAAATTAGTTTGGAAACATATAGAAGTAGAAATATGTGGCTTGGAAATCCCCATATATTTTTATTGCACACTTGCAGCCAACACTTATGTACATGAGCCAGAAGGAAATGGATTCTCAGTGACAGAAAAATACTGATTTGTGTATTCTAATAATATATGATGGTTACAATTGTGAACAAATAAAAATCATCCAAAGAAGTTATGAAGGAATTATCTACCAAATTTAGGCTAAAAAAATCCAAACTTCCACAATCAATTTCATAATTCCAATTGTCTCATTTAGCTAAATAAATTTTCAGTTAAATTTAAGAATCAAATTTCTGTGGAAATTTCTATCTTTATAACTTTTTATAAATTCACTTTCCTTAATGTAAAGTGAAGAGTAAGACAGTATAAATGGGGTTCTCTGTAGTGGCTGATACAGTGTACATGACTATGGACTCCTCTGTATTGGTTGATACAATGTATGTGTTTTAATTTTCTACCTCTTCTTAGATTTGAAATGTTTCATTTGCATATTTCATAGATACTTCACATTAGTTTGTGATCCTTTGACATAATAGATCTTGCCTGTCTTACTCACCATTATATCCCCAGCTATGTTCCTGGTGTTCAAGTTATATTTCTGTATCTGACAAACCCATGAACAATTCCATTTGCAAACATTCAAAAACAATATGCCACAAGGAATTAACCATTCTGTCTTCCATGTCCATATGAAAATACCATCGCTTTTCGTGAATTGGGTTTGGTTTAGTTTGTTGTTTTGCTTTTGTTTGTTTTTTCTTTTCTTTTTTTATTCCTTTTTTTATTTTATTATATTTTTAAAGAGAGTTTCCTGTAGCCAAGGTTGGCTTTGAACTGCTACATAACCCTGGTTCTCTGCTAACTCTTGATCCTCCTGTTTCTGACCCCAAAGTGCTTGGACTACAGGCATGTACTACTATGCCCAACTGTACTGGTATTTATTGTTAAACATCCTTGTTTTTCCTGCTCTTCATTCACACTTTATCAGTTTGTATATCCTGATTTCAAAATGTATTCCAAGTCTGACTGTTCCCCAAACTATCCAAAGTTGATCCATCACTTCTAATCGGGATTACAATAGTCCTTTCCTACCATATCCTGCTATGGCTTGAGTCTGGTTTTATTGTGTCTCTTAAGGGGTCATGTGGTAAAGGGTTGGTTTGTAATATGGTTATATCAGGAGAGTGTGAACCTTTAAAAAGTAAAGCTTATTGGGGCATCTTTATGTCACGAGCACCCTGTTTTCAGAAGGAATTGGCATAGTCTGTACAAGATCTGTAAGTTAGTTCCCCTAGATCAAATTTTATAAAAGCTCAAGTCTAATGCCTGAAGTCTCCAACTCTTTGTCTAGCATGGTGATCCCTTCCTCTTGTATATGTTCCCAACGCTATGCTGAAGCTGTGCTTGTGAGCTTTCAAAAACTTTATAAGCTGTATGTGTGTGTATGTGTTCACCTGTGTCTGTGCATATAGAGGTCAGAGGTCAACATCAAGTGTCTTTTTTTTTAATCACTCTCCACCTTATGTATTGAGACAAGGTCTCTCACTGAACTTTGGGCTCACCATTTGGGGTACACTAGCTGGCCTAGAAGCCCCCCGGGGATCTAGTTAACTCTTCCCCCATATCACTGGTATTATAAACCTACTGCATGGTGCTGGAGATTCAAAAGCATTCTTCACACTCTACCCATTAATCTCTGTGTCTGAACTTCCATTTGTGATGTTAGGCTACCCTCAGCATTTATTTATTATTGTTGTATGTGTTTATGATGTATGAATGTGGGTGAGCACGTGTCACAATGACCGTGGTTCTTTTTCTTACTGTGGGTTCTGGAACTCGAACTCAGATTTGAACAGTTAGCAACCTTTTTGACTGAGCTATCTGACAAGAACAGGAGGTAGAAACTTGTCAGGCATTGCAGGGACCCCAGAGCAGCAGTTTCGAGAATGCCCTCGCTGGAGGCCATGAATGACAGAGGAACGTTTTGTTTCCTATTTCTTTATTGTCTCCTAAATGTACACCTTTGCATACAGGCTAGATGAGAGTGCGTGCCTGAAACAGAGAGGGCCACCAAAACACTTCATGCCTCCTCCAACTGATCTGACCAGTTCATTGCCTCTCTTTGCCTCACACTAACTCCCAGACCATCAGCTCAAAGATGCCCTATTTCCTATGTCCCCCATACACAGCAACTCAGCTATCTATCTATCTATCTATCTATGTATCTATCTATCTATTTCTATTTACCTACCTACCTTTCTCTTTCCTTCTCTTTCTTCTTCCCTCCTTCTTCAGCTTCCACATGGGACTATACAATAAATTTCTAAGATTCAACCTTCTGTGGTCTAGAAATTTCCTTTTGTGAATTCAAGAGACAAAATTCCAAAAGCCATTGGCTTGGTATTGGTCGTTGTCAAGTTTTCTGGGACTCTAGTCCTCCAAGCAGAGTTCACCAAAATCCAAGAAAGGCTCCATCATTTTCAAAGACAGCCCAATAGTCCTGTATCACCATTATTCCATTATAATTATAAGATAAATGAATACAAAGGTAATCACGTTATTTTCTATGGAAATGCAAGACGTTCCAAAGATACTCTTGATCTTCAATATTAAATGATAAAAACTGAAGCTTGATCACAACTAAAGGAACACAACAGAGTTTATACAAGTCTAGTAGGCAACAACAATGACAGAAATAATAAGACACACACACTCCGGTCAGAAGATTAAAATACAAAGCAGTTTGTACTTTGGGATGTAATAGCAAATAGCTGGAAAACAAAACTGCTACCCTCTTCTGAGATACTATCAGTTTAATCTTAAACTCAGCCTTAACAATACTTTTTCAGCTAGCCTACCAACCAAATGCTTCCAAAGTTGTTAATCAGCGGCTGAGTCTGATCTAGTACAATGATGTGTTTGCTTCACTGGTATAAGAGGGATCTTCTGTATTTGGGTTGCTTTCATTGGTTAATAAAGAAAACTGCCTTGGCCTTTTGATAGGGCAGGACTTAGATAGGCGGGGGAAAAGAGAACAGTATGCTGGGAAGAAGACTGAGTCAGGGAGAGAGCCGCCATGAAGCCACCAGGGTCAGACATGCTGGATGATTCTCAGTAAGATCACCACCTCATGGTGACACACAGACTTTCTAGAAATGGGCTGAGTCAAATGTAAGAATTAGTCAAGCAAAGGCTAGTGATAATGGGCCAGGCAGAATTTAAATGAATCCAGTTTGTGTATAATCATTTTGGGCATAAACTAGTAGCCAGGGCCGGGAGCCAGGTGCTGGGAACAAACGGCTGCGCTTCTCTCAGATGCTGGGGAACACAACCCGCACCTCTTACAACACTTCACTAGAAGCTGAAGCTACTGATTACAGTCACTGTTACACAGCAGAGGTATCTACTTTAGTCATAAATGTAGGTAGTCCTGGTACTTCCTAGTGCTTGTCTTTGACCACAAACTAAAGATTGGAGGGGTCCCAGTCTCTAGTTTTGAGAAATGACTGAGACCCCAGTAGAGCTGTGTTGCTACAGAGCCTTTCATAAATACTACCTCTGCTTTGTACTTGATGAAAAGTACTATTAACCAACACAAAATCAGATAATGCTGGCAAGTAATTCAACTAAGGGCAAAAAAAATAATCCTTTGTAGTATGGGTCTACACTTCTTAATGGAGCCCAACTCTAACAGTATTGGGGTGTCCTTATTATATAAAACAAAGGTTGAAAAAGCAAAATACTGGCCTTTTTGTGGAACTATATAAATTTAAGCAATTTCACAGATAAGAATACTGATACCTGTTTTTTGAAATTATACACAAAAGAATTTTAACTTCACAGCATCCCTATAGGATTAGTTCACTTTAGTTCTTTAATTACAAATGAGGATTTTAATTCTCAAAAAGCCAGACTCTACTGCTGCATGAGGAAGCTTGTTGGAGTCCATTCCCTATGATGGTATGCCATGCTCAGCCTTATCCCACTTGATCCCACCCCAACTTAACGTGCCTGACTTTGTTGAGTCCCCATGGGAGCTCTTACTCCTTAGAAGGAGTGGGTGAGGAGAGGCAAGGGGGTGGGAGGAGGGGTAGAAGGTAGAACTGTGGCTGGAATATAAAATGAATTTTAAAACATAAATAAATAATTTTTTTAAAAAGTTCAGTAACTTGTTACACCCTCATGGCTTTATGTCTTTTCATCACCTTCTGGTAGATCTCACCTCACCTCACGCGTGCGCTCACACACACACACACACACACACACACACACACACACACTTTCCCAGTCACTGTAGTATCCTGGGTTATCAAAAAACTTAACTCACTTCCTGCACAGGAAGGTCAGTTTAGGGAAACCTCTCCCTTTCTACATTTGAAGATCCCTGGGAAATTAGAATTTTCAATGACCTTTAGGAGAACAGGAATCTTCAAGGGAAAAGTCAAGGCCTGCAAGCCCGCTTGCCAAGCGCGCTCCCGGAAGTGCCCTTGACCCACAGCCATCAGCATTACAGCAGCCCGCTTCGCTTTAATATCCTCCCTGGGCACCACCTCAGACTCTTGTTCTTGGAACCCAGACGAACCAGGTACCAGCCAGCCAGAGAAAAAGCCATGCAGAGGGATTAAAAAGTACCTGTTCGTAGCCTGAAAGTTTGTAAAGAAAGTACTGAACACAGACTTCCCATCACATCAGAAGGAAAATTTATGCATCGCCTTTGAGTTCAACTTCTCCATTAAAGCTTTTCCCCTATAATCTAGGGAGTTCTTATCTTGGTGACTTATGGTGTTATGGAGGGGCTCATGCATGGAAAATGTCAATAGAAATAGTAACTCTGGAAGGGAAGGGCCTCCTAATTAGTCCCCATTTAGATTTTATGATGGCTTTGAGATCTGCTCATCCTGACAGTGCGCACTGTGGTTACATATTGTTCTAGCCTGAGGGAACCATAGGAAAATCCAGATTTATTGTACCTATCATACCAGCATATTTCATTTGCCATTATGAGCAGCCATCTCGCAATGATGCAGGAGTATTTATTACAGATTAAATTGTAGGACCTGGATGGTTTAGTGAGGTTCTTGAGGTATCATTTATGTCATTAACTGGCTCATTATCAGATCTGCGGATCTCCATTCTTTTCTGAGCCTTGCATTCGAGCACGGAGGCATCCAGACTGGAGCAGCTTCCGGGCTGGATTTTGTCGTGGCAGGCATTGAAGTTTGAACACAGACAAAGCAAATCGCTTGCACCAGCCCCGTGTTGTTGTTCCACCTGATTGCCTGGAAGGTCCTGGCAAATCCCTCTTTAGAGAGGTTTGCTGCGGGGTGGGGGTGGGGGGCTGTCAGGGCAGGAGGGCTCAGTCTGACAGGCAGCTCCATTTGGTCCAGGTGCTCCTGGGGCTGGGGTGGATGAGGACGGGAGGGAAGCAGGAGCCCTGGGATCCGGGGATTGACTTTCAGCGGTGGCTAACGCTAATTAGGTTAGAAGTGCCTGGCTGCCTTCTAAAGATGCAGCCTCCAGTTTTTCTTCTGTGATAAATAACCCCACGTTTGAAAAAGCAGGAAGGGAGAAGGGAAGAATGTGTGAAATTTAATTGTGGTTATTTAAGAAGTTAGCTGTTCTTTCGTGCTGATTATCTGCAGCGAGGGCTGGGTTCTCTCTCTCACGTCTCCTACCCCTGGGACAGCGTTCTCACTCCACCTGGGAAAGAGGAGTCCGATGGCAGATCAGGATAGACATTTTTTAAAGACAGCAGAATACTCTTGTTGAAGCCAGGCTAGAGGAACATTTTCCAAAAAGACTCAAGAGCGCAGTGTTTATCCCTTGCCTCTCTGCTTGGGTCTCAGTCTTCTATTTGCATTGGGTGTTTGATTCCAAGTGGGGGGCTTTTGTTGGTGGTATTTACCCTATTTACTCTCATATATTGCTTTTTCATAAATCCCAGGGAATGGCATTTAAGTTGCTGTGTTCTTTGGTATTAAAATACTCTCCGGTGTAGGCGCAGAAGTACCTATAGAAATGCTGGCCTCAAATTCACAGATTATCTGGGGAAGAAATGCCTGGTGATTTAATTGTTGAACATAATTAATTCACGGCATAGACAATAGTTCCTGGAAAAGGCTCCTTTCACAAAGGAAAATTGCAGGTAGAAGCTATTACATGTTTTTAAAGCAGTATTTAATATGATATTATATATCTAGATCTGAGACAACACAATTCTTGGTCATTAATAATTGCATAGTTGAATCTTTACAAAATAGTTTCCTTTTCATATTTATAGTGCTAAATGAAATAATTTCTGTATTAACTCCTAACAGCGGAAAATGTGCAAACTGACTCACATCCACAACTATACCTCTAATAAGGTTAATCAAATATGAAATGTCCTGGTTGAACTAAAATGAGCAGTATGGGCTTGGAAGTGTGGAGGGGGAATTTCTTGTCCCAGGCTGAATTTCAACGGTGTTGCACTAGGAATATTGACACTCCTAACCGGATGCTCAGCTGCCTTGTCCTTCAACCAGTTGTATCAAAGGGGGTTGTCCGATGCTTCTCATATTTACTTGTTGCTTGTACATTAGAGTTAACGAAGCAATGTAGAAAGGTCAGAAGGAAACATTTTTACTTTTTGCAGCTAAGCAGAATAATTGAGAGCCTTGATGGCAATGTTGTTGCCTCTGCTGTTAGAACAGGAAGATGCTGCCCAGCTCCAGCTTCTTCCAGAGCCTGACACTTCTGCTAAGCAGGACTTGGTAACAAGGCTTCTATAATTTCTAATTTGCCCTTTTGGGGTCACATTGTCTCTCCCACATACCACATATTGTTGGAGTCACTTTGTGATTTTTCTTTCTTTTTTTAGCTTGACTCTAGTTTTTGTTTGGTACATCTTATTTTTATCAAAGTTTCAGTAATTTTGAATTATTCCTAACTTGTCTCTAACAGGAACTGTAAACCATATAACTTTTGCAAAAAGAAAAAATTATCAAAGGAACATATTAAGGCCTTCATTCCTTGTCCTCTCTCTCTCTCTCTCTCTCTCTCTCTCTCTCTCTCTCTCTCTCTCTCTCTCTCTCCCACACACACACACACACACACACACACAGCTAAACCTTTAAATTAAGAAATGTCATTTGTAAGCAGAAATTAAGTAGCATGTGCACATTTTCTAATACCTATTTGTGTTTGTTCTGGTATGTCAAAAACTCATTAATTCTCAAGTCAACCTTTTAATAATGGTAGAGTACGAAAATAAAGCATAGAGTAGAGAAATACCCTTAAAATAATGTGACCATTCAGATATATGGATTTTTTCCCCACCAGTGAACAACATCATTTTATAAGAAAGCAAATCTAAATACTGCCCATTTTTATACAAGTGCTGTACTTAAAGGGACGAGTCATAAGCACACCGCTTGCAGTGCTGTTTGTGCGTTCCCTTGAGAAGCAGATAATTACATACATGTGTGTATATATGTATGTATTTGTGCTCCACAATACCTGAGTGGTTAGCCAATTAAGCAGAACTTAGCACTAAATGAGTCATCTCTTGTATTTGCTGTATACTGCAGGCACTCTTGAATAAATAAGATCTGTGCTGCTATAAATAGGCTCCTTGAAAGAGGAGTCTTCTCTGGTTTCTTTGTAATGCTCCTCGCCCAGTCCCACTGCTTAGGGTTTTGCATTATAGTCTTAATATTGAGCCCGCTCATTAATCTCCGTCCTTTTTCGAGGTTAGTCTAGGCTGTTCTTGTAGCTGTAGCACTCATTGGGTTGCCGTAGGAACAAGGGAGCCGGGTAAATATGCTTATGGAAAAGAAATGACTACTAATTAAATGTGAATAGCATTTATAAATCGCCTCGTTCTCACAAAATGCAGAACATCGTGTGCTTTGATGTACTTCATTAGGAAAAGGCACCTATATTTTAAAAATATGTGCTAGTAGAGAAAACCAAATTTCAATGCAAAAGTGATCTTTCCGTGCTTTCGTTTTCCCGCTGACTATAAATCCTGTAATTTAATGCAGATACCCTTTTACTGCATTTACATGGCAGAAAAAGACATTTGGTTGGCCTGTGAAACTGCTGCAGACCTTCACTATTCTCTAACCAAAGTATAATTCCTTTTCTTTTATTGTTCAGAGTACTGCTTTTCTATTACGTTTTAAACAATAAGGAACGGCTTGCAGCATCCAGTTCGAACCCAGGTAGGCAGTATTTTCACATCACACGGTACTGTGATCTTTGCCTGCCTTGCCTATAAAAATCAGGACTTTTGTGTGAACTGCAGAGCCAAATTTTTTTCGGTCACTGGGCAGCTTTACTTGTGCGTTGTTGAGACAAAAAGCAACCCTCGCCCTTTCGGAAACAGGAAGGCCCCAACTTTGTTATCACTCTGTGTGATACTGCGGGTCCACGCGCGGTTCTGCAGTGGAAGGGTGAAGTTGGCTTCTGGGACGGTTTGTCGTTTCTTTGGGAGAGCAGGACATTTGGGATTTACTTATTTCCAAGCAGCTGGTTAAAGAGTAGCCGACAGTTCCTTGTGTAAGATTTTTCTATCACAGGTCTGCAATCCAGGACAGGCCGGGCCAAAGCTTTGCCAACTCCTAAGTTTCACTAGAGTGCTCCGCAGTTTGGTGATTACTTTCCAAAGATCTTTTTTTCTAGGGACAACACAAATCACTGTCAAAGCAGCAAAGAAAAAAAAAAACAAAACACCTGAGATGGATGTTTTTATATAATGCTATGAATGATTCACTTTACAGTCTCTTTGTTTCTATAACAGATATGCACATATGCATGTAACTCAGCTTGCCTTCAAGTGCCTCTTTCTGGAAATCTTAACAAATGATCCCCTATTCAGATGAGAATCGCGGGCCAGCGGGCGGGAGACCGGCTAGGAGAGTCGTTTCCGGGCGCTAGTGTTGCCTGGGCATGCGCAGTTGACTCGGGCAGCAGTAGTTCGGCGGCTTGCTTTGTGGGTACAACTAATATGACATTTTTTTCGTTGCTTTTTTAGCAAACCATTTGTTGCCGAGCTATGTGTCAAGTTGAGGGTAGTGAAAGGCGACTCCCTGAAGTTGCTAAGTTCTGACTTTTTAAGTCTGTTCTAGGAAAGCAGATAAGTGAGTCGGGTGATGCTTAGCATTTAATAGATGTTAGATTCGTACCATTCCTAATGAACGTGATTATTCTATAGTATTTTGCATGGATTTAATTTAAAGAAGCATGGGTTTAATAATGTGTGATGAGTAAAATTAAATCAAGGGTGTTTTGTGGGCTTTCAATAAGTGCATATAGAATTTAATTGAAACGTAAACTTTAAAATTATTAATCTTTAAAACTTGATTCTCAACTTTCTGAATTACATTTAGCCTTATAAGTGCTATAGGAAAAAGCTTTCTAAATTAATTTACCTTATTATGGTTTTAATGAATTACAAAGACTTTATGAAAGGCAATTCTGTCCACGCTTCACTAAATTATGGCTGTTATTTGAACTCAAGAGGAAGAACATACATAAATACTCCAGTTAGACTCATGATATTAATATCAACTTCTGGGTTTAGATCATATTTTATTCTGGTTCTGTTGTCAAAATATTTGCAATCCTAGCTAAAATTAACAGCTAAATACTAGTTATTTTTGATACTTAGTGATATGAATTCTCCCTGAGCATTAGTTATGTGCTGAGAGCAATGTGGAATGCTTAGGAGTGTCGCCTCTTTAATTCTTATTAAACCCCACAAGAGAATGCAAGCACCATCCACTTTTAAGTGGAGAACATGAACTTAGAGAAATAAGCTACTATTTTTTGAAGCTATGAATAAAACAAGCCAGAACTCAGATCATTGCCAAATTCCAGCGCTTCAACACACTTCTCATTTTTAATCACAATCTATTTTTCTTATGCAACAATCTGTTCTGCCGTGTCATTGATGGTTAATATCTACTTCATTCTTCTTTGCCTGTTGTCTGTGAGTAGTGTCCATGATTTACTTCCCTTTGATGTATGAACCTAGACGTCGGAAAACTGGTCCACTTGCACATTCTCAGAAGGTGTCTTGTGGTTGCTTGGGCTCACTCTGCTTTTCCTTCCCGTTTTCATTTCTTCTGCAAACTAGAAACCTAGTGTTAGAGTGCCTACTCACCTAGAATTCTCATCTTTTAAAGATGCTAAAGCTATCTTACTCGATAGCATTTCAAGAGATAAAAATATTCATGTAAAGGTTGTGTTTGTCCCAAAAGACGGATTTTTATATTAAAAAATAAAATAAAACATTGATTCGTAAACCCATATAAGGATTAAATTATTGATGTGGATTAAGAACAAACATCAACAAACATTCGTAACTTTATGATTCCCGAGGTTCCATTTCTCACTTAGGAAGTCAAGTTAATCTCTCAGAAATGCCTTATGCAGGGTTGCTTCACATTTACGGGCGTCAAAGCTTCAGACACTTTGGGAGTTGTAGTGACTCTTATCTCTAAGCACCACAAAGTACCATAAGTAGACTGTGCTGTTGCTTGTCTTCATTGCCTGGTTATCCCAGACTCTCATCAGAAGAATAACATTTCAAGATTGGCTTGTAGCCAACTCAAGACTCTTAAATAGGAGAAGTCATTTTTAGAGTGCATTTCTGTTCTGAACGTTTAGAGATATTTTTAATAAGCTATATGAGTTGCATTTTTAATATTTTCCTACATTAAATAAAACCAGTAAGTATTTGTGTCAGGCAACTAAGCTGCCTTCACTGAATACCTGGTCTCAAAAAGCAAACCAGCGAACAGACACGGTGCTGCCATGAGGACACAGGGATTAACCTCACAGCATCTCAACCTTGTGATAGTAGGTAAGTTACACTGTCTGTTCACATTCATTTCGTCCATCTTAAAGATAAATGTTTAACTCTTTTCTGATTCTCATACCGTGTTCTACGAAGCTCATGTGACAGACACAGCGGATATGAAAGATGAGAGAATTCAGAAGCAATATATAATTGAATATGTCTTATAAGTTCCATTTTATATTTCTTTCTCTCAGGAAACTAGACCCTGCATTGCCATCTTCTTATTTTCAAAGAATAATCCTATTAACAAAAGATAAATATTTTTAAAATCCAAGTGCAGTGTTCTTATTTCATGGGGACATAACCATGCCAATGCACTTTATACAGCTTTCTCGATATACTCTCTATGTTTTCAGTTTTCAGTAAATCACATACATATTTAAAGACAAATAAATTATATACAACACATGTGGCAACTTGGCATTGTGTTATCTTATTGACAGTTTTAATGGCTAATGAATGGATACACTAATTGTATTAAATAATGGATATATTTTTGTGCTCATAACAACGTATGGTTATTTCTTTTTTGTGGATTTCAGGTTTGAACTCATACCTAATTTCAAAGTTCCCATTCATAATTATAACTCCTATTTCTTAAGTGAGAAAATGGAGCTGGGTTATTAAATTGAATCTGATATTTTTCTTCCTACTGTGGCAAAATCCCTGACTAAAGCAATTTAAGAAAAGAAAGATTCCTTTCATTTCATAGGTTGGGATACAGTCCATCATGGCGGGGAAGGCACAGCAGCAAGAATTTGAGGCAACGGGTCACATTGCAGCCACATTCAGGAACCAGAAAGCATGAATGCTGGTGTTCAGCTGTCTTCCTCTTTTTCTTCACTCCTGACCTCCAAGCTGTACAACGTTACCCATAGTTAGGATGAGTCTTCCCCAACTACAGCCTGCAGCCTACAACCTCCCTCACAGGCTTGTCTCCATGGTGATTCCAGACCGTGCCAAATTGACAGACAATATTGACATTCCTGGTTATTTTTAACACTAACTAATATATGTTCTTATTTCCGTTTTTCTAGTAAAGCCACAAAAATTTTCTTTTATTTTTCAAGTATGTTTACTTTTGTCTTTTAGTTCCTAAGTGAAGGAAATGTTTTGAAGCATGTTGAATATTATCAATATATTATATAAACATATACATATATGAAAGGTGTGTGTTAGTGTGTGTGTGTGCATGCATGCGTTCAGATGTGTGTGTGTTTCAGAAGGGAAAAACACGACCCAAAATTTCAAAATTGTAAGTTGGTCTTGAGTAACAAAGAAAAAAAAATTTTTGGTTATATTTCAATGCTTATACTACATAAAATGTGGATGCTAAGTTTCAGAATGCATATCACATATCTCAGTTATTACATTTTTATGTATGTGTGGAGTACCTGAGTGTATTTATGTGTGCCTAAGGAGGCCAGAAAAATGCTGTAGGTGGTCATTAGGCTTGCACAGGGGTGCTGGGAACCCAGTGAGCCAACTCTCTAGTCCTGAGATTTATTATTTGACTCTTATTCCACTAATGTATCATATTTGACTCTACATATACTTCTTGGTGTTTCTTAAAATATCTGGAAATTGCCTGGTGAGAGCATGTCCTATACATTCACTTACAGTCAGTCATTCTTTGCCCCTGTAATTAGTGCATCCTCAGATTCAGCCAACATCAGATTACAATACCCAGAAAGACTGTCTATTTTGAAAACTACAGACTCTACCGTTCTTTCCCAAGTAATCCATTATAACAGCTCTTGCATGGAATTTGTGTTGTTTATTTTATATCATCTGGAGCGATTTGCAGTTTCTACGGCCTTTTTATATAAAAGACTTGGGTATGTGAAAATTGTTGGGGGGTCTAATGGATGACTGTGTTTCTTTGTCAGAATGTAACTGTTTCTGCTCCAAGATTAACTGGTAGCTGGATGTGCAGCAAATGCTGCACTGAACTAATCCCAAAAAGAACTCCTCAAATAGCATCTGCCTCAATCAAGGTGCTGTGGGACATTTGTACACTATGTGAAGGTGTATTGCTGTGATTGGTGTAATAAAAAGCTGAACGGCCAATAGCTAGGCAGGAGAGTATAGGTGGGACTTCCGGGAAGAGGGAGAACTCTAGGAATAAGGAAAGGCAGAGCCATCAGCCAAATGCAGAGGAAGCAGTATGGGCATTACAGAGATGAGGTAATGAATCTCGTGAGAGAACATAGGTTAAAAAAATATGGGTTAATTTAAGTTATAAGAACTGGTTAGGAACAAACTCAAGCTAAAGCAGAGCTTTTATAATGAATAATAAGTCTCCATGTCATTATTTGAGGTCTGGAGATCCTGAAGAAAAAAAAACAAAACCAGCTACACTGAGTTTTCCAGTGTAGGAGTCTGTGGAATAGACATTTGGGGTGACAAACTTGAAATTTCCATTTTAAAGAAAAAACTAATTCAGTGTGTGTATATCTACATTGGTTTGTGACAGACAAATAATTTGAATTTATAATACTTAATTGCCAAAACTTTATATTTTATAGTCTCTGTGTGTGCATGCTTATATGTGTGTGTGCCAGCCACAGTGTATGTGTACAGTGGTTGGAAGACAACATGCAAGAGTTGCTTTGTTCCTTCCATCTCAGATTCTAGGGGGTCAAACTCCTGTCATCGGGCTTTCATGACAGATGCCTTTACCCACCTCGCCATCTTGCCAGCTGCCTAAGTTTTAAAACACGTGTTCTTAGTGCGAATCTTCCTTTGAGAACATTGAGGTTTTGTTCACTGTGTTGTTACTCGAAGATTACTGTGTTAGATGCTGCTGCACAAAGCTGCAGAGAGCATTTTCACCATCTTCAATGAGTTCATAATAAGATAATTCGCAGCCAGTCATAACGCTGGGAATACAGTTCGGTTATGGGGGACACTGCAGCAGGAAGGAGCAGAGGGGCACCTGTTGCCTGCCTCGTGGAATAGGTAACATGGGCACCAGTACCATGTGCAACCAACAAAGGAGAGATATTAAGGTAAAAACAGGTATGTAGAGGTGAGGATTTGTGAAATGCTTCTGGATTTGAGGATAAAAGTTCAGAGAGGCAACAAGTTGGGGGAAGCCAGGCAGAAAGGACTGAAGGAATTGAAGCTTGAATTACTAAAAGTAAATTGTATAGAAATTTCTTTATTGGAGTTTAGATTTTCCCTTTCCTAGCAAGGAGTCCTCACAGATGCTTCTAACTAGAGAAAAACATGATCGTACCCTTGTTTCAGAATGAGAATAGTATTCATAGCACAGAGGATGGATATAAAAAAAGCAGGGAAATTATGTTTTGTAATTTTTAAAATTCCACAATTTCTTAAATGAACTTTCACTGTACTGTATCACCTTCCCTGATGTTTGAAGTCTTTCACCAACCAAGTAGCACTGGAAGGAGGCTCAAGGTAGAGCTGGATGCTGCCGTAACTGTAAGTAGTATGGTGGCATGCTCTGTAGAAGACAAGTGCTACGATGCTTTCCTTTTGAATACTTTTCCTTCAACTTAGGTTTCATCGGACAGATGTTTCATTCAGTAGACTGTAATGGTCCATAGTAAACAAAACCATCAGCAGGTGACAAGGGCAGCTGATGTTCACTTTTGCTACCTGTAGTTTAACACATTACATTTGAGGTTTACGGTACTGGGGGGGGGTGCGTCGGAGGGAACTTCAGGTGTTTGAAACTCACCGTCTGATCTCAGACACCGGACTTTTGCTAAATGCAGCTCCTGGTTCATTTTCCTGGGATTCTTTCTGAAGGCTGTGTTTCTATAAAGCACCCCTGTGCTGTAGACCCTACCTATCCCAGCTTGCTGGTCCTTTGAAAGAGCAAGGAAATTTATGATTTTCACAATATTTAAAATGTTTTAAAAATTCTCTTTACTTACTTGCTTATCAAATCATAGAACTTTATAGTCAATGGGAGAATCTCTGAATTTCACAACCATGTCCATATGGGTATGAGAGGCATAGGTCTTACATAAAATCCCCCAGGCAGAATTATTAATCTAGTAGTTCAGAGCGCAGGACATCAACTGGACCACTTGTTGGTTAGATTAATTAGATAAACGTGTCTTAAAGTTCAGCATTCCTGCAGTACCTTCTCTCTCCTTCCTGCCATGAATTCTCGTGCTCCTTCCGCCTCTATTTGAATAGTTGAGTAGGCAAGTTTGGACAGAGCTGCCAGCAGAGCCCATTCTCAACACACCAGGCATCACCTGGGAAGTGGATAGACATGCAGAATACTTGGACCTGTTCCACATGCACTGAATGTCTATCTACATTTTTAAAAGGCTCAGGCAGTAGCAGATACCTATCTGTCCAGTTTGCTTTCTGTTGGTATAATAGACGCCATGACCAAAAGCAATTTTGGAAGGAAAGGGTTTATTGGCCTTGAACATCATAGTCCATGACTAAGGGAAACCAAGATAGGAACTCAAGGAAGAAGTCTGAAGGAAGGAACTGAAGCACAGACTCTGGGTAGCACTGCTTACTGTCTTGTTCACCTAGGCTGATTAATTTTTCCTTTTTATACAATCCAGGATCACCTTCCCAAGTATGGCACAACCCATAGTGGCAAGGCCTTCCTAATTAATGATTAGTCATTAATCAAGAAAATGTCATATGCCTTTAATGTCAGCACTTGGTAAACAGAGGGAGTTGAATTTTTCTGCGTTTGAGATTATCCCTGTCTTCATATTCAAGTCCCAGGTCAGCCTGGGCTACATAGTGAGACCTTGTCTCAAAAATTAAAAATCCCCAACAGAAAAAGGGGAACAAAGTGGCTTCAAAGACCTTTGCTGATCCATTCTGGAGTGAGACCTGTGTAGTAATTTCCCTGCTCCTCACTGTACTGTCAGCACTTGCGTCCTCCTTACCTTATGACTGTCAGCTTGGCTAGCCGATGAGCTTCTGGGCTTGTCTGCCCAGAATCTAGATAGGTTCGTTGTGATGGGAAGACCGCACCGTAACTGAGGATAACACTATTCCATGAGTGGGGGTCCTAGGCTGAATAAAAAAAGCAGAAAACTAGAAAAGCAGTGGTAATACCCCCTCTGTCTGTCTGTATGTCTTTGCGCCCCCCCCTTCACTCTCCTACTCTCCCTTCCTCTTTCTCTTTCCCTCGCTCTCCTTCCCTCCTTCCTGACTGTGGCTACAATATTACCAGCTGCCCTAAGCTCCTGACATAGATGCCCTTTTTCTGCTATAGTGGACTGTGCCTTTGAACTGCAAGCAAACACAAATCTTCCCTCCTTAACCCTCTCTTGTCAAGGCATTTCATCACACAGTACAAGTGACTACTACAGAGAGGCTAACAATTTAACAGTGTATGTTGTGTTAACGTTTGAGTGTCTGTACCCACTGACAAATACACACTGATAATGCCTTATTACATACACCTTTACAAGTTGCCTCACCCCGTGCCACCCCATAGCAACTAGCACAGGAAATATGGTAAGTACAAAACCGAGACTTAGGGTCCCTTGGAAGCGATTCTTCCTATCCAGCACGCCATCTGACAGCTGAAGATGCCAGCTACCCACAGCCTGGAATTCTCAGCCTTCCCTGTATGTCTGTTGCTCCCTCACCTCCCTTATATGTTTGTTTATGTGCCCAATTCTAATGGAACTTTCCCTGATCAGCATCCTATTTGAATTTGTAGCTTTCCTTTTAGGGTACTCTCTAGCCTGATTTCCTGTCTTATGTTTATGCACAGCAGTAATTACTACCATGTTTTGTACATATGCATTTGTTTATGCCCTGTTCCTTCCCACTAGATGGAGGCTCCTTAACAGCAAGGCCTGTCTGTTTCACTCACCTCCGTGTCTACCGTGTGTCGTATACACCATAAATATTTTCAATGAATGACTGACTGCATTAATGAATAAAGCCATATGCCACATAACAAAACACATAAACATATATATGGATATCCTCTCTCAACCTGTTCCTTTACTCACACTCCACATCACGGATTCCACAAAGATTACACTACAATGTGAACAGTGATTAACATGCCTGAACTTTGCAGCTGACATTATGGTTTTGAATTTTCTGTGCCCTGCTCATCTCCTGGAAAAGAAATTCTGCTGTGCTAGATTTAATTGATGGTTGTTCCTTCCTTTTTCTAAATCTGTTTTCCTTCTTCCCCAACCCCACCTCACCTCCACCTTTCTTTTCATGAAGTCCCATGACTGTAACTTACTTCTTTCCCAGGCCTTATATCTTAACACGTTACTTTGGTTCCTCTTAGTGATGCCACTGGAGGATATCTTAGAACAACAGACTGAAGCATGGTAGAGAGGTTTGTTTGCTTGCTTGGGGTCCACCTAGATAAATACATGTCTATGCTTTCATTTTTCACTTTCTTGTTAAGGTAAAATAAAACGATCCCCATGTAAAATTTTTATTAAGGCCACCATATGCCTCTATAGGCTAGTGGTGGTTTGGGGGTAAAGAAAAAGAGAACTAGATTGGGTTGATTACAAGAAGCACTAAGTATACATATTGTTGCTTTCCGTGAAAAAGGCAGTTCTAAAAAGCACTGTTGACTCACGTTATGGGTCAATGAAGCAGCTAAAGGTTGATCTGACCTTCAATTAAAAAAAATCATACTTAAAATTATGCTAAATTTTTCTGTGGACTCACCCCATTCCACATTTCTTAAGTGTATGATTAACAGCCATGCACAATTAACAGAATGAAAACCATGATAATAAGCTTGGTCTACCTCACGCTATCTCCTGTGCTCCGACACAGCCCTTAGTGGAGTGCAGATTTAATATTTACATTTTCCTTATTTACTTAAGGGTTTATATAATTCACCAGTTAATAACTTAGGAATGTGTCTTCAAAATTATTCTCCCTACTAGGAGCTCATGAAAGGAAAGAGCAGCCTTTTAGGACCAGTTAATTATCAGATCAAATTAAAATATTTATTAAAGTTGCATAATATAAATTTAATAGCAAATAACTAGAATAGAATAGGATTTTTTTTCTTGGAATGATGAAAAACATACTTTTTCAACTCTCTTCTAAGGTAATGTCTGCTACACGGGGTTGGTATGTGTAATTACAATATCATGAATACTTAAATTTCTCTCATGCTGAGAAAGCCCCGAGAAGACGGCAGCTTGCACACTGATTTTGATATCTGACCTTTCAACTGGAAAACAAAACCACGCTGCCATAGACTGATCTGGTGCATTCATTCTCCTCTACCTGACAGAAAGCAGCACGTGTCTGGGACCTGACAACTTGCAGTTTGCCCAAAGCTGTCTGAGGCACGTAGTCAATGCCTTCCTTGCTGCGGGGCCAAACACTGGAGCTTTGGAAAATAAAGTAAAGGGGCTCACCTTGTCACATAGTTTTCTAAATTATGTCTCTTTACATTTTCCCAAATGTATTTTAGATTGTGCCTAAAATAAATAAAACTTTGACCCATTAGTAGATGAGCATTGTGAGTAGTAATGGATATAACAGTGCCACCAAAATTTAATTTTCTTTGATGTATAAGATTGGATAAGTTGTAAGATGATGTAGGACAAAATTGTATAAATTTCTCTATCATTATCAACAATGGACTTTTTTATATCACTTAAGTACATATTGTCAACTTATATGCCCATCAAAATATGGGAAAATGGAACTAAAGGGGCTTC
>JAQHUG010000108.1:4376720-4392212 GCA_028555095.1 Dicrostonyx torquatus
AAAAAAAAAACCCACAAGGGATAACTAGAAAGCCTTCCTTGTCTAACACTAAGGATTCTGCCTTGATCGTAAACTCAATACAAATTTTCACATCTCTAACTTACCAAATTTATCAACTGACCTTTCCAGTCTCAATTTGTACCCACACCCACACACGCTTATCTTCCTTTTCATCAATTTCTATTTGTGGAACAGAATTAATATTTTTCTACCTGTAATCCTTTGCTCATGTAATTCCACCCGTCTGGAAAGCCCCCTCTTTTTCTTTCCTCTGACAAATCCCTGTATATTCCTTGGGACTTGCCATTCCAGGAAACTTTTCCAATCCTTACAGATGAAATCAGTCATTTCCTAGCAAGCACTGCATGTAGTTGTTTGCCATTGGTAGTGGCCATAGTCTTTTTACTTTCACCATCATTTTTATTCATCGATCTTATGTTTCTTAATATCAAGCACTGCATCTAAGGCCCCCTGTATATAATACAGCTTCCTTGATAGAAAATGTGCTTTATAAATATTAGTATCACTACTTGCAGCCTATCTCATCAAGACACAGTCCCCAGGGTAATACTTCCCACTTAGGCATTGAATATCCTCTCTCCTGGATCCAATCTGACCAATGAGTCTAACTGCCAGACATGAGTTAGATGCAACTAATTAATGCAGCACATAATGCCACAATGTATTTTATTTAATTGTTAAAATATTCATCTCTAAAGAAAATGTGTAGTCTATTTGAACTACACATAATTATATAACAAAAATTGACTATACAACTAAGTATTGTTTCAGCAATTATTTCTTGTTTCCAAATCTCCCATTTTATGTTTGGGCTAATATCTTGTAAGCCGAAGTAAAGTCCTGTAGAGTGGAAATCTGGCTTCATAGTACAGAGCAGACTGACTTCTAGAAAGGACAGCTACAACTGAGAATACACTGTAATTCACTTCTGCATACACTTAAGCAGATACAACAATGTTAAACACGGTGGGCTTAAAGAAAGTCAACACAAAAATATCTGCCATGTAGGAATGACACTGTGACTTCCTAGACAAGGACAACTCCAGGTCAGACACCTGGAGGAAACTCCTTTTACAATGTTTCAAGAATTTTCATTTGACTGAAGGCCAACGTAGAAAGCCTTGAACTATTCCTAATTATTGTGAGAAATTGATGGAACATACAAGCAGTTTTAGAGTGTTCACGGCATGCAGGTCGAACTCCGTGCTAAAAGCAGAGCGTCAACAGAGTTGCTTGTTGTCCATAGAAATAGACAATGCCTCTGTGCTGTTTGTCAACTTAACCCAAAATGGGGCCACAACAGAGAAAATGTCTCCATCAGAATGGAAGCAAGTTTGTGGGGCATTTTCTTGATTAATGATTGATGTAGGAGGGTCCATCCCACTGTGGGTGGTCCACCCCAGGTAAGTGATCCTGGGGGGATAAGAAAGGTAGCTAAATGGGATCCTGGAGAGTATGACAATAAGCATCATTTCTCCATGTTTCTGCTTCAAGTTCTATCTTCAGGTCCTGCCCATGATTGAGTTCCTGCCTTGGCTTCCTTCAGGGATAGACTGTGACCAGAACATTTAAACCGAAGAAATTCTTTCTTCTCCAAGTTGCTTTCAGTCATGCTTTATCACAGCAATAAAAACTTATCTAGAACAACTTCTTAAGTACATGTATACTTAAATTCAGTAAAAAAAAAAAAAAATAACAATTACATATCTGTTGTGGTATGTAGGATAGTGTAAAGGGCTCCCAGAGGGCCACCTGTAAATTCCAAGTCCATTCTTGGAGTCTGATGGAAACTCATTCCTGTCTACTGCATAAACATTTTAAACCGTGCTGCTCATGAATGCAAATTCTATCCATTTTATTCAAAGATAACTTTACCCAGTGCTTTTCTCTTCCTATCAATTTAATTTGAGTTGTACATGTGAATCTTTAATTTTTCACCATCAGTAGACAATATTCAATTTAAAATAATCTTTTGCCATCAAGGAATACATTTATTTTCTTTTGTTTTGGCAACTGTTCTCAGCAGTTAGCAAAAACAACAAACGGTCTTGATACCATACATCACTGCCATGCTGGGCTTATTTAAGGATCAGTGGAACTTGATTAAAAATTTCCTTTGGAATTACCAATTCAGATGAATTGTGCATATTTGAAACGCATGGTAAATATTTCACTATAAAATAAAGAATTATTTCAAATTGCATTTCTCTAATTAAATTCCCTGTTGTATGTTTTATTCAGATGTGTATACAATGCCATTTGTATAGAATGTGAAGCAAAAAGTAACAGTTAATTTGGGGGCTCCTGCAGTAAAAGTACGTTATCTTTTATATATATCACAACATTACTTATTATCAGCTTCACGCACAGCATTTTGCCTTTGATTTACGCAAACAACTGTAAATGTTTTATATATTTGGGAGGAAGTGAATGATATTAGACCATCAATCCATGGGGACTGCAAATCAGGAGAAGGAAAAAAAAAAGGGCTATTACATTTCAGAAGCTGTTAAATCAGTTGTGCCCCCTGGCTGATTTTGTCAGCTATATTTGCTGTGGGTAAAACCGTTGATGCCTGGAATACTGGAGGAGCCCGGAGAGTCCTGGAGAGTAAATAGCAGCCGAGTTGTAAACTACACCACACATCTCACACTTAAGGCACAAGCCCGGCTTACACTTTCCTCCGAATAAATCCAGCAGCTTTAAAAAGAGCAAGAGAGAGAAATAAAGAAGGAGGGGAGGGGAAAACAAGGCAAACCGCAAGCCTTCTGTCGCTGCCTCCAGCTTCAGCCCCTCAGCAGTCTGCCAACAGGACACTGTTCTGCCAGTTGTAAATTTTAATTGGCCATCTGGGGAAAGCACAAACCACTGACTAGAGATTAATCAGCAAATTAACCCAGGCATAATACACATTTCCCAGTGGACCCGAAGCTGCTCCAGGCTTGAGCGGAGCAGGCTGGGATGCTGGAGAACCTGTGTAGAATGCTGTTATTGCTTACTGCATTGGGCAGAACATCTTTCCGGCATCCTGAAATTCCCTTCTGCATGACCCTGATTTGTATGGAAGTTGCAAAGAGCTCCCCACCCCGAATTCTCCACCGCCCACACACCGGTGTGTGAGATAGTAAACACATGGTTCAGGTACTGTGACTTTGAAGAAAGTGTTGATGAATCCGTGGGAAGGACAGCTTCTCTCTGGTGGGCTGTTTGTTCGGCTTGCTAAAGTAGCTACATGGGGAAACAAGAGCCTACCTGATGGTTACCTGTTCTGTGAATCACCAGAGAATAGTATTCATGTAGCCAATTTCTTGTGCTACATAGAATACCTTCTTGTGGAACCCGTCCCAGAGAGGAAGGATTTGTAAATAATAAAGCCTCCCTCTTTGAATCAAACTCATAGAAAATAATTGAAGCCAAATGTTCATTTATCCACAATATGGGACCTCAATGCGTCAACAAAGTAGTCTGCTAATTAGCTTAGGAATGTTCTGTAAACTAGATAGTAAAGAAGTGGGATTACAGACACAAACTCTGAAAAGGACAGGAAGAGTCTGGTAGGATTGGGAGTCGTGATTTTAAAGTAGGATGAAGGGAAAATAGAGGAATTAGGTTGCCACAGCTATTGAAGTGATGAAAATGGGAAGGTCCTGGCATTATTAGCCCAAGGAGGGATGCTGAAAACACAGAACACTCAGAAGACTAAGCTGGCCGTATAAGAAGCACTGAACGAACTTGCTGGAAAACCAAGGTGATGTGGTCAGGACAGACCTTGAAGGACATAGATTTTCCACATTCTTGATACTTGTTCTTCCAAGTTTATGAAATTACTTAGGACTGCTGCACAGAGAAGGACTCAGTATTTTCTAGTAAAAGTTGGAGTGTCCAAATTTAATGTCAGCAGTGACTGTCGAATCAGACAAGCCTACTGTTGCCTTTTCCGTTCCCAGCCCATGCTGAATGAACCATAGGACACGTAATCAGATTCAGACATTCATGAGATAGTGTGGGCTCTGACATCCACCAGCCTGGCACGGCCATGGCTTGAATACAGCCTGGTAGCTGGAAAGCTATCAACTTAGAAACACAAAAGGTAATAGGCTTGGCTCCGACCTTCCTTTTTACATGTAGATTGCCCAGGAAGGAGTTGCTGGCTCCAAAGCTGGTGAGATATGCAAATGTATGGATGAAAGGTATGGTGTCCCGGAAAAGGAATGTGAATAGAGAATTCCTGAGGGTAGAGGAGCAATTCAGGTTTGGGCAGAGCTTGGGGGAGAGAAATAAACGCAAAGTCATGCTGTAAAGGACAAGAAGTCCCGAGCTGCCTTTGAACGATGATGGTGTGAAAGCCTGTTTCTTCCTCGCACCTCCGAGAACACACTTAGGGCAAAGCACCAGTTTCTATGTTGGGGCGACGGTCCCCAACAAGATAGCATGTGATATACAAATGAAGGAGCTATGACATCACCAGGTATGAAGATCTTGATCTAAACATAAATAAGTGTGGCCACGTTTTCCCCAGAAATGTGGGACCTTGAGAGACAAAGTTACTAAAGTGTGCAGCATGGAGGTTACAAGGATAAGGAAAAGGATAAGACAGAATGGCAGGGATTTGAGATTGTGGGAAAATCTGAAAACAATCTGAGATTGTGTACAAATCCAGGAAGAACCTGAGATTTTATGCTAGTCCATGAAGGATTCAGATGGTGTGAAAGTATGGGAAGAATTCAGTTTGTATGCAACTCTGGGAATAATCTCAGAATGTAATGTGTGCAAGTCCAGCAAAGATCTCAGAATGTGTGCAAGTCCAGCATTATCTCAGATTGTGTGCAAGTCCAGGAAAGATCTCTGACTGTGTGCAGGTCCAAAAAGCCAGGATGTTGAAAGACAAGAGCAGATCCATATGCAGGGTGACACTGGAGAAGCAGGGTTCACAAACCTCTGGTGAGAAAGCAGCCTGTCCATCCTATTTCCATCATGCCCAAAGCCTACTTTTACCTTTGCTGCTAACATTTGACTTTATACGTTTGGACAAGCTTATATGGCATTCTGATGGTTGCAACCAAAAGAACCTTGACCAGAACAACCATAAATGATAAGAGTGCCATCATAAACCAATGGCCTGAGAAAACAAATAAAATTAGTAACTTTTCCTCTACCCCCTCAAAAACAGAGTATAGAATTTAGGAACTCCAAAACATTGTTGGTCATTTCAGGAATACAGGTAATGGCAGGCTACTTCATAGGGCTCTGCTCAGTCTCACCAACTAAAGCAAGCATTTATAAATCACACCCATTTCAAGTATCTCTGGAAAACAAGACAGATATTCCATTATCCAACAATACTGCCGGCCAAACCTCACACCCTTAAACTAAAATGGCTAATGGGCGAGCACTGGATTGTCTGTGACAGTCAATCAATACTCAAAGCAATGAGACCACAGCAGTTAAATGGGGGTCTCCAACTAGAGGTGGGGATCAGATGCGGACATGTTCTCTCAAACACCCAGTCTAACTCCAAGTGAGAGCTTCAGGAGAGGCTGTAGTTTAATAGTGTAGTAAATCACCCAGCCTGATATTTGAAGGTTTATATGAGCAATAGAGGCATGGAAAAACAGGAAACGGCAGATCTGAATTAAACACTAAATGTGATAATAAGCAAGACAAAATATTTAGCCTGTTCAGTGCTTCGGACATTGAAAATAAACAAACAAACAAGAACATTTTAAAGTCTTTTATTTATTTATTTATTTATTTTGGTTTTTCGAGGCAGGGTTTCTCTGTAGCTTTGGAGCCTGTCCTGGAACTAGCTCTTGTAGACCAGGCTGGTCTCGAACTCACAGAGATCTGCCTGCCTCTGCCTCCCGAGTGCTGAGATTAAAGGCTTGCGCCACCACCGCCCGGCCATTTTAAAGTTTTGAAACATCTGTTATCTGCTGTTCCTACCCAAGTCCCTCACTCTACCTGCACCATCTGTTCTCAGGAAACAACCCCTAAACCCGCTAATTACTACATAGGATAGTCAGTATTTCCAGTGTACTTTGGCCGTTGGATTTCTTTGTCTCCCCATGATTCAAAGGTTATCACCGGCTTAAATAAACTCAAAGGAGTATGTGTGTGATCTCCTCTGAATTATTCCAAAGCTTCACTGTCTAGCTTTAACTCAGCTCTCTTATCTCAAGTTTTCATGTAATCTCAACTTATGTAGGATATAATATAGAATATATATGAAATTCAATATACGTATAGATACTGTAATAACCGTTACAGGTAGATCATGTAGTACCATGTCTATCTTGTCACACCTGCCTTTCTCCATCCTTAGATGTGCTGTATGTTTTAAATAAATGAGGGACTGGGTAGATGCCCATGTTTGAGTGCTTTTATGCAGGTATCTTTAAAATAATTTCTATTTTATATTATCTTTATACCTAAAAATAAAAATTTCCCAGAGACAATTTCACACATTTTCTAAAAGGTAGAGATGGAGGCGAGAAGGCTGATATGGGCTGGGTCAGAGGAACAGTGTGAAGTTGAGCCACAACACCACCTTTTAAAGGATGAAAAGTGATTTGGTTTGCTGCAAACTGATTGTCAAGATCCTCCGAATTCAGCTTCATCTACTTCCTTTTCATTTCCATGTACCCTGTCCTCTAGAAGACCCAAGGCTGTTCTTCTTTTAAAAGCATCAACAACTTCCATGGCCAAGAGTTTCGCATACACTGCTCCTTATTGAAACCCCATTCTTCCTTTCTTTTTTTTTTTATGCTTCTTTTTTTTTCCATTAGATTTTTAAAAAAATCACAGTCCAAGTTCCAACTCTGTCCCCTCCTCCATTCGTTCCACATACTCCCCCACCCCACCCCCATTCAATCCTCAGAGAGGGTAAGGCACATTGCTCTGGCGAAGGTCAAAGGCCCTCCCTACTATATCTAGGCTGAGCAAGGCATACAACCAAAGAGAATAGGATCCCAAAAAGGCAGTACATGCAGTAGAGATAAATCCTTGTGCCGCTGCCAGTGATCCCTCAGTCTGCCCCAGCCTTGTAACTGTCAACCACATTCAGAGGGACTAGTTTGGTCCTATGCTTGTTCCTTCCCAGTCCTTCTGGAATTGGTGAGCTCCTACTAGCTCAGGTAAACTGTTTCAGTGGGTGAAACCATCATGATCTTGACCTCTTTGCTCTATTCTCACTCCTTCCACTCTTCAACTGGACTTTGGGAGCTCAGTCCAGTGCTCCAACATGGGTTTCTGCCTCTTTTTTCATCAGTTATTGGATGAAGGTTCTATGGTGATATTTAAGATAATCATCAGTCTGACTACAGGGCAAGTCAAGATCGAGCCTCCTCTCCTCTGGATTTCTCGAGAACCAGGTTTCTACTAACCCTATAATGGCTTCCTCACCAAGATATCTCTTTCCTTGCTCTCATCTCTGTCCTTCCTCCATCTCGACTATCCCATTCCCTCAAGTTCTCCTCAACCTTCCTTTCTACCCTCCTTTCTCCCCTCAACCCCATGCTCTCAATTTTGTCAGGCGATCTTGTCTGTTTCAAATTTCCAGGTGGAGATATATATATATATATATATATATATATATATATATATATATATATATATTTCCATTCTTCCTTTCAGAAAGAAAAAACTGTGCATGAGAGCTCCCACAGAGACTGGATGAGCATGACAGATGCCCTGGACTGGGTGTAATGGGTAGCTGTGAGCCCCTGGTACAGGTGCTAAGAAATGAACCCAAGGCCTCTAAAGAGCAGCAATTGCACTTCAATTTCATCTTTACCAGAAAGAAATTATTACTCATTTTCAAGATCTTAACCACAGGATGGTTTGAAAGCTTCTTCTAAGTTTTCCAATGGGATTGCTTTTCTTCTCCGGAGCACCTTATCCCATTCTAATGCTTCAACTCTTGTAATGTTATATTGAAATTCATTGGTTCATATATGTTTCCTCAACAAGGATATAAATTCTTTGAAGTCCAGGATCCCATATACCCTATGATATATGAACTACAGGGTCTGTATGTCATATTCAGAATACAGTCCATGCTGTATGTCGTGAATGAGGGCAACAGATTCTTTGTCAGAGTGATATTGCAAAGACTATGAGCAAAAAAAAATATCTCCGGGTAAATTTTAGGATTCATGTTTGTCTTGATGCCAATCAGATTCTTGGGAATTTCAGAGGTAATTAAAGATGGCCTTTATTTTCATATCTTCTGTGGTTTAACAACTTTTAGGTTAAATAATGTGTGTATAGCTAAATACATAATTAAAGGTTACCTTGTCTTACACAATTTCAATTTTCCCAACTTTATTGAGGATAATATGCATACAATTAAATATACTGACTTAAGAGGACAGTTTGATGAGTTTTTCCAAATGTGTCCCTCTTCGAGATTGCACAAGTTCTTTTTATCACAATGCAGCATATTATTTCACCCCAAAAGCTTCATCATACTTTACATCATAAGTTCACTCTACTCCCCACCCTACCATCACAATCAACCACTGTTCTTATTTATAGAACTATAGACTAATTTGATCTGTTCTAAGTAAGACTTGATATAATTTAAATTAAAACTCTGCACCTTATTGCCTCTGGCTAGTTTGTCTAATATATTATATGTATTAACATATCATTTTTATAGATATTATTCTAATGCATGAACATTCAAAAATCTGCTTAGTCACTTACATGCTAATATGAAAAAACTCAATATCACCACAGCAACCATGTTACATGCTGGAGGTGGTGATTCATGTCTTTTACCCCTAGCACAGGAAGAGAGGATCCTTGACACTTGAGTCAATCAATGTATTGAATGAGAGTTCCAAATTCAATGTGAAACTCTGTCTAAAAAAAATATGGTATTGAGGGTCAGAAAGATGATAAGGCATTTCAGAACACCAGCCGTTCTTTCAGAAGACCTGAGCTTGGTTCCCTGCATGGCAACTCACAACCACCTGTAAGTCCCACTCCAGAAGATCTGATGGCCTCTTCTGTCCTCACTAGACACCTACACACACAGGCATTCAAGTACATACAAGTAAATGCAGAAATAATTCTTTATTTTTTTTTTTTGGATTTTTGAGACAGGGTTTCTCTGTGGCTTTGGAGCCTGTCCTGGAACTAGCTCTTGTAGACCAGGCTGGTCTCGAACTCACAGAGATCCGCCTGCCTCTGCCTCCCGAGTGCTGGGATTAAAGGCGTGCGCCACCACAGCCCGGCTGAAATAATTCTTTAAGAAATAATAAAGAAGACACCTGTTATCAAGTTCTTGCCACCACATGCACCTGTGCATACATAAATGCTTTTTTTTTTATTGAAGTCTAATTTTTGTAGTATGAAATCTACTTCTAAAAGTGGTTCCTAGTCCAACAGTCACTCCAAAAAGAAACTTTATGGCTTGTCATCCCCATTTTTCTTCTCATCAACATCAAAACACTTATCTTTTTCCTCTACCTATCACTTAACCCATTATGAACATTGCATGTAAATGCAACAATCCAAGAAGTACCCTTTGCTTCTGACTTCTTTGAAATGCCGTATTACTTACAAGTTCATCCATGTTGAAACATCTGTCTTCCCTCCCCCATTTATAGTACAATGATATGTTAGTGCTGGTTACACCACACTCATTTTCTCTTTTGTCAGCTCATGAGCCATTGACTCTTTTGCTTGTTGACTGTCATGAATGATACTATTGTGAACTCTCACAAACTCTTGTGTGTACATATTTTCACCACTTCTTGATTTATATACGAGTAGGATTTCTGTGCCACAGGGTTTTTTTTTCTACCAGTGATGTAAGACACTTCAATTTCTCCACATCCAATTATCTGTCTTTTATATTGCAGCCAACTGAATGAGTGTGAAATGATACATGGTTTTGATCTACACCTTCTTAAATAACTAATAGTGCTGATCATTTTACCATGCCACTATTGAGCATTTGATTTTCCACTTTTCATTGATAATTTCATAATGAAGGTAATGTATATGGGGTCATTATCAACCCCATCACTTTTCCATCTCCAGAGGAAATCCTCCTTCCCATAAAATACCCTCATTTTCAAATGCATGCAGGCCCCACTGAATTTGCTTAAGTGATGCTTGCATGGACATGGGTGGGAGATTATTTTATAGAACATGCAACTTATCATTGACTACAACAGTGAATGGCACTCTCTATTTCAACTGTCATCAACTGCTCACAAACCCTCAGTGGTTGAGGGGACCCCATGAGCTCCATTCCCATGCATTATGATATAACATCAATGGTTTTAAGATTTTCTTTCTATTTTATGTGTATGAGTGTTTAGCCTACATATATATATGTGTACAACACGAGTGCCCAAGGAGGCCAGAAGGAGGTGCCAGATCCTGAAGAAGTGGAGTTACAGACAGTTGTAAGCTGTCATTATGTGAGCCACCATAGATCTCAAGACCTCTGCAAAATACTAGTTGCTCTTAAACTCTGAGCCATCTTTCAAGCCCCAGTTGGATCCATATTAATAGCATTTTGTGTAGGTAACCAAAGCTTCAATAAGTTCATGGGTACATTGGCCACGTCATGTCCCAAAGGTACTGTTTCTTAGCACTCTTCCCCATTCCCCGGCTCTTACATTCTTTTTCAGTCCCTCTCTTAAGTCATGTTCCCAGAGCCTTGTGTGTGTGTTGAAAAGGAAAAATGGTATAGATGTCCCATATGGCGTCAAGTATAAACATAATCACTTATTTTCATCACTTAGCCCCATTGTGAGGCTCTCCAGTAGATACCACTCACCACTAAAACAGCAAAAGTTCTACTTTCCTCTTCTGTCATTATTTGCTTTGGTTATCAGTGCAGCAGCATCGTAAAAGAATGAATTGGGGAACATGAGTCCCTCGTTTATGAATTTTTTGGAACATTTTATAAAGAATCAGATTTTTTAACTGTTAAGTAAAATTTACCAGTAGTGCTAATAACTTTGTAGAAAGTTATTTTTATAGATAGGTAGAAGATAGACAGACAGATAGATGTGGTCTTGTCATGTAGTCTTAACTGGCCTGATTCTCACTACATGCACCAGATTGGCCTTGAACTCATACCAATTCTCCTTTCTCAGTCTTCCAAGAGCTGGGTGGGATTACAAACTTTGCTTGTTGGGAGCTCTTAGATCATTGATTCCACTTATTTGCTTATAAGAAGTCAAGTCAATTTAATTTTCTATGTTTACTCAAATTGTAATAGTCTAAGAAGTGTTTATTTCAGCTGGCATTTCAGTTACTATGTGTCTAGTTGAGTTCTACCTAGAGCTTGTTCAGTTTTTTGATTTGTATATAAATGTTTCCATCAAAATAATGGAGTGTAACCCATTATTTCTCACATATTCTTCTGGTTTCTTTCTCTAATTAGTTTTTTAATTTCCTACTTGTATTGGTTAGTTAAGTATTTTGTGAAAGACACAAGCTGGAGAATTATCTAGGAAGAAGAAATCTTAACTGAAAAAATTCCAAAATCAAATTAGCCTTGGTAACTCTGTGGGGTATTTTCTTGATTCATAATTGATGAGAGAGGGCCCATCCCACTTAGCGGGGTCCCAGGACATATAAGAAAAGTAGTTGAATGCTAGTAAGCTAGTAAGCAACATTCCTCAGCTGTCTTCATTTCAAGTCCTATCTCTGGGTTCCTTCCCTGATTGAATACCTTCCCTGCTTTCCCTCAGCGATGGACTGTGAAATGAAGTATAAGACAAATAAGCCATTTCCTCCCAAGTTGCCATTGGTCACAATGTTTAATTACAATAATAGAGAACAACACAGGACAGAAGTTGATACTCTAGCACCGTCTCACTATTAGTCCAAGCTTGGTGTAGGAGGTTCTTCTGTTCATGTGTTGCTTTCATTGGTTAATGAATAAAGAAATTGTGTTGGGCCTGATAGGGCAGAACTTAGGTAGGTGGAGAAGACAGAATGGAATGCTGGGAAGAAGGGCAGAGTGGGAGAAGCCATGGATTCTCTGCCTAAGATGGACGCCAGTTAGAATCTCCAGTAAGCCACAGCCACATGGCAATACACAGATTTATGGAGATGGGTTAAACTAATATCTAAGAGTTAGCCAATAAGAAATTAGAGCTAATGACCAAACAGTATTTTAATGAGTACAATTTCTGTGTGATTATTTTGGTGTAAGCTAGCCAAGCGGCAAAGACAAAAAAAAGGGGGGGGGCTTTCTCCTTACAACACAAGCTGGCCATCATTTCTCAGTCTTCTTGTCCTGTCTGGGATCTTCATTCATAGGTATGAACAACAACATCTAGCTTGAAACTTATATCACTTTATTGATATTCTTTATTTGATAAAATGCAATTTTATGTTTTTCTTTATCACTTTAGGTATTTATTTTTGTTATAGTACTAGGGATTCAATCAAGAGCCTCACAAATGCCCAAAGCATGTGTTCTACTGTTGGGCTATACCCTAGGTCTCTCATTTCAGGAGATATTTCTTTTAGATCTTCGAATATTTTGTTTTAATTTTTACTAATTAACTAATCAATTCTTTCCAACCCAATCACAGTTTCCCCTCCCTCCCTCCTCTCCTCCCAGCCCCTCCCTCGAACCTCCCCTCACTACTACCCTTCATCCACTCCTCCTCCTTTTTTTTCCAGAAAAGATCAAGCCTTCCCTGTTTATCAGCCAGCAACAGCATATCAAGTTACAGTAAGACTAGGCACCTCCTCTCCTATTAAGGCTGAATGAGGCAATGCAGTAAGAGGAAAGGGTTCCCAAACAAGGTAACAGAGTCACAGACAACACTTGCTCCCACTGGGAGGAGTCCCACAAGAGACCATGCTACATGACTGTAATGTATGCGCAGAGGGCCTAGGTCAGTACCATGCACACTCTCTGGTTGTCAGTTCAGTCTCTATGAGCCCTTATGAGGCCAGGTTAGTTGATTCTGTGGATTTTTTTGTGGTTTCTTTGACACCTCTAGCTCCTATAATACTTCCTCTCTTCAGCAGGATTCCCTGAGCTCTGCCTAATGTTTGCCTGTTGGTCTCTGCATCTGTTTCCCTCAGTTGCTCTCAGATGACAATTGGGGTTTGCACCCATGTATGAATATAGCAGAATATATTTAAAATCACAGTTTAAACTCTGGTTGTAAAGATGGTGAATTAGAAGTTACCTTAATTAACAAAGGTAGTTAGAAGAATCAGGAAGACAGTGTTTTCCAATAAGGAAAAAAAATCAAAAATCACCGAGGAGAGGATAAGACAGCTGAACAGGGCAACCTGGGGGAAAGGATGCAGGACATGGCCCCCACTTCATGAGTCTCTGGCGTGGGAAAGGAAAACAGGATCATCATCCAAACTGAAAGCCAAGCGTCCCAGATGAAGCAACCAGCAATCCTCCTGTTTATAGAACAAGCCCACAGTTATGCAAGTTTTAAATATAGTGAGGATTCTAGTAAGACAACAACTACAGCATGACAAGTCTGAACTCTACAAGAGGGCTGGGCTGGAAATCAACACCATCTTGGGAGAGAAACTATTTTTACGTTTGTGGTTCTGTGCAGCCCTAATAGCAAGGAATAGTTACAAGTTGGGAATCCCAGAAACATAACACATCTCCTTAGGCAGGGGATAGCTACGATAGCTACATGATGCAGTTTTGGATCTGGGAAAGGGCTAGACGAGGATGCACTGGGCAACCAAGAAATCTGAAATGTAGGTATTGAAGGGCTCAGAGGCCAGAGGTCCTGCCCTCTTTGGTAAGGTGCACAGCTCTAACTTCCTGGCTAACCCTTTGTCGTGCAATCTAGAGAGGTAAGTAGAATAACTGCAGAAACAAATAGCCCTAATACAAAAGTCAGACTACAATTTGAAGTTCACAGCTTGCTCTGAGCTGTAGAGTTTTCCACCAAGGAACTAAGTCAACTCTTGTGGACAACCTGCATCACATCCTTCCCCCACAGAGTCTGTAATACTAAACAGGATGACAAAGCACTGAGATGGATCTTCCAATAACAGACCTCAGAGCTCCACCTGCTTCCTCTAACACACACTCAGAAGACATGTATTGGCTGAGACATTAACCACCCTAAACTACAAATTGGAAAAATCTAAGACTTAAGAAAGGCCTGACAAACTCAAAAACTCTGAAGCCAAAGACCTTGGTATCCAAAGAAGGGAACCCAGTAAAGTGGCTGCAGTGTCATTGAGCACCTAGCCTGTAGCCATGCTGCACTGAGCACCAATCTGAACTGGAGGAAACAGAGGAGTCTTCAGCTTCAAATGCATTTCACCTGACATCTAACATCTGAGAATTCAGAAGGTGTTCATGTATATTGTTTTTGTGTCAGGTTTTTATTTTTATTTTATTTTGACTCTTTTGTTTTCTTAACTGTACTTATTTTATTTTTAGAAGCAGTCAGTAGATTTTTGTTTTCTATTTTTGTAATTTTTTGTGCAATTTTTTCTTTATTGCTCAATTTTTCAATATTTTGCCCTTTTTATTCCGTCTTCCTAACATTACTGTCCTGTGTTCCATTTTCTAAACCAGATTCATCTCTTCTTTTACCCCTTTTCTGTCCTTATTTGTCAATTAAGATTTCTACTTTTACACTAAGTAATTTCTAACTTCATAGCTTGATGTATGTTAGGTTTGTCAATTCCTTTTCTATGGTTATTGGCTTTACTTGATTGAAAACATATTTTTCTTCTGGCTTGGTTCAGTGTTGCTGCTATTATGATAATTTATTTCCTACTTTCTGAAGAGTTCTGGGGGCTGAGTTTTCAAGTGAGAGCTGCTCAGCAAGACAACTCCCAGACGAAGCCAGAAGAATTATCCATCCCAACAGATGCACAAATCACAACACAGGGAGAGGCAAGGCAACATGGCTACTCTAGGGGATCAAAACTCCAAAGTTACTAAATCTAACCGCATTGAAATGGATAAAATGACAGGCGAAGAACCAACTGTTCAGTTGAAAACTCATCAGTAAGGATACTAATACAAAGAGGATACCAAAAAAAAAACAAACCCATATGCATGAAGTAAGGAAATAATTCAAGACCTGAAGAAGAAAATCACCAACATGTATGAGAAATTCAAAAAGAAAACTGAAATTTTGAAGAAAAAAACAGAAAATATAAATATTGAAGTAGCACTAGGAAGATTTCTCATTGGACAAAATGTTTGCTACACAAGTGTGAAATCATCAATAAGATTACCCAGTGTGGCGGTTTGAGTGAGAACAGCTCCCATAGGCTAGTAAATTTGAATGTTTGTTTCCCAATTAGTGGAATAGTTTGGGACAGATTAGAAGGTGTAGCTTTGCTTGAGGTGTGTCACTAGGGGAAGTCTTGGAGGTCTCAAAAGCACAGTCCATTTCCAGTTAGTGTTAGTGTTTCTCTCTCTCTCTCTCTCTCTCTCTCTCTCTCTCTCTCTCTCTCTCTCTCTCTCTCTCTCTCTCT
>JAQHUG010000108.1:4397742-4407758 GCA_028555095.1 Dicrostonyx torquatus
TATCATCACAATGGATGGCATGGTGACACACCAGACAGATATGGTGCTGAAGGAGAACCTGAGAGTCTGACATATTGCCTGCAACAGGAAGTCAGCTGAGACACTGGGCGGTATCCTGAGCATAGGAAACATCAAAGCCCACTCCCATAGTGCCCACACTTCCTCCAAAAGCTCCATGTCTAACTCCAACAAAGCCATACCTCCTAATAGTACCACTCCCTATGAGATTGGGGGGGGCAATTACACTCAAATTACCACAAGTGTGGTATATACGCTGAGATATGTAAATACAATCTTCTGAGTTCCTTTGTTGCTCATGTGTATATGATTTCAGAGTTGGCCACTTGGTATTAGATAATCAATTAGGGGCTCATCTCTAGGGAAGATTATTTCTCTTACTTTCAAAATTCCTTAGTATGTTTTGCTTTTTGAGTTTGGCCTATTGCACTTAACAGAATGATCTCTATTTCAACTGATACTCTTGCAAATGTCATTATTTCATTTTTATTTATGGCTGAATAATACTCAGTTGTATATATAAATCTCATGTGCTTTTCCGTTTATACATTGACAAGCACCTAGTCTGATTTCATAACTTGCTGATTGTGAACAGTTTCACAGTAAACATGATGAGCAGGGTTCTGCTTTTGTCTTTGCAGGAAAATACTCATCTTTGAGAAGTCAAGAGACCTTAGACATCTAGATGCCTACAGAAGAAAAGACAGCTATTCAGAAAGAATCACCAAGCAATTATAATACCAATATTCGTTGCAGGGTAAAATCTCACTACTTAAACATGCATATCTTCTTACTTCTCAATATAATCATAGTCCTGACTCACTTAAAAACAAATGTGTCACGATTAACAAAAACCCAGAGACAGATATTTGGGTTCAACCTGAAGGTAAGAAAAACAAATCAGCCATCTACCGGCTCTTACCTCTACCTTAGTCTGAAATGGTGATCCTGCCTCCAGGAATCTCAGAATAAAACTGTTTCTGAGAGCTGTCTCCTCCCATTTCATATTCCTCTCTAGGGCTAGGATTAAAGATGTGCACCACTACTGCCTGGTTTCTATGGCAAACTAGTGTGGCTCCTGGGATTAAAGGTGTGTGTCACCACTGCCTGATCTGTAAGACTGACCAGTGGGGCTGTTTTACTCTCTGATTTTCAGGCAAGCTTTATTTATTAAAAAACAAATGAAATATCACTACACTTGTACACACACAGACACATGCATGCACACACACTCATACATGTACACACACATGCATACACACACATACTCATACATGTACACACACACTCATGAATAAATGCACACATGCAAAATAAATAAATAAACTAATTATTAAAAAGAGAAAGAATTTGAACATATCTTTTCTCATGCCTTTGTGTATGTATCAGTCTCTCCAAAATGTTTGGTGGGATGGAGAAAACCTACATTATAGAAATACAAACAAGTAAAATTGAAAGGTGCTCTTCAGATGCCATTGATATTCTAAAAATGTTTTCTTGTTTAGTCAGCTTCAGCCCCTCCTTTTCTTCTCCTTTCTTGGAACCACAGTAAATGATAATAACAGCAGAAAAAACTTAATCCCTCCCATAAATTAATCACAGAAAATCTTCTTCTCCAAACCCAAATCCCTGTGAGCTCACCTTCAAGTGGCACAGGCAAGATGAAGGTAGAAGGCTCTCTGTGTGATCTGGGTAAGCTCTTCATGGATTCAGACCCTCCTCAGCTCAGAGAGGAAGGACTGCTTGGGCTCTTCTGATCATACCTACAGTAAGATTTTTCTATCTCTTCTATGAAAAATCATATTCAACCATTCTTATTTGCATCTGACTTCAACACAAACTGTGTTTCTCTATTCTGGGATAAAATTTGGTGTTTTCTAGAGGCCACACTACTTATCTAGCATGGAAATTGAGTATACCCATATGATGGTTTGCTACACAAATTTTACCAAAATTAGATGACATACAATATGGCTAACTCCTTTATTATCCTTCAGACCTTATGAATTAACAAATCCTGTGGGGTTATTATTATACTGGCTTCACATTTACAAGTCACTACCTATATTCTCCCAAATGCAAAGGAAAGCTGTGATTTATTATGGAGAGGCAGCTTCCACAGTAGACAATGTATGTGCTTGAATAAAACGTGAGCTATATACTCAAATGTCTATCATTAGGCAAATAAAAATGTAGTCAATAATTCTCTTGCTATTCTATTATGAAAATTAAGCGAAATAGCAAATATGAAAATTTTGCAGGAATTTCAGTGTTGTAAGCTATGGAATTAAAGTGATAGATCACTTAAGTACTTCATATAGAGGCTTGACTACAGACAAAAATAAAAGAAATCTAACTTTCCAAGATGAAACCATTTCAAAAGGAACATCATAAAAATCATAGATCATATAAAAATATATCATAATTTTAATCACACTGCTTTCAATGTCAATTAAAATTATATTCTTGTTTATACTGCTCTTTTATTATCCAGCATAGTAGATCATTAGAAGTTCTGAGAATGGCAATTAGTCCACTTTTCATTCTAAATTAATACATTCTTTCATTAGTGGGGCTCAGTTATGATTGGTCAAAAGGGTGGAATGGTTATTCCCAGTTTGCTGCTTAGAAAGTTGTTGTATATGCAGTAGGCACTTTTTCCATCCTGCTAAAATGTGCTACACTGTGTCATCAGAAACTAAAGTTGAGCACAGCAGTGAAGCGGGGGTGACAAGGGGCAGTTTGCCAGCTCCTTCATTTCTTAGAATGGATAGAGTTGACTAGATAGTTGTTCTCTCCACAGCAGAAAACGCTGAACATATGGGGCTTAGCAGATAGGATATTGTCTGTTTTGCAACAATTTTACAAGAAAACCTGACCCTAACCTACTTAGACCATGGCCCTACCGTCAAATGTCCAGCAGATGGTCAAATCTTTCTTACGGCCTCGGTTTTCCTTCTCAGTGATAATGTGATGTTCCCAGCCCAGAGCTACACATGGAATGAGGACCATCAAACCCAGAGGTCTAAGAAGCCCAGAAGCTCATCCTCCAAACTTCCTAGTAGTACAAAGAAGAGCTCCAGATGTTGGTTTTATTCTTAGGTCTTTAAAAGAGTCTGCCATCCGAAGTTTCCTTCCTCTGCTCTCTCAGCTCTCTTGCCTTAGCTACTTCGAATCTCTCTGATATCTTCCCAAGCCCAATTTCCTTCCTCCCTCAGGATTTGCCCATTAACTCCAATTTCTTCTTTGATGAACCTTGACTGATGTCAAACATTTCTTTATTCTGAATCATTACCATATGGGCCAAGCTTATTTGTGTGGCAGAATCTATACCAATTATTTTAACAGAAGAAAAGAACATTACATAAACTTCTTAACTGGGTGGTAGTGATTTAAAAGGCAAAACATTTTGTGGAGAAACACAGTGATGTAGGGGTAGGCTTAGAGCACAGCTCGAGGAGTTGGAACTCAGTTGTTCTGGGATCATTACTACTTAGAAGTGATGTTAAAGACCATGAAGGAGAAATCTCTCATGACTCAGACTCAATTCCGTGAGAATGAAGCATGATGAGAAAAATTAGTATACCATGGGGACCTGTAAGCTGCAACCAGCTAGTATTTGAGTCTTTTGGAATTTTCTCTAGGTCCCCTTCTAGAAATTCATAGTGGGGGGGGTGTCAACTGACAAGTGTAAATGAGCCTCCATATCAATAAATGTGAGAGTAATAGTGTCAGTGTGAAACAGAGAGACAATAGTCTGATTTAAGCACTATGGTCTATACTTTGGTTACTCTGCCCATACCCTATATGTCAAAGAAACCACACTGAAGTCTTTGACTTCAATGACTACATCCTTAGTACACTATCTTTCCAAACCATTTCAATACAAATAGATACAACATCATAAGTAGTTATATTTATTTTGAACAATTCATCATGACAGCCACAGATATAGAATATATTGACAGTTTCATTCCCATGATCCAAGAATCATCATACAACTACCTAAATGCCCAGAAACTTGTTTTTAAAGAAAATTGGATTACTTACAGCTTGGGACAAACTTAGAAAGAAAAAAAAATCCTAGTTTTTCTCCATAGAAAATCCCTAATATTCTTAGTCCTGAAAATTCAGAAATGCTTGTTTCTGAAATGTTACCTGTCTCATACCTAGTACCTTATATCTGCTTCTCTTTTAGGTTCTTTACTGTGAGGAAATATACAATGAGCTTGTGGATTGATTGAGAAAGGACATCAATTTCCTGCAGAGGTTAATTTTTGTCAATTTAAGTTCAAAGGTGATGTAAATAGACATAAATATACATTTGTATTTAAATTCAAGATTCTTCATTAATGTATAGCATAAGAAATTTAGTACAAACCCTTATTGATATAGCAGCTGACTTACTCTGTCATTCTGATGCTAGAACGTTAGTTTGAAATAAAATTTTATAGTGTGTGTGTGTGTGTGTGCGTGCGTGTATTCAACACAAGTTCTCCTAAACTTTCTTCAAAGTTCAAAAGAATAAATTTCTTTTCACTGCGTAGAGACAGCATCCTCACAGCATTGGATGTTCAAATCATGTGCTAAATCGCTCATTTATTCAGAATGATCACATCCAGTGCTAATATCTGTTCACAGGAACATTTTATCTCCTCTGAATCAATGTAATCTCCAGAGAGGAGTAAGCTTTATGTTTTGGTTTGCTCTGAGAATATAGTTGAAGACTCAAGTTTTGTAGTTCCTTTCTACTGAATGTTGTTTTGGGAGATCTGGAGATTTATGAGACTCTGGATTACTGTATAAATGAGACTTGGCATTTAATTGGCAACTTTCAAACTAGTAAATTTTGCTAAATGGATAAGAAAGGATATAAATTGTATCTGTCATTGTGTGGACAGATGACTGTGCCAACATAATCATTTAATATACCGCCTTAATGTTGAAGAAACACAAAAACTAAAAATTATCCTTTAAAATCCACAAATGTTTTTAATCTTCTGATTATAGAATTTTTAGAATTAATATCAGATAATTTGGTTGAGATTCATCCCTAATTTTAGTAAAGTTATAAATTTTTATATAAAAATAATATATATATACCTTGTTCAAGTTATGTTTTGTATGTATTTGGCTTTCTTTAGCTTTATTACATAAAATGAATCTGTCATAAGTGCTCGTTCATTTAAACACTCTCAGTTTGAATCACAGAATAGTAGATTTTGAGAATGGAGACAGGAACATAGGTACCAAAGCCAATGAAGGCTTTCTATTAGGAAGAGTTACTATGAGTTCTAACTCACACATCATTTTGGCTAAATAAGAAGGAACAACAATGCCCAAAGCAGCAAGCTTTGGTGTTAAGCATTTATGAATAAAAAGGGATCTGTAGGTGAGAAATTTTCTAAGGAGTTAATTTTATTATCCAGTTTATCTTCTAAAATAAAACAACGTTCAGTGAATCTTGCTTCTTAAAAAAAAAAACACTGAACATGTTTCCTCAGCACATCTGCAACTGAATAACAGAAAAGAAGAAAATAAATGCCATTTACAAAATCATTACCCAGCTGGATCTGATGGCAGATGCCTGTAATCCCATCACTTTTTGAAGTGGAAGCAGGGAGACCATGGTCATCTTTGGCTACTTATGGTGTTTGAGGTTAGCAAACAACAACAAAAGCCACACTCTTAATCTCTCCTAAAACTATTTATACATGTTCTAAAAAGCACACAGATACAGACATCCAAAGCATAAAGGTGGGAAGAAATTAAGGAAGCAAATTGCCAGTAACATCAATGTGATCAGTTTAACAAATGGAGCAGAAATAAGAACAATCAAAAGGAGATCCAGCCACAATGACTATTTCATCAGCTAAATAAACAGAACCCAGTTGGCTGTTTGGTGAGTTGGTTTGGTTCCTGAAATAGGGTTGCCTCATGTAGGCCAGGTTGGCCTCAAACTCAGGATCCTCCTGCTTCAGTTATCTGAATGTTGAGATTAAAGGCATGTGCCACTGTCCCAACCCAACTATTTATTTCATTCACTTTAAATTCATTCAGTTTTGAGGTAAGTAACACATGTTCCTTTCAAAAGAAAGTTCTATTGACTTGGCCCCTACTAAAGGGTAAATGAAGACACCCTGAGAGTTTGGGAAAGTAATAATGACTAAGTGCACAGCTACTTAAATGTCCTTAAAAAACGTTTTACCAACCAGCCTCAAGCCAGACAGCAAGTCACAGTTTTATTGCAGGTGTTGACATCACTGATGGAACAAAGAGAGGGATTCAAGAAGTCACACTTTCCATGTGAGTCTTGTTTACACAGCCGCTCTCTTTTCCTCAAAGAGAGAAATATCTTGTGTGTTTTATAAAAGCCACACTATTCATCATCTGACTTCTTAACTTAATATTCTACATTACCTACCCATGACCATAATGTGTTTTCTAAGTGATTCATAATAAAGTAAGCAATTTGGGTTTACAAATGTTATTACTGGTCAAAGAGACCTTCATTTCTTTGCCTCCTTATCATTTTAAAGGTTTTTTTTTTTTAAAAAAATTAAAGTATAGTCACACAACTTTCTCCTTTCCTTTCCTTCCTCAAGTCCCTCCAGTGCACTGCCCCCATGCCATTCCAAATGAATGACCTCTTACTCCTTTACTGCTATTGTTATATAAATAAACTTTTAAATGCAGCCTGCTGAGTCCTGTTTGTCTGTGTATTCTTTTATGGCTAACCACTTGGTATTAGATAACTAATTAGGAAAATCATCCCTCTCTCTGAAGTCTGTAGATTTTCACCTAAGGTTGGGGTCCCATGAGATTCTGGTTATGACAAAACAGTGAAGAACTGAAATGTATCGCCTACAGTGGCATATGTGTTCTGTGACAGTGGCCTTTATTAATGTCAACAGACACTTAGGTGACATATTTATTAAGAGAGATATCTACTTAGATGGGGGTCACAACATCTGGAATGCTGTGCTACTTGGATCCAGAAGTTAGAGATGATGAGGTCCACAGTGCCAGTCGAATCCTAGTTTCACAGTTCACTCTTGTGATACTGACATGCCAACTCCTCCTCTTGCACTTTCACTCTTAATTCATTCATAAATTAAACACACAGATATCTACTTGTTAAGGATTTTATGCAGTTATTTTACCTATTACACTTTCATATTGTTGTTATAGGGTTGTATTAGAGTTATAACAGCCAACATATAGTTATTATAGTTAACATGTACAAAGGATTCATAACAGTAGCATGTGTCTTTGTGCTTTTAGACATGCAGAGACAGTGACAATATTTCTTAAAACCTTATAGTATTAATCAATGAGTAAATTAATTAATCAATAAGTAATTACTGAGCAGTTATGATCATTCAAGATTTACAAAGACCCACCTGGCACCAAGCATAGGCTGATGGAAGACAGCAACAGCCAGAGCAGGAACAATTAACAAGTTCATGGTAGCGAAATGGGAAAGAAGAGTGGTTCCTATGCTATGGAGAGAGGCAAGTATGAAGACAAAATGATGGTGAGGAAAAGGCTGATAGGGATGCCCTACACTACCACGTGGGGCCACGGGATGTCCAGACCTGTGCTGTTGCCGAGGACCACGCCTGGGTCTGTGTTGATGTCCATGGCTTGTGTTATCACCAAAAGCTGTGTGGATATCCATGCTCTGGGCTGTCACCTGAGGCCTTATTGGTTTTTCAGAGTCATACTATTGCCAGGATCATACTGATCTGAGTGGCCTGCCCTGCTCCCTAAGGCCATGGTGGCATCCAGGCCTGAGTTGCTGCTGAGAACCATGTCTGGGTCCATAGCCTTTCCATAGCTGGGAGCTGTGATGATGTCCATGGGTCGCCCGTGTTACCACTGGGCCTGAACACCAGAGAGCTGGTTCTACCCCTCACTGGCCACCAAAGAGGGAGAGGTGCCACTCCCCCAGAGAACTGCCTTCAGTGTTTTGGGCATGGGAGAGTGCTGTGGAATAATCCTTTTGTACATTGTGAAGATGTGTTGCTCTCATTGTTAATAAAGAGCTGACTGGCCAGGTAGAGGTTAGGTGGGGCTTGTGAACCAAAAGAGGTAGTGGGGAAGAAGGCAGAGTCACCAGCAAGACACACAGGAAGCAGGAGATAAACTTGTCAGTGCTGAGAAAAGGTACCACCATATGGCAGAACTTTAGATTAAAAAATATAGCTTAGTTTAAGATGTAAGAGCTAGTTAGCAATAAGTCTAAGCTATTGGCCAAGCATTTATAATTAATAATATGTTTCTGTGTGGTTATTTGGGGAGCAGGCTGGCAGAATGGAACTGATTGCCTAGATACAGAAAACCCAGCCTATAGGAGAGTTGGCCCTAAGATACTTGTCAGCCCCCTTCCCAAGTACACTGGCCCAAGAATTGGAAGAGCTGTCCTGCACATGAAAGAACACCTCCCATCACTTACAAACTATAAAGGAGAAGGTATGGAAAAGGGAGAGCAGGTATGGCCTTGAAGGTATGGAAAAGGGAGAGCAGGCTCTGACCTGTCCAACTCACCTACCACCTAGGCCCACATCCAGCGCTTTGAGTTGGCCCACCCACTGCATCATCTACTCCACTGATGACCTGCTGGAGCTCATGAAGGGAACCAATCCTGCAGAACCATATATAGCCACAGGATCTCCATGACTCAGGGCAACAGCTGGCTATCCAAGAAAAGTTTTGGTGGGGGTCCAGTATTGATGGTATACCAGACGTCAGAAGCCCCAAACCAGACCAATGACCCCAATGCAATGAACATTTGCAAGTAAAGCTGTTGGGGAAAGAGGGTCTATTGTGTGACACACCACAGTTTCTAAGGCCACTACAATAAATAAATATGTGATGGAGTGGTAAGAAAGATGCAAGAGGAAAGTGGTTTGCTTGGGGTTTTTTTCTTTATTATTACTATTATTATTATCTTAAATTTTCTTTGGGGACAGGGGAACTAAAAAGGGGAGGGTGGACATGAAAGGACTAGAAAATGAGTGGGATTGGGGTATATAATGTGAAATTCCTAAAGAAGCTATAAAAAATTATGTTACTATAAAAACCTTGAGATTAAATACAACTATAACTAGCCAAAGGGAATCAAAATGAAGTATTTTCCTTTTCTTCTGTGGTTTTGTATTACTCCAAATAAAACAAACTACCCAAAATTTGAAAAGACCAAAACAAAGAATTCACAATACAAAAAGAAGACAATTTAAGAGTGACAGAAATAGCATAGCAAAATAAGACCAAAAGAAATATAACTTTGAATCTAGGAAAAGATTCTAGCCTAACGCTGAAGTGACAAGAGAACGAGAGGTCCAGCCTAACTGTATTTTGCTCACTTAACAATTGTGCTTTGTAATGTTAAGGTAGCACTAGAATAACTCTCTAGCTATAATCATGGCAGCAGATGTACAGAACCATGATGGCTTCCTCTGAGGGTATTTCACACCATGAGAAAACACAAACCTAGAGTTTTCACTATTATTCAGGTAAAATGCTGCTTCCATTTATGAAGCATGCATGCAATTCCAAATCAGACCTTGTCACTTTCATATTGCTTCAAAACAAAATTTACCATAATTTGTCAATAATAGATGTCAATGCCATCTATTATTTTAGGAAAAAAAGTTTCTGGAATAAGTAAGATAGGAAGTCTATAGCTTGTAATGTTCTTTAGAGAGCTACTAGTAGAATACTTATCTTCCTGAACTTCAGTGATAATATAGCAGATATATTCAACTGTCTACAATTCTGTAATATAAACCAGTTTTGCTATGGATTTCCAACTATTGAATAAACAACATTGCAAGGGTCTCAGGAATGGGAAAATTAATTTTAAGATATATATTTAATCAAATATAAGAAAATTTTAAAATATTTTAAACATATACTGCAGAACTCTGGTGTATATACATGTATGTGTACAGTTGAGAGGTAGTAAGTAATTTCCTAAGGTTACATTGCTGAGA
>JAQHUG010000108.1:4417652-4429688 GCA_028555095.1 Dicrostonyx torquatus
GGGGCCTCTTAAGCTAACGTCTATAAAGCAAACTGTGTGAAGACCTCCCGTTAGCTGGTTTCTGAACCATAGAAAATGTGGTCCCATTTGGCACAACTTCTACTCCAAGGAAGATCTCAAAGATTTTCTCTTTCATGCATCCACGCAGCAGCCCCTGAAGCAGTACCACATTGGATGACAGCAATAGTATGCACCCCCGTGCTTCAACTCCTAATCCATCTCTGTGGATTCTGGGTAGTTCTGTGTAGTGTGAACTTCTCGATATTATATATAAGTTATGTTTTCTCTGTCATTCTTTAAGGGTCAGTTTTACCTCATTTTCTGATTCTAGTTCAACAAAAGCCTCACCCCTCTGCCTGCCTTCTCTAGTGTAAATGAAATGGACAGAGATATAATGTCACCTACCATATGTCTAGGACGCTCTTTATTTTCTCAGTTCATCAGGAATTGAGGAGGAGCCTTTGCCTCCTAGGGAACCAAGCATGGTGAACGCTGACATGTGGAAGCCAGAGAAGCATAGATATAGCTTTCTATAGCTTAACAGCCCTAGATCCCTGACTGGGCAAATTCATGGTAAGTGAGGAACTGTCTACTGAGAAAAAGGACTGATTTCTGTTTTCATCAAACAAGCCTGACCGACAGCCAGACAACCCTGGTTCCACATGCCATGAAGAGGGCAGATTGTCTTCGTTACTTAGCAACAAAATACCATGACGAAGGCAACTTATAAAAAATATTTATTTGAGGATTTGCTTACAATTTCAGAGGGTGAGTCTCTTGACCTTCATGGTGAAAGACAAGGCAGCAGACAAGGCAGGCAGGCAGAGGGCTGGAGCAGTAGCCGGAACTCAAATCCGATCCATAAGCACAGGTCAGAAAGAGAAGAGAAAGGCTAAGTGGGAAGGGCATGGGCTTAGGAAACCTCAAAGCCTACCTCTAGTGACACACTTCCTTCAGTGAGGCCACACCCCCTAATCATTCTCGGTTCCACCATCTGGGTATAAAGAATTCAAACATCCTGGCCTATGAGGGCCATTTTCATCCAAACTACCGCATAGGTGTACTTTCTTCTTGTTTGGAAATCGGGTTTGGTGACTCTTTGTGTCTACTCCCAGGACTTTGCGCAGCCTTTGGAGTACTTAGAGTTGGGTAAAGTCAGTAAGTCATCTTGTATCCTAAAACCTGAGTAGTTCCTTGAGGTTTTCCTCAGTTCAGCAGGAGAGCCAAAAGGCCCAAATTTTTGCATATATGATACAGTCCAAGGTCATTTTTTGGTGACTTGTATTCCTTTTCTAGCAGCCAAAAACTTTCCTATGTATATAGATGGCAGCAAGCAATCAAGGTAATAGCTCGTGTGCTGAAACCAGAACATCCTTTTACATATACGTACAGGCCAAATCTAAGAGTGATTTTATATTTTTAAATAGTTAAGGGGATAAAAAATCAAGAGAAGAACACTATTTTGTGACACATGAAAACTATATGAAATTCAAATTTTAGTGTCCATAAATAAAGTTTTATTGGAACACAGCCATGCTCATTCATTTACATACTGTCTACGGTGCTCTTCAATAAACGGCACAGTTGAGTGATTGTGACAGAGACCGTATGGGCTGCAAAGCCTAAAATATTTACTCTCTGGCCCCTCACTGAAAAAAAAAAATTGCTGACCTACGGGCTCTAAAATGAAACTGTGTTCAAATTCTTCCTTGCCACTTTTAGTAACTGTGGTCTCCTGGAAAATGTGCTTTGTCCCTCCTTGCATCAGCTGCATCAGCTGTTCAACACGGTGAAGCAGCTTTGCATCTGAGCAAGGCACTCAAGGAAGGCGAGCTGCTTCTTTGTCCTTTGCTGAAACCTGACTTTATTTGTAGAAAATAAGGAATAATTGTGTCAGTATGAGATTTCTGCCTAAGGAAAGATTCTGACGGCCGGTATCTTGAGTTTTCCCACGGCATTCCATGTAGAATTTTATACATCCACAGGAAGTGCTCTAGGACATTCTATATAATATACAGGGACATACATGACACCATAACTTCATCTAGAATCTGTTAGCTTACTGCGGAAGCAAATTGCAAGCACATGAAACAGAAGTATCATTAGAAATAGTTCTCTACCCAAAAGAAATTTTTAAAATAAAAAAAAAGGAAACAGTTTTCCCGTTTCAATAGCAACTCAATGCACGGATGTATCAAGAAAGTGTCGTGTGTGGTAGCAGTACTGAGATGAATTCATCTCGAAGGCCTGCTAGCCTTCCCCTTAGCATCAGACTTACCACTTTACCAGTTTTCGTTAGTCCTAGCCCTGGGGGAGAACAATGGCTACATGATGAATTGTGAATTAGCTGCTTTATTCTTCTTATCCCAGTGACTATAAATACACTAGAAATTCCCCCAAGGTGTTCTACATGTAAGACATCAGTCCATTAACTGTACAGCTCTCAGGGTGTCTTGTCTGAATGTTGTCAGATATAGACTTTCCCGATTTACATGACCATTACATGAACTCAGTGGCTGGCTATTCATATCACCTGTGTACCAGAGTCAATACTCCATTGGAACCTGTGTTCTTAGAGCTCCAAAGACGGACTCAGTGATTGCTCCAAAGTTTCTCCCTCCTAGTCTTCCTGCCAAGAATTAAGAACTAATATTCCTATTTTCAGTAAGACATTTTTGATTTTTTTTCAAAAATGTCTGTTCACAAATGTTCTCTCTGTGCAAACCCCTCAGATTCTCCCATGACCTGGTCCATTTCTCTCTTGTTTTCTCTTTACTACCTATTCGTCCTCTCCATCTCAAATCCTTTGTATGTTGTAATTTGCCTCTTTTCCATCTCTGAATCAAAAATAACAATGAAGACTACTTGAAAAAAAATTAAAATCCAAGGAAACCTTCAATTGCAACGATATAAGTAGAATATGGCTGGGAGTTTTTTCGTTCCCATTCCCTTTGATATAGGGTAAGCCTATGCTGCTCAGCTCTATAACAGTCATGTTAGGAGGCCGAGTCTTGGATACTTCTGACAAAGCTCTACTGCTCAAACTGTTTTTGATATGTCTCTCAAAAACCATTGGTTAAAGTATCCTTTTCATCCCTTGATAAATTTATTGGCCACTAAGATAAAGAGAAATTCACTGTCGCATTTCAAAGTTTCTGTAAAACAGTGTTTAAATTTGTTGAAGGTCTTCAATGATCAAATTCTGACAGCTAGAAACTTCATAGGGAGCAGGATCATGACTAGTCATCACATCTGCCTCTCCGACAGAAAGCAATCAACCAACTTTTCCTCGTGTTAATATTCTCCTCACTTTCTAAAACTCACATCCTTATAGTTTTATTTAATCAAACATTTACTTTCTACCTAATTTTCATCAGGTTGGCAAAGTGCTCTTCTGCAATAATAGAGAAAAACATCACAATTTTTATTTAAATATAATATATCTTACTATGATATAAGTAATAGTGGGAATATAAATATTTCCTCTCTCACTTTTCAGTAAAATAGTGTTAAAATAGTGTTTGAACATTGACAATAATGCTGAACAGTGCCTTCTACTGAAATTGTAAGCAATATATTATTTTGGCAAGCATCTGAGGGTCAGGGCCCAGTCTCTCATCTTTGAATCATCTGTATTTCTTAGGCAGTACTTGTGCATAGTCAGTATTAGACTTGAAAGCTTAAGTGCTTAGACAACTGGACAATTAGAAAAGGAAAGGATTAACACATCAGTAACAAATTTTACTTCGTCCTTGCCTATTGCCAGCTACCAGAATTCGTAACTAATGACTGCATATATTTCAGCATATGCTTATTGTTTAAGTTTTCTGGTTTGTTGTTACTATTTTAAAAACAAAACCAAAAGTATTTTGTCTTCAAAATCCAAGTTTTCATGGCTGGATTAGTTTTATCAATAGACAAATCATTGCCTATGATTCTATGCAGTATATAACTCTCTGTTTCTGCAGGCACAATCTGGAATCTGTTGGGAACTCATTCCAATGGAATGTTCAAAGCTGGTTCTTCAGCATTGTGGACACGACTTATCTATATCCTAATTGGTGTGCTTCATAAAGATTTGTGCAACAGACCTTAGCTCCATTGTATTGATCTGCCTCTTGTGATTATTACGATGGAGTCAAATATTACTGCATTTTCGAGATTAAGATTCCATGTAGCTCTATCAAGTTTCTAGCTAACACTTCCAACGACTTTTGATCTAATAAAATTTTCTTTTCTTTTTATAGCAATAGTCTTACATGCTTAAAAGAGAAACTGAATATGTAGAGAGCAACATTTTAAGTAAATGAAGGTCCTTATTAGAAATAAAAACAATTGTGTCAATCTAGTTGATGTGTGGGTTGCACTTCTGGGTAAGATCATAATTCATTTCCTTAAAAGAATGATTTTATGTTCCTGTGTGCTGGCATTTACAAGAACATTAAATGTAGATGAGAATTTGCATATCAACCAAAACATTAACACAAATCTAAGATTGTTTCACTATTAGTTTATTTTTAATGAGCTGTGTAAAATTCAGAATTTGGAAGAAAATTCTTGAAATTACTAGGAATTGCTGTGGGACAATGATCTTGTATCCTGTCACTTGTATTATTTTAATAAAATGCTCATTTGCCAGTAGCCAGGCAGGAAGTAAAAGCGGGGCAATGAGAACAAGGGAATTCTGGGAAGAGGAAAGATGCAGTCTGCAGTTGTCATCCAGACAGAGAGGAAACAAGATGAGACTGCCTCACTAATAAAAGGTACCAAACCACGTGGCTAACACAGATAAGAATAATGGGCTAATTTAAGATGTAAGAAGTAGTTAATAAGAAGAGCCTGAGATCCTAGGCCAAACAGTTTATGATTAATGTTGATCTCTGTGTGTTTCTTTGGGACTGAAAGGCTGCAGGACCAGGCTGTACAGAAACTTCTGCTAATAAGGAATTGCTCAGCTGACTTAAAATAAGAGCTCTCTCCATACTCTAAAAGATTACAGGTGACTTTAAGAGAATGTTATTTTCAGATGGTTGTGAAAAAGTGTTCGTGTAACCTTTTTAGTCTCCTTGCAAAGGTTAGCCCCTTCACCTGTGCTGGTTATAGCTTTGGTGGTTTGCCTCCTTCATTTTCCCACCTCTTCCTTGTCTTCCAGCTCTTCTTGTCCAAGGAGACCCTCTATTTTTGTCTTCAGCTTCATCTAGATCTCTCATTATATAAATTCCCTTTGACTTCTGATTTTATGGCCTATCCCAATGAGTCCCATTTCTTACCTTTGTTTCACTGTCAGATTCTAATGCAAACTGATCTGACTGTCTTCATCCTTGTACATCTGTGATCTTAATCCATCTTTTATTATGATTCCAAAATTAAACATTTGAAGATTCATCAACTTGGTATTCTCTTTGTAATCAAATTCAAGCCCTTTTCCAGGTTGTGTTTCTCCCCTGTTTTCTGGGATTTCTGTCTTCACTAGAGACAAGATACTTCAACCCTTTAGTATACACTCTAATTTTTCTTACTTATTGGTTTGGACTCTTCTCCCATATCTTTAAGTAATATGAGCAGCCTTTTAAAAATCAAATCAAGCTGGTACTTGTTTTTTTATCCTTCTACTGAAAATTCAGGAAAAGTATTTTATAGAGTTTTTATCCTTTTTGGTCCTAAGAAAAACATGAAGTGAAGGAGTTTCTGGTTTTTAGTTCACTCAGAAGAGATTCAGACAAGGACAAAGGGCAGAACAGAATCTGACCACAGGGAATTTGGAGCCCCTCAAAGCAGATGGAGATGGTACCTTCTGTGATTCCAGGCAGTGCGGTCCCCCTCCCTGGGGAAACAAGGTGAAGTATAGGAGGGAGTCTCTAAAGGCATCTGTGCTGTGAGTACCAGAGCTCAGGAATGTCAACACATATACAAGATACAATACTGAAGAAAGACAGAGGTTCCCTCACACTTACAACCTAGTCCCACCTCTGTGATTCAGTCCTGAGTAAGTTCAAGAGCCTTTTATAACTACATAGGAGGGAATAGCCAATAATAACTGAGGCCAAATTTTCTGCCAGACAAGGTCAGACAGGTAAGAAATCACAGCAGATTAAATTCCATTTAGAGATAAATATAATTAATCTTAGGGCAAAATTAAGGCTCTGAATTTACATTTTCTGCCTCAACCTCACTGAGTTTCAGTTCGGATTGCAGAATCTACATTTCTCTCTAGAATGTTGCAAGATAAATCAATTTGTTTTATTATAGGGATACATTATAGGTTATAAATAGAACTGCAAAGAACATGCTTGTGACAATGTCTTTATCTAAGATTATTTCTACAAGATAAATTTCTAGAATTGGGCTCATTGGGTCAGAATCAGAGTCAGGAGGTAAAACTCCAGTAGAGGACTTGTTGAGACAGATAGGTCATTTATAGTATTTGAAAATCTACTTCGGACTATTTTAGGACAGAACTCTGTTCCCCTTCCTTCTGGATTTTTTCATACACTGCCTCTAAAACATCAGTCAATCTTATTCATTTACACCTGTATGACTCTAATTACAGATTTCTTCACTTGTTAGTGTCCCTAGAGAATGAGAAGGGCTCTATACATTGCAAGATATTGCACAACATCCCTGATTCCTACCTACCTGATCCCAGAAAGAAATATTACTCATCCTCCTTGCTGTAAGCCTGATAACTTGAGTTCAATCACTGGACCATATGTGGTAAAAGAAGAGAACTGACCTCCATCACTAGTCATGTGACCTCCACATACTCACTGTAGCTACACACATACACACATGTGTGTGCATGTGCACACACACACACAAACACACACTTAATATACATTATTTAAATTGTTTAGCCTCAAAATATTACCAAATGTTCCCTGTGATGTGAGGGACTATATTCCATTAGATTATAAGTTTCTTGGCATTGTACACATTTTGACATGAAAGCCGTTTTTGTGAAGCTGTTTTATTTACTTGCTTTTGATGCAACATGAGAAGCTCAGACACAAAAGTTGAGTTTTAATAGCCTTGAAGTAGTACTGATATGATATCAATCCATATCTTGAAGTTTCATTAGAAAGCTAATCTATCCACTATCTCATTCTTCACTCTATCTCATGTAGGCAAGGATGAAGTAACTCTCAGGGTGAGTAGTTTATTAAATAGCAGTTGTTCTTTATTTATATAGTCACAAAAATCAAGTGATGCAATTTTGTCATAGTGTCCCGAAAAGCTGAATCACCAGTTGTCTACCTTACCTCTCCTTCTTCCTTTACTTTACCCCATGGCATGACTGCTCATAGCCTGTCAGAATCCTTAATGTGGGCATTTTGTAGATATGTTAGGTAGCAAACATGAGTTGTATGGTTCAGTTATTGGTCAAAGGAACACGTGTGAGGTAACAATTCATCATGATGGAGAATGAACAAGAATGAACAATGGTGTAAAGTTAGGTAAGGTACAGGATCCAATTAACAGAAGAGATGAGTGGTTAGGAAATTTCCCCTGTGGTTTAGAAGGCTGGTGTTAGGGACTGTTACATCTGCTTCATAGATCCAAAACCATAGAAACATGAAGATTCAGAGTAACAAGAATCCTTGTATCTAGAATAAATCCAGGACAGAAAAGATATGTGATTCTGGCTATAATTTAAATTCTAACTCTGTGATAACTAGTCACTTTCTCTGGATTACTTTCCATACATATAAAGCTAAACTGAGGTCTGGAATTATGGTTCACCTACTAAGAGCATTGTTTTCTCTTCCAGAGGACCTAGGTTTGGTTTCCAACAACCATAGGGTGACACCATCTACAACTTCCAGCAGGATCTGATGGATGCCCTCTTCTGACCTCAAAGGGTATTCATTGCAGGCACATGGTACACAGACGTAATGAAACAAAACACACACAAACAAGATCAAACTAAACTCTCTGGGAACCACAGGAAATACCTTCGAAAGCATAAACTAAAGGACTCCTGGGCTGCATACTTTCTCTGCTATCACAATACATGAGTCCCAGCTTGAATACCCTTTCATCCCAAATAAATGACAGCATGAAAATCACCCCAATTTTCATAACAGGAAGGAAAGCACCTAAAATGAAGCAGCCCATAAATAGTGCAGCATAAATGCTGGCCAGCTTTGTGGAGTTTGTTGGGGATGAACGACTATTTTCAGATTGTAGTTAAACCATCTATATTAAAATGCTAGATCAGTGCAAAATAGCAGAGTTGCCATAAGCAGCCACACAGCTGCTCACGTTCCTGATGGAAGCAGCTTCTTTCCCAAAGTAATCTGGTAAGAGACAACCTGTCACCTTAATGAATACCAGTGAAGCAACAACAAAGGGAATACTGGTAGATATCTAAAGGAAAGACAATGAATGTGTCACATAGATATAGACTCATGTGCACATGGGTTACTGATGAAAACATGTAGGTCAGCATAAAAGCCAGTGTAGAAGTGGTGGACCAAATTTGAGATTAATAACTGTGAAATTCCTAGAAGTCAATTTTATTGAATATTTAGGAATTATAATAGTTTAATGTCAAGCACTACCAATAAATTTTTGAACAAGAGTGTCTTATGTACAAAACTTAATTTTACTCCTCTTGGAATTATTTCTAAAACCTCATTACTCGGGTTTAGAATTTAAACTGTGTCCCACACATTTATTACATGGAATACAATATAATGCTCCCCGGGAGATAAATTGTAAACTTCTTGACATGGCTACTGACTCTTGAAGCTACCCAGTGTGCAGTTCAACTTTCTGCCTCCTAAACTCAATGTGACCTGAATTCCTCTCCCAAGTGAAGGTATTTTGAATCCCATGACAAATGCATTCACCCAATTACTTGGGGACAAGGCCTTGGCTGACTTTAAGTTTCCAAAGTGAGTTGAGTTTGGAATTAATTAATCTTCATTTAAAGCTGTTCTCTGTTCTGTTTCTGGTGATCCCTTTCTTCTACACTACACCCCACCTATTGTATGCTGCAATTGAAGTTCACAAGCTTGCTCTCTGGTCTCCAGCAGCGAAATCTGAAACATCTCTTGGCTTAATTTTTACCTTCCAAAGTGTAAAGACAACTCCAGCAGGTCATGGCAGGTCAGAAAATCTTAAAATACCTAGAATGGTCTTCCCACCCGCATTTTCTACAACTTAAAAAGAAAAAACTAAAAAGATGACAAGTTTTTTAAATAGCAAAGAAAAGTGTCTTTTTTGTGAAAGAGAAAGTGTGTCTACGTCTGTCCATGTGTTTACAAAAGATGAAAGAGAGATAGATTGAGATCAATTATTGAAGTCGATCATTTTTATAAAAACATGAATACAACTGTAAAAATTATTCCTTTTTTTTCAGCAGGAAGAAATTTATATGAATTTATTTTCCTGGTACCAGACCTGCACTGTTTAGTTTTTGTCAACTTGACACACAAACACATCAGCATTAAACCAGAAACTTCCCTTTGTTGTTCATCCCCAAGATGCCATGTTAGTATCACTATCACAGTAGAAAACACAGTTTAGCTGTTCAACATCTATTTGAGTGCTCATCAGTGTCCCTGAATACTCACTGCTAAATTGGTGGCAAGCTTGCCCAACCTGGACTGCAGACAGAAGACTGTGATGAAGAGGGTATGGAGACGCACAGTCAGGAGAAGATCCCCTCACCACTTGGATCAGAGAAAGGTTTAAAATAAAACGAACAAAAAAGATGGGAGCCAAGATTGTCCTTCTGGATAATAGAAGCTTGGCTGGGCAAGTTGGCATATGTTATAATATCAGCATTCAGGAGGCTGAAGTAGAAAGATCAAAAGTTCAAATCCAGCCTGGGCAACATAGCAAGACCCTGTCACATACAAACAAGCAAGTAGAAGCTAGTTGAAACCTTATTTTTCCAGCATTCTCTAGAACTATTTTTTACCCCTTATTATTTAAAATAGTCACAGAAAAAAATGAAAGAACACTGTCTATGGCATTATCTCTACTCTCCATGTGTAGAAAGACCATCTTGGAAGACTTCTAACTTTTGTTTCTTATGGTTATAAAAATCCATTATCATTTTATTGCATAAAAATAACATACAAATGTTATAGACCATAAAGTTCTGAAGTGTGGTTGTAAATTATGTAAGCGTATCTGTACATATCCATATTCATGTTGTGATGCATTCGAATGATGAAAACTACTCTTTGCTCCATCGCTGTAGGGCTTCTTTTCTGAAACCCATTCTGGAGATGTCGGCATTGTCTCCTCTCTGTACAGATGACGAATGTGAGGGAGTAACTTTGGAAATTGCATTGCTATGTAATCATCCATATTGCGATTGTGGGTAAAATTGATTAGAATAATATTGAAACTCCCCCCAGGGACTCTACAATTATAAGTCAAGTCTCAAATGGAAAAGCTTTTTTGAAAAGTTGGCAGATGTCTTAATGAATATGAAGCATTATAGTAATATATTAGGGCAATTTGTTCATTATTGACAAGCAGATCACTAAACTATATAAATTACTGGATGAGACAGGCAGAATTACTTTTCTTTCAGTGAATGGTTAACCAAATATAATTTTTAAATGTTCATTTGTTTAACTTCTTTATATGCATATTAGTAGATAAATGGTTGCCCTTTGCTTAGAGTTGCAAGTTGATTTTGAATGTGACAAACCTAAATGTTTGAATTTACATCAAATAGGAACCAAATTCAACCATAAGATTGACAACTACTATTCAGGCCAACAGTAGAGCATATCAAAACAACAGAATTCTGTATTTGCCTAAATAATCCCGTTTACTTGGCATTTCTGCTTCTCTTTCTCCTATTTTTGTTTTTAGACAGCCTTTCATGAAAGAACCACATTGAAATAAATCACCAAGGAGCAGATAGGGCTGTTTAATGGATAAGGTAATTATATGATCCCATTCCACCATGTCATGGGTTTGTAAATGATTTAAAAGTTTGTTTCTGCATTTGTTTCCAAGGGCCTAACCAAGCACAGGAGTTCTCTGTACCTCAACAACTAGGACAAATTTATTCTAATAGATTTTTACTCTAGGAACAAGACTCTTTCTGTTTCATATTGCACATGAATATTAAATAAACTACCTGCTGGCAACTACACAATATTTTAGTCTCTAATTTTAAAAGTACACTGTATTTTAATACCTATTTTTAAACAGATATCAATTTTTATGGAGCAGTACATGAGTTGTTGATGGATAAATCACCCAAGCATGGTTAAAGAGACCCTAATCTCCAGCTGGTACCAGATCCATTTAATTGTAGCTCCTGACCTCATCTCACCTGAGCTGCATTAAAATCATAATACAGTTCAAGTGTAAAAATGATATACTGTTTGTTCGCCCTGTTTATAGAGGGGCAAACATACAGTTAAATTCATATGTTTAAAATTAGTGTAGTCGTTTGAAAAGGTTGAGTTAGATCAAACTGCCTCTCAGCGTTTTCTCTGCCCTTTTTCTACTTAAATGACTGAGCCTCTGTAGCCAGATGAGTGCAGTTGTTAAAGTTGTAGAGCCTTTTCCCGGCACCAAGAAGATTGCTGCCCTCCGCCAAACAGGGAGGCTTTCAAACATCCTGTAATAATGGATCAATACAGTTAAAAATGCATTCTGGTGGCAATAGGCATGGACTTTTGCATCTTCTAACAGTGTGGTAATATTTTGGAATGCCCGAAACAGCAGCCCTTGAGTTTATCACTGTTAGGGTGAAATATTCTTGCAGCGGTCTTATTTTCATAAATTTCCGTACTTAGGTGTTTCTCTTTTAAGAGCTGAGATTTATGTTGTTTCTATGTTGCTGCTCAATCCGGGAGCAGCATGATCTTATACTGTTTCCCAAAGCTGAAGTGAGAATACTAAAACCTGCCATTGCTTTAGGATTTGATCAGAAGAAATAATTGCCCTGTTCCCTGTAGCAGGGTCCTTTATTTCTGTTGCCTTCATTGGTTAATAAAGAAGCTGCCTTGGCCTGTAAGATAGGACACAGCTCTTAGGTGGGCGGAGTAGACAGAA
>JAQHUG010000108.1:4432668-4462106 GCA_028555095.1 Dicrostonyx torquatus
TGTGGGTGCTGGGAATTGAACTCAGGACCTCTGGAAGAGCAGCCAGTGCTCTTAACCACTGAGCCATCTCTCCAGCCCCAAAAGTAATAGATAGTAAGATATACTATCATTTAATGTTATTAAATAGATAGTATATGGGACCAGTCTAGAGGCAGAATATGAATTAGGATCATAGAAACCCACAGTTTCCTCATTTTTAACAACTGTGTCAATACCTGAGAAGTTAAGGGAGAAGTACATGAAAACAAGGGATAAACAGAGCCAACAATTAAGAGTAAGTTTCCGAGTTATGTTGCCTATAGGATAAATGAAAAAACCTGGTATATTCCCAGAGGAGAGAGACTAGGACAGAGTGTAGAGTGGGTTGATCCAGCCTTGGCTGGTGAGTTGATCATGAGAACCCAGACTCTACTGGACAAAAATATTAACCACAAGAGACAAAATTACCTCTCACCCTGCATGACGTTGTAACTGCAAATGCTGTCAACCTGGCACACTGTCCTACCTGTAGGTGTGCCTGGTAGCTTGCAACACTGCTTACACTTCTAACAGTAGGAATAGATATAAAAAAAGGTAATGACTACTAGTGGAAAAGATGAGGGACAGAAGGGAAAAGAGACAAGGAACAAGCTGATAATTATCATAAATATTTTAGAAACGAGGCAAAACTGATTGCAAAGCTGTGCATGCAAACAATTGAAATTGTATGAATAAAAACAGCCCAGGCTATTCAGGGCCACTTGTTGGAAAAACAGGGGGTCATAGTCTCTTCTTGACGCCGACTTCACACATCTGTGCCAGGTCAATGAAACTGTCTGGAGCAAGGCTTCCAGCAAAGCTTCCTGGTAGACAAGGACCATCACTCTCATCGACATTACCACTTCCTTAGTCTTTTGACTCAGGAGTTCCAAGTGACTGAGAAAGGGCCTTAGTTCTCAAATAAATAAAGTTGTTTTTGGATTGCCTGGTGGAAGCATTGCTCCCTGAAGAACTCAGGACTATATAGCATTAAATCCTGAGAACAGAAATAGAAAGCTAACTAGTGGGCAAGGAGGAGTACAGATGAGTGGTATTGTCCCCACATCTTAATTCTTGGGCCCATCAATTTTTGGTTGCTTTTGTTCTATTTCATTTTTTCAGAAAGAGCTCATTTGAGACACTGGCCTGTTTGTTCAATTGTGCATTATAGTCAAATCCAGAAATTTCACTTGGTAATCTGATAAAAGACAATATGATAGAGTCTATCTCAGACATGACGAAAACAAAATTCATCATGTCCCATACCCTTACAGAGGTTTATCCACCTTCTCCAAATGTCTTTACCAATTTTCCACTCATGTTCCTCCTAATCCTCTGACTCTCCAGCCATACCATTAGCTAACACCCTGAAACAGTATACAATCACACATAAAATTTCCCCTTTAAATCAAAGTTTACAACCAAGTGAATCAATCACCTTAAGTTCTCATCAGTGAGATATTTCTTTTCTACTGTTCTTCCAGGATGTCCAAGAAATAGGATAAAGGGCTATGACTGTCTACTTTGGCTATGCCTATTTATTATGCAGACCAATCTGTTATAAAGACCCTGATTTTCTCTTCAGCTGAAAAGAGAAGCTATAGGTGCAGGCTGGAGGAGTAAAGGCAGTATAGACACAGTAGAAACTATAGGCATCCCAACCACTTCCTTCTGTAGTATACTTACATCTCAGGACCTGCGGAGTCAGGATCACATATATACTCCTTCTATGTGATGATGGAGAGCTGCTGAGCAAGCCAGCTTTATGAGGGTAGATATTCTTTCTTAGGTCCATTCAAACACCAGTGTCTTCTGGAAACACTCTCCTCACCATGAAACAGTTCTTCACTTGCTCTGTGCATGTCCCTTAGTCCAGTCAAGAAAATACATGAAATTAACAACTGACCTCTAGTGTGATGTGATGTTCACCAGAACCCACTCATTCTTCAGAATAGAATCCAAATTGTCAGGCATGTCTTGAGAGGTAAATCCACCAGAGAACAGACATGGACACTCTTAACTCTGAATGAAAAGTCTGTATTGCCACCTGGAAGCTTCATGGGTAGCTTGCCCAGATCATGCAGCCCCAAGCCTTGCCTTTCTTCGTCTTTTATGCACACAACCCACATCCCAGTTGACACACTTTGATTAGCAAAAACAGTTAACAAGAAGAGAAATCATAAAAGCCAAAAAGCAAAGCCAGTACGTTTAGGGACTTTCCTTGGTTCTGGGTCTATGTAATGGGTCTTTGAAGGTTGGGATCTTTGTCCTCTTTTTTTGACAAGTGTGTGGTCTACATGCTGTGTTGTAAAATTAGAATGGTGCTGCCAACATGGCATCAGTTGTGCTAAAGTCTGGAGGTCTGTCAAAAAATGAGCTTGGTAGTAGAGGGCTTGCCTGGCATGTGCAAGGCTCTGGTTTCAATCTCCAATGTTCAATCAAGAAATCAAGACTAACTTCAATAGTTGCTTCCTCCACGATCATCCCTAATCACTCTTCTCACTATGAACCTTGCCTATGATTCAGCCATGCTCCTGAATATTTCTCCAAATGAACCTTGCACTAAATATCTGAACAGGCTATTTGCCTGTCTGTCTTCTTTTATAGATTGTGTATTTAATGAAACAAACATTAAGGTTTTTTTATATAGCTGTATATTCACAGTGCTTATACAATGCTGGGCTCCCTATGGGAAAACAAACAAGCAAATAAGTGTATCATCATATTAGTATATAACTCAAAGATAGAGTGCTTGTCTATTAAGGCCCCTGAGTTTGAGCCCCCATTCTGCAAAAACAAACAACAAACAACTAGCACACACAAGCAAAATACAAGTTGATATATTAATGAAAAAGAGAAAGGGAACAAAGAAGGAAAGAGAAATGAACAAGAAAGGATAGAATAGAGAATGGGAAATTGAGACAGAAGAGAAATGAAGGATTGGGGAAATAAAAAGATGGAGATGGAATTCAAACCCCTGGTGCCTCTGTGAAAACCAGTCCTAGATCTGTGTATCAGTGCTTGGGGGAAGAAACAGGTGAAGCCAAAGGGGCCTAGCTATGCAGCCAGCCTATCCAACTCTAGGTTCAGTGAGATTCCCTGATTCAATAATAATAATAATAATAATAATAATAATAATAATAATAAGGCAGAGGAAAATGGAGGAAGATACCTAAAATTGACCTCTGGCCTAAAAATCTGCACCTATATGCCCATGCACAGACACACACAAACACACACACACACACACACACACACACACACACACACCACTCACTAAGATATTTTAAAGAATGAAAAAAAGAAATGAATCAATGTGATTGAAAACCCTCAAGTGGTAGCTTACATCTTTGGATAACATGTCCTTTCGTTGTTGCCAACCACAGATTGCAGAGAACTCTCAATGTGCATCACCTCCTCAAGACATTCTCAGTGACTCTGCTTACTTCGCTGTAAAGCAGCTTGCTGTGCTGTGAGTTTGAGGTTAACTTATGCTCTCCAGTAAGTTCCAGGTTAGCCCCAGCTGCGGCTTCACTGCATTTTAACAGACTCAAAAACACTGAAAACAAAAAAGGCATGACTGCTATAACTGTTCATAACACAATTTAAGAAGGTAAAAATTGCCTCACAGTATTCAAGGTAAGTCACAGAGAAGTTGGGCAAATGCTCAAAATTCTATTGCTAACGTTTGTTTTGTTTTGTCAAGATCCCATGTTAGCAATCTTTTCTAGAGGGTCTTGAAAGTGTTTGAAATGATGGAATAGACCATATCTACTTCATGTTGTGGAAACTGCCAGTCCGTGTGAGTATGCTTTAATAATTATAATAGGTAACAATTAAGGGTACACACAATGAGCCAGGCAGGTACAGAGAGCGAGCATTCACACCTTTATTCCACTTAAGAAAGAAAAAAAAGAAAGAGGGAAAGAGGGACGGAGGGAGGCTGTATTATCACTACTACTCCAGCTGTGAGAAACAGAAATCCCAGCACAAAGAAGGGTTTACACAATTTTCTCATCATGATATGATAATGAGTTTGTGAACAAAGCCATTTTGTGGCCATTGCCAGAATTCTTTAATATTGTTCCTCTATCCAGTTCTACAGCTTGCATTTCCTTGAATTCCCAAAGAACAATGGCAAGCTGAAACGGAAAAGGGAAATCCACCACCTCTGAAAGATGCCATTCTCTAGAATAGTACTGTGACTTGAGTTACCTACAGATGTCCCTCAAAGAGAAGTGAGGGCCAGCAAGCCCTGGTATTGAAATGCACATCTAGAATAGTCTTTGTAGAGTTCCTTAGGGTTGTACATGTTAAGATGATTGGGTATGAAAATACAATGATTTGTATTCTTCCTTCTCTGTAAATAGGAGATCAGCCCTGTCTTATTAGAATCTGTGCATAACAGAAAATCAATCTTCTACATTTTCCAGTAGAATCAAGAAATGCTTTGGCCCCTGGTACCAGGACCAATGTGTGACAACCCAGTCTTTGGAGGAATTTTTTAGAGTCCTGATTTGTAGTACTTTACAGTTAGTTTGGTATAAAGACTACTTATATGGTCATTGCCAACATACTATCATGAAGGAAAAGATGCTAACAAAAGGCTCTTGCCAACTTCATACCCATGAAAACTCCAACACATGGCATGGTGGCCACTGGAAAAACCTACATTCACTAAAAAAGTAAGAAAGGAGGGCTAATGAGACAGTCAACTCAGGAAAGTGCTTCTTGCTTTGTAAGCATGAGGACCAGAGTTTGATCCCATTATCCAGGCAACTGGCCTCCCAGGAATAGGAAGATGGGTAATCCCTGGGATTTACTGGCTAGCCAACCTCGCCTAAATGGTGAGTTATAACCCATCCAGAAATCCTGTCTCAGAATCTCAAAAACAAGGTGGATGGTGCTTGATGAAAGACACCAAAGATTCTTCATTGACATATGCATGTGAACACACACAGTCACACACACACACACACACACACACACACACACAAATATTAAGGAAGAGATGAGTGAAACTTGCTGGGGCTTCTGCTTAACACTCTTTGGTATTATGGAACTAAAGGCTGTTTGTTTTCTCTGTTACCCTTTCAGAGGCCCTGGGCTCCCCACTTCTCAAAGCCATGGGTGTTAGTTATTCTCTTTAAATTGTCCAGATCCCACAATACTTCATAATCTCTTGAAGAACAGAGATGATTTCATTATTATCTAGCCTGAGACTAACCCAAAGGTAATACAAAATTTTGCTGTTGGTAAAAAAATAAACAAATAAATGATCGAAAGACCCTGTTATAGTACAAGCAATGATATCTATTTCTTTCTTAGCCACCACAGGTCATGTGGTTATACCTGGAATTTGGTATTAATACAGAATTTGCCTGCTTTGTTGATTTAAAGTTAATCCATAACATTATCCTTTAACATAGGTATTTTTAGTTGGTGATTTAGTTCTGTGGACTTATGATTAAGGAGTAATTAATTTTCCATACTTAAAAGCACTAATGAAACTTCATGTGAAATAAAAAGTAACTACAGAATTAGCATTGGCGTCTACTTAGCAGCTTGCCTTCATCATCCAACAAATACACGGTGCTTGAAGTTCATCCTCACCAAGGGCTTCATAAACGGGCTGCAAGAGTAAGGCACAGACAGATAAGTTGACACTTGTAAGCACTGAAGACTTAACTCGGAGTCTGGTAAATGTATTTACAGACATCAGTTATTGCAGATGTACTGGATAATAAAAAAGAATAACTTTTCTAACAATTTTCACATAAGCAGAAATAGTAAAAAGAAGACAGGAAGGAGGAGATTATCGAGAATATATAGAAGCTATATGTATTTGCCCACAGAAAGGTTTTAGAAGGTCTTGATTGCATCATTAAAAAGTTAAAGAAAATGGGGGAATATTCTATTTTTGTACAGTTTTTAGAACATCTGCCAAGCAGGAGAATGACCAAGAATAAGGAAGTTCAATCTCTCTTTCTTTAGTGCTACCAGTGTTTCAGAGACTACTGCAAGGCTTTGTCATTCCTGAAAGGGACAATGCACCTCGAGGGTGGCAGCACAGAGTGACAAGAGAGAAAAGCAAGGAGCATTGCTTCAAATGCTGAATGAGGAAAGCAGTTCAGAGCCACAGGCTTCTTTGTGATATTTTGCACATTAGGGAAAATACAATACCTGTGTTCACCTTTTTTTTAGACAATTGCCCCATTTCTTCTTCAGCATGCATAATTACATAAATGCCATTATTGCTTTTATTTTCTATTTCCATAAAACATTATTTAAATAAAAAATATACTGACCTTTAACTACAGGTAAAAGTACAACATACTATTGCCATTTTCTCAAATCCTAAACGAAGATGCTAACTAAGCAGTTTTGGTTTCTTGAGAAGACTCACAGTATATTCAGCCATAGAACACTAGTAAATGAATGTTTCCTTTTTATTAAAGAGTCAAATGGGTTTGGTTTTCTGGTCTAAGACTGGTTTTACCACTTTAGCAATAGGTAATATTTATACATCTTAGAACCTTTGGGAAGAAGGATTTTTTTCCAGTATGACACCATCACTTGCAATATTCTCTAATACTGGTTTCCATGATCTGAGGCCAACAAAAGGGCTCAGCTGATAAAGGTACTTACTGCCAAGTCCGATGACATGAGTTCAGTTCCCAGAATAAATATGAAACAATGAGAGAACTGATCATGTACAGGTTGTCTCTGACTTCCACATGCTTTCCATGGCACACATAGAGCCCACATAGAGATGAGATAGATAGATAGATAGATAGATAGATAGATAGATAGATAGATAGACAGAGATAGATAGATGGATTACATGGTTGGTTGGTAGATAAAATAGATGATGGGTGATTGATAGATATATGATAGGTGATGATAGATAGATGACAGATTGATGATAGATAGATAATGATAGATAGATACATGATTGATGATAGAGGGATAGATGAGTTATATGATTGATTGGTAGATACATAAGATAGATGATAGGTATAAGATATGAGAAATGATAGATAGATGATAAATGATAGATGATAGATGATGATGAAGATAGAAAGATAGAAAGATAGATAGATAGATAGATAGATGATAGGTAATATGAAGCAAAGATAGTCTCAACAAATATTCTGATCTTTGAAAAGCACTTTCTCCTTCAGTGTAGCTTTCTGACAGAGAAAGATTAAATTCACAAGTCCAAAATTTACTTTTGGCTATAAAGAATGGAATTCAGCTATTGAAATTTATGCTCTACTTTTGAAACTTAATTTGTATAAGAAGGATAAACTAACCAGGCTGCAGTGAAACACACCTTGGGAATGTGACCAGCACTTGGGAGGCAGAGGCAGGCAGATCTCTGTGAGTTCAGGACCAGCCTGGTCTACAGAGTGAGTTCCAGGACAGACTCCAGAGATACATGGAGAAACCCTGTCGTGAAAAAAAAGAGAGAGAAAAAAGATGGATAAACTAACTGAATCCTTTCTGAGATCAAGGAACTGTTAATGAATATGAAGTACAACATGGCCCAGTCTGAGATTACTCGGCGCAAACAAGGTATTCATCCCGCGCCAGCCACATTTGATTCTGAGAGTGAATCCTCAGTGGGTACCCCAAACTCTTGCTTAGTATGAGGCTACTCTTTAATACACTCTGAAAGAAGTGGTTTTTAAACAAGATCTCGACCTCCAACAGTGGATAGCATTGTTTCTGTTCGCCGTGCTTACATGTTTTGTCTCGGGTGACTATCTAAGGTTGTTCACCAAAAGATGCATACTCCTGATTGACAAACATGTCTCAAGTCACAACAAGGAACACTTACTAGAAATCATAATGGTAACAGTGCCTCCTAAAATTGTCAGGTGGGCAAAGACAAAAGCTTCAGGATCCTCAGCCTATAAAAGGACTAGTCAAGCCGGAACTTTATGAAGAAAATAGCTGTTATTGACTGTGTGTCAACTCCAAGCACAAAATGGAGATGCTTCTGGAAGCTCAGGTATCACAATTGTCAAGCTTAGACTATTAGATAAAGACCTCACATGCTATCTTGGCTATCAAGGACCTCCCTAAATTCCACATTTCAAGGTTTATATAAACTACCTCTAATTAAATTTGCATTCTAGCCACCATGGTAAGGTCACTCTGTTGAAAAGTGTTCGTTTCATTTTTTTCCTTCCTTTAAGTACTTTCCTTGAAGCAGACTGTATGAAACGGTTAGACAGAGGAAAAGCTGAATGGTGAAGTAGTTGTAGCGTATACCTCAGTCACAGTCATCAGGAGCTCCGGAGATGACCCTGCCTCCAGAGTTGTCTCACCTTGAGTTCAGGAGGCTAGTTTTCTACTGTCACGTTAACCATACATAGGGTACAGGTTGACATGGCCTTGGGTGACACAGATCCATCTGGCTGAGGGCAATTGCCAGACATGGGCTCAGCTGTGAATTTCAGCAAGCAATTCTCCTGCAGCCCAGGCCATAAGTGTCTGTGCCCTCAAGCAGGGCAGTGCTGGGACACCCGCACTCACTGTGCTACTCTTACCTGGAAAACCATTTTCATCGCCCTTCTTCTTTCTTGCTACCGGATTTTAATTATCTCTGTGCCACGGGTCAAGCACCAACCCTATTTTGCTTTTTGGGATTCTAGACTAAAACGTTTCTACCCTTATGAACTCTCACCATTCTTAAGATTTTTGCACGTCCCTGATGCCAAGCACTGTATGAGGAATAAAGGTTGAAAATTTGTCTCCTTCCACATAGGCAGTATTTCTTCCTGATAAGCAAAGAGTGTCTATTTTAGACCAAAACAATCAAAGGTTGGTGCCTGGCACCTGGGGCACAGTGACAGTAACAACAGTAGTAGCCTTGAGTGTGATCTCATCCATTTTTATATTTTCACCAATCTGATCCAAATGATTAAGGAAATATATTTTTCCCATTGGCTACCTGACACTTGATATTTGAGTAATATCATTTCTGGAGTCGACATGACATGGAGCGTCATAAATTAGGGAGGCTGCCCTTGTCACAGCTGTTGTGAAAATCATGTCCACTCATGGCTACCCAAGCGGAACAACAATGGAGGTGTTCAAAAGGTTTTAAACTAGCAGAAGGTACGACGTTCAAACCGGGCATAATGTCACACCCCTTTAATCTCAGCATTCAGGAAGCAGAGGAAGGCAGATCTCTATGAGCTCAATACCAGCCTTGTGGTTTACATAGCAAGTTTCAAGCTACTTACAGGTACATAGTGAGAACCTATTTCTAAGTGGGGGGGGGAACGACTGGATTCATCTTCAAGCGTGTTACAGACATCCATGAGAAGAGACAACTTGTGAGCTTTCCTGAGCAACTCTTCATGACTTTTATAAGGTTTTCATCTTTCCCTGCCTCATGGCTAGGTTTTCATGGGGTGACGTGGTGTGGAACAGGATAATCCAACTGCTAAAATTCACACATGAATTCAGTGTGAACTCATTTTAAAATCTCAGATTCATCACCTAGGCAGTGGCGCTTCTTTGATCTTGTATCTTCATTGCCCACACAAGTATTAAATCCCTGGACGCAAAGATCATGTGAACCCTTCATAATACTTAACGTTTGGTTCATGCACTAATAGTTATAGGGCTCCTCATACTTTTGATTACTTATACAATCATTATTTGTAGATAATTGGTCCTAGCAAGCAATCATAAAGCACTTCCTAAGTAATTATCACACCACAATTACTATTTTTCTCCACTAGCTTTTTTTCCCTCTTTTATTTTGATGATTTCGCATTCCATTGGTCATCTCTTGTAAATGGCTTTTATTTTTGTTTCCATTTCTTCCTAACACTGGCCATTACCTCCTTGTGGTGTTGACCATTATCCCATCAAAATGGGATCATAGAATTCTCAAATGCTTATAACAGTCATCCAGCTGAAGGATTTAACAGATATAAATCACAATTGGGAAAGTGAATTAAATCCAAGCCCTAGCTTAAGCTACTTCTTAATCTTCTTGCCTTAGGCCTGTGGATTTCTGATTTTCTTTTTTATGTTTTGGGAATCAAGCTAAATATTATCAAAATTAGCTGGCACAGCCTGAAACAGTAAGACTGAGAAACAAGAGGTCAGACTACCAATTAGTATAAGAGAATGAATTACCCATGGGATTGTAGGTTAGTTGAATATTTCACTGGATTTTTCTTGTTCTTCTTTCCCAAATATAGAAAATTCTCACTATATAAAGTCTGCTCAATCTAAACTTCAAAAATGACCTCCAACATACATACTTTGTTCAAGATGTGGGAACCATTTCCTGAATTTTAACTGGGCCAAAGAGACATATGTGTATGCATATCCATGATATTCTCATAAATACATAATATGTTACATATACAAATGTTTTATACTTTTTTCATAATGAACAATATGTAGACAAACACAGAGATGAAGGCAAGTGCAAACATAAATAGGAGCGGGTTAGAACCAGTCTGTGGGGTAGTGGGTAGTGTCCTAAAAGGGCAATTATTTACCCAGTAATAAATTATTTTGTGCTTGAATTTTTCTTCTGCACTGAAATGAGAGTTTTGGATTGAAGAAGACCAATTATTAAATCATCCCATTATCTTTTTTCCTTTATAATGAAGACAGAGGATAAGAAATTAGCAGCGATAAGAAAGAACCTTAAACCAAGTTTGGTGCACAGACCTTTAATCCCAGCACTGGAGGCAGATGCAGGTGGATTTTTGTGACTCCCAGGCCTAAATGGTCTACATAGTGCATACCAGGTCAGCCAGGGCTACATAGAAAGACCTGTCTCCATAAATAAAGAAAAAGAAAAACATATATAGATTTTCCTGGAAGTTGGAAGCAAACAAGATCATCAGACAAAAGTTGGAAGCATGGGTGTGGGGATGGGGGTGAAGGTTGGGATTGGGGGAGGGGGTAGGTGAAAGGGAGGGGGAAGAAGGGAGAAAGGAAGAACCGGGGAGAGCCTGGGTTGTGGGAGGGTGGAGATGGAGGAAGGGTGGATATTGGAGAAGGGAATAAGATATCTACATTAACGGGAGTCATTTTAAGATTTGCAAGGGACTTGTCTCTAGAGGGGATCCCAGGCATTCACAGGGATGTCCCAGCTAGGTACTTGGGCAGCAGAGGAGTGGGTGCCTGAACTGAACTTGTCCCATAGTTACTTTGTTGAATATCTTAATCGTCACCATAGAAATTTCGCATGATGGATGGAGATAGAGCCAGAGACCCACATTCACATCAGAACAAGGGATTGAGCTACCAAGGTCCAGTGGAAGAATAGAAGGAGGGAGAAGATGAGCAAGGAAGTCAGGACCGTGAGGGACTGGCCCACCAACAGAGACAGTGTGCTTGATCTATTGGGAGCTCATCAAATCCAGCTGGACCAGGACTGAATGAGCATATGACCTAACTGGACCCTATGAATGTGACTGCCAGTGGGGACTGACTGAGAAGCCAATGGTAATGGCACTGGGACCTATCTCTTCTGCATGTATTGGCTTTTTGGGAACTTATTCTATATGGATGCACATCTTCTTAGACCGAGATGGAGGGGGGAGGGCCTTGGGCTTCCCATAGGGCAGGGTATCCTTAAGGAAGCAGGGGGAGGGCGGTGGGGTAGTGGGGGAGCGGGAGGGCCGGGAGCAAGGGGAGTAAATGTAAATTTTTCTTTTAACAATAAAAAAAGAAAGAAAAAGAGAGGTGGTGAGGGAGAGAGGGAGGGAGGGAGGGAGGGAGGGAGGGAGGGAGGAAGAGAGAGAACCTTAAAAATAATGTAGTCTCACATTAAGAGGGAAAGAAAAAAGAACCAACCTTTAAAAAAACAGCATTGTCTCACATTGACTTTAACTTTCCCCTAAACTGCTAACTGCTGGCAAGCATTAGGAAGACATCTTATGAGAGAATGGTGTATTTCCTGATGCCCAAGAAGCATCTCCATTATCAGTTATTCTCTAGCTAAATTCTTGCTTGGACCCAGAAGAAAAGACTGTGTTTCTGCAAAGCTCTTTCCAGGTCTACTACTACTTAATAAAATTGAGAGGGTCAAAGTGCAAACAGTAATTGCTTTGGGCACTTTAGAAAATTGTTTTCTTTCCATACCTATTATTTTCTCTAAAGTGTTCTTCTGCTTCGTCTTTACCCGTCATGCTTTGTATTGTAGACCAACATGTTGGGGGTTCCTCTACCCGCAAAATCCTTTTGAATTTGAAACCCAATAAAGTAACCAGTATAAATAGGTTCTTCATGCTATATCCTTGATAAGAAGGAAAAAGACAGTGAGCAGGAACAAAAGCATGTAGCATCTGTGATATATTTATAACATAATTAAGATATAGGGATAGACTCATAAAAGAGAGACTACATACTTAAAAATACTCAGAAGATGAATAAAAATATTTAGCAACTCTGAAATCACTGTCTCACATCTCTGTGAAATAATGGCTTTATGAGCTACCCATATACTTTCTAAGAGTAGGCTCAAGCTTTGGAGGAAGACTGTGTAAGTGGCCCACCTTTTCCAAGCTATGTATCATTCTCTGGGGGTCTCTCATCAACATCCTGAGAATGCTTCCATGTTCCTGAGCCTCTTGACCAATTTCTCCCTTCAGTGTTTCCTAATTAATTGATGTTTTTCCTTGGCTTTGCTATCAGCCCAGGCCCAGGGTTAGCTAGGTCTCTCCTCACCTTCACTGCCTTGGAAGAGTTATCTTGAATAGCTTGCCCCATCCACTGCCCAGTGTCATGAAAAAATCAAAAAGAAGGTGTTTTGAGTTAAATTCCAGATAGACAATTTCCTGACTTTCCTCCAAGGAAGCCATCATGACTTTGAGTTCTAATCTGTATGAGCAACATGAATTTTCACTACTGTATTAAGGAAACTTGCTCCATTTTCCTCTCCATCTCCACTGCTATAGCAAATAAGAGCTTTTGCTATCATATGAATATGTAATTATACCTTGAAGATTTTTTTTCTGTAATCATCACATCCTACAGTAAAGATGAGCCATGTTAAAAACAAAACAAAAACCCTACTCAAGCTTTTAAAATGAGGAGGAAAGAATTTCTGAAGTTATTTGAGAATTCGGGAGCTGGGGGATATAAGTCAGTCTGGACTTACTAACTTCTCCATGTGGCACATTTTCCTGTTGCAACAACAAAGAACATAGTGTTTCCTTCATTCCTATAGCCCTTTTATCCTAAGATCATAAATATGCTACAACTATTAATTAATTAAGTGTTCCAGCCTTCCCAGTGAAGTAGGTGAGTTTCCTGTCTCCCACTGTGGCCAGCGCTCAGGGATGGCTGAATCTTGCCTAATGCAGCTAATCAGACACTACTACACCACTAGGGACAATTTCTGATCCCAGCTGGAGATCAACTTGTGCTCTGAAGAAATGGGGCTTGATAGCCCTTCAAGTTTTCTTTCTACCCTCTGTTCCTGCTGTTGATACTCTTAGTCCTATCAATATCTCTCTCTCTTTTTTTTTTGGTCTATTAAAAAGCTGTTGATCCACAGGGCATCCAGGGTCTGAAAGAAATAACATTCAAAAAGCACATTGTGCTTAAACAAACAAACAAACAGAACCATGTCCTCCATCTTTAATAGGAACTACCATCTGTAGCATCTAATTGGTATCGTACTCACCCCTCAGAGGAGACTGCGTCCCATTCCTATCCCCATCTCTTGATTTTGATGTCAAATCTGAGGGTATACAAAGACTTAACCACTCACATAAGGAGTCTCAGGTGGGGAGCAGGGCTGGATCTTCCTGCTAAACAGGAATGACTGAGTGAAGCAGGAAAAGGAGTCTGCTCAGGGGTTCTATCATGAAGGAGTAAGTGCTGGGCTGGGCCCCCATGTGTATTCATGATTTGACAATCCCATTAACACTAAAGGAAAAAGCAAGTCTGCTTCCTTATCAACATGCCCAGAAAAGGACAAAAAGGAAAAAATGTGGCCGGAAAGCCGTCAGCAAGCATCAAAAAGTAAGTTCTTTGTCATTAGAATCAACATTCTGAACAATAGTTTTAGGTTGTAGAAAGATGCAGGGTGTGTAACTCTATGAAAGATTACATGGGGAGGAGGAAGACTTATAGGTATGTATGAGTGAATACATATTCAAAGCATCTGATACTTATGAACAGAAAGCAGTGTTGTAGAAGGATAGTGGTATTCAGGAAAAAAAAAAAACAAAACAAAACGAAACGTGTGCCCAAACTTTATGAGGTTTGTATATTGGTTTGTGTTTTGAGATGGGGATTCACTTTATTCCTGGAGTGGACTCAGATTTCTTTTCCCTTAGTCTCCAGATTAGCTGGGACTATAGGCATATGCCATCCCAGCCTCTTCTAATGCCTTCTTCTAATCAGTGTTATTAAAATACAGTGAGAATCTCACCCAGATGCCATGGGCCTGCTATTTTGCCCTTATGCTAAGACCACAACTGCCATTTAATGTACCTCTCCATTTTACACCTGAAATAGCCTGAGAAATCCAGCAAAAGCTTGTTTCTGAACACTTATGTACATTGAAACTGGTGGGAAATGAAGGATCTAGCCCAGAGTGTCATAGGCAACATCACAGATTCTGGTAGAGCATTTATTCATCTCTTGGAAATGCTTCTTTTCAATCTTACTGGCCATAATTTCAATAACCTTATTTTCATAATTTTCCCTTCATAATTTTATATATGTGTATAAATACTTGATAGGTAGGTGGGTAGGTAGATACAGATAAATAGATGGACAAATAGACAGATACATATATATAAACAGATAGATACATATCTATTAGCTTTCTGACTTCTTATTTTTGTCAGTTTGTACATAGATGCAATGTATTTTGGTCATACTAACTTTCCATCACCCTCTCTTATTCCCTCCAACCTTAATCACCCCTTCTTTCCAACTGACCACCATACTACTTCCACATCTGTGTGGGTGTGTATGTGTGTGTCTATATATATATGTGAATATTCATGGACAGGTCTTGCTCAGACAGTCATCACTGTGTGTTTATGATTGCAACATTCATGTCGTATTCAGAGGGGCTTACCCCATCCTCTGACTCCCATCCCACCTCCTCTTCCACAGCAATCCCTGTGCACTTTCCCTTCCCTGACTCCTAAAATTCTTTCTTTTCTGTTCCATATTTGGTCATGTGATGCAACTTATTGTATAGAGAGCTTAGGCGTGTATCCCTTAAGATTATGTTTGAAGAAAAGGTTTTGAGTTAGTTAATCTGCTCTCAACACATAGTCTATGTAAAGACAGATTTCTCAATATCCAAAATCTCTGCTGTCTTCTTATGTTACAAGAAGAGCTGTCATCCAACTCCTAGCTTTAGTCAGATAAAATAATGCAGAGAGCCTCAAGCCTGCTTGGGACTAGTTCAGGAGATATTCTCAGTACCCATTTTTGATTTTTTTCTCTGGTAACAAAAATAAAAATAAACAAAAGTTACTTTATATTCTGAAGTCCCATGTTTCCCCTCTTTTCTCGCTGATCCATAACTGCTCTCACAAAATGACCAGATAGTTGCTCAACATAAAACTTTAATTTTCTTTTATCATTAAGCACATTTGCAATTTGATTTATTTTTACTCATTCAACAAAAATTTATTGACATATAAGCTTTAGGCTCTGACAAAGCCAGCTCCATAGTAACCATCCCATAGAATAGCTTAGGGGATAATCCAAGCATTCATTCTTCATATAGTTTTGTGTCTCCCTAGTGTCTCAAAATGAGTGAGTGGAGAAGCTGGTGTGAAAATTATATATTTGTGATTCCAAGTCCCACACTCTTCACACTGTGCTCAGAAGGTAGCAACATGCTTCTAAGTTAAAATTTCTTCAGTTCATGGAGTAATTATTAATTTCTATCGGACATCAAGTCATCCCTAAATCAAATACCACTGTGCCGTCCTTGCTCAGCTTACTCGGAGGATCTAGGGTTATGAATTTGTTTTTCTGAGTGTTTATGTAACCTTTTTACTATATTCCTTTAGGCAGTGAGAAAGCCTCAGTAGAGGTTTGTCCGTTGCTAACGGCAAGGAAAGCAGGAGTTGGCTTTAGGCATAGTTATAAAATAAATGTTATTTTTCTTTTCCAAGAAGAAAACAGCCATGAGAAAAATCGGTTCCCTAAATAGAATGTGTTGGGGGAATTTTGTGTTCATGACTGATTCTAGCATCAAAGTAGGATTGTGACTTTGGACATCTTTAAAAAAATACTAAAGCCTAGGGCCTGGAGAGGTGGCTCAGCGGTTAAGAGCAATGGCTGCTTTTTGAGAGGACTTGGGCTGTAGTTCCAGTAACCGCATAATAGCTTACTACCCTCTGTAACTCCAGTTCCAGGGATCCAATGCCCTCTTCTGGCCTCCATGGGCACCAGGCATCACATGATAAACAGACATACTTGCAGGCAAAATACCTATATACATATTTTTTTAAATTTCAATGGAAAAAAATCTGATTTTTAAAAAACATTATTGATGCCCAAATTACATGTATAGAAGAACACTGAAGCAAACAGACCTCCTAGCTGCCTAGGCTGCAACAGAGCACAGCGCAAGACTAGCTAGCCACTTGTATTATCATCTTAATGCAGGTGTTTGCACTAATCAGTTTATTAGTTGGTTTATGTGGCATGCACTAGTCACTCACTGGACCATGGGATTGAAAATGTTAAAGAAGTGGTACCCCCCAAAATGTTGATTTCTTCAAAATAGTTCCTTTGCAGAGAGAACTGATATGAATGAACTTGCATTTTCCTCCTATGACCACAGCAATTGTTCAATGATCAATTTTGTCCTCATTAAACTAATTCAAGAATGAACTTTTGCATAGTGATGGCCACAGAAGGGTATTTTCATGTGTTGCACTCTACTGAAAGGTCCTGGAACAGTGTTTTGACATGTTTTAAATGTTATGGTCAGTTTCATGATGTCTTACTGAAACTCTCAGCAACCTGTCAGAAAGTCAAAATACATAGCGTAACGAAACATTTCCAAGTTGAATGAGACCTTCTTAAACTGCTTTTAACAAACTGGGTTGTGATTTAAAAATTTCTGTCCCTCTTCTCAAGGATACAAAGTCTGAGCAGACTAGGACATGGGACAATATGATATAATTCCAGGAAAATAAAAATTACTGAAGAAATGAAACTGATGCTCGATACTGCAACTCTGCTGACTGGTGGCGAAGCTGCATCTCTTCCTGAAGGTTTTCTGAGGTCTACAATCTCACTTAATATAAATAGTTTCTATGATTAAAATAGTAAAAATTTCTACTATCCATTTTAAAATAAAGATAGCATCACTGATGGGGCTGGTGCGAGATATGTTCCTAAGTAGATGGTAGCCTGCAGTAGACATAAGTCTTTAATTTACTAATTTATTTATTATAACATGCTGTGAGTGGAAACAACTTTCACATTCTCTCAATTACTAAATCATCTTTCTGGTTTTTGTTATTATCATTGTTGTCTTAATATTCGGCTATGTGGCACAAAACTTGTATTTTTCTGAAGATAATAAGTCTCTCTTCCCCCCAGTTAAATAACCAGCTGTCTAAGTCAGTGTGTTTTAATATAAAAATTTAGTCTCAATAGTTTACCATTCATTCAGCATCTATAAGAAAAATGTTCATTTTTAAAAATCTGGAAGGAATGAAGCCAAAGTTTTAAATTGTTAATATTGACCAAAAATGCACACAACCACAGCATATGCCCTTGTCATTCACAAAACATATGCTAATTGGAAGTAAATATCATCCATCTACGAGTGAATTTGCAAACTCTACACTGTCTTATAAATAACAAAAAGAATTCCTCATTTCCCTATCAGAATAGAAAGATTTTCTTTTAAAAAAGAATCACCATTGCCTTTGTGAATGCATTAATCAATACCTTATTTTTTATTAAAAATAAGTTATGTTTTTAGTTAGTCTTGCATCAATGACAAGAAATGTAGATAAAAAAATGGAGATATATTTCTCAATGGATTTTATGCCATGAAAGTCAACAGTTGTTTAAATCACACAAACAACATTTACCTGTTTTAATTATTTATTGGCTCCCAAGTTCATGGAATTGACCTGTCAAATAAAAGAGGATGTTTCTGAATTCTCAGAATTGTTTTTATACAGAGGTTCAAAGCTTTAAGAAATCCAATGACTTTTAAAAATTGTTGAGGTCTTGGTGTCTTAATATTAGCTACAGTTGACAGTATTGCCCCTCACTGAATGTCATCGTGTCTGTATGTAAGATAAGATGACACTAGGTCTAATGGTACTCTCTTTCCATGTTTCTTTTCCTCACATCTGGTCGCCAAAGAGTCGTTCCGTCACCCTGCAGCCTGCTAATGAGATCCCCCATTTAATTAATACCATAAGAATTTTAATTCTGACTGAATCAATTTAACGTGATGTGATTTTGTCAGCTCTATTCCCCAAGTAAAAAGTGAGCCTGATGCTTATTACATACATCATTTCACGGGCCCTGCATTCCCTGCTGACTTAAACAAATTCTAATTAAGACTAATTAAAGCATCATTTATGAAAGCGCTTGTGATAGCTATGCAAACATTCTGGGTGGGTATGCTTTGCATAATAATTATCCTAGTTAATATTAAGGCTAGGTCTTGGCAATTAGGTCTTTGAAACAGAGAGTTATTCGGAATTTAGCCCTTTTCAGTGTGAGCAATTATTTTTTTTTAAAAAGTGCTAAATTTATGTAGTGGCTTCATTAACAAAATAAATTTAGAAGTAGTAGTATTGTTTGCATTTTTTAAACTAAGCATAATTCTTTATCCAGGAGACAGTTATTAAAATAAAAGGATGCAATTCTTTGAACTGGCAAGTTTATTATAGCCGCCTGAGAAAAGGGCTCTGGAAGTTGCAGGCAGGTTTCAAAATGAGTCTCGCTGGGGTGGAAAGCACAGCTCTTAAAGACACAGCTATCCTCCAGGAATGTGGGCATCTGGGACAGCATTTTAGTTCCAAACCCAGACTTTACAAATGTTTCTGAAACTGACGCAGACGCAAAGTGTAATACAAGCAGCATAAGCTCTTGAGGGTTTTTTATGACGTCATAGGCTTGGAAATGCCTCCTTACACCTGCTGAGTTTAGTGACATTCCAAAGTCGACCGCGTTCACAGTGTGCCTCCCCTTTGTTTGTAAAGTCTCTATTATACCGCCTGTGCTCATGTGCTGCAGAATTGAAAAGTTATAAAATACTTTGGGAACTGCTTGCCTTTCAGACCTACAGACTTTTTCCACAACTTTATGGCATGGTTAAATGAAGCTGGGGCTTTCAAGAGATGAAAAAAAATGTGCATACTTTGTTAAATGGGTAATGCTAATCTAATAGATAACACAAAAAAAAAAAGGAGAAAAAGAGGAGGAGGTGGTGGGAGGAGGAAAGGGAGAAGGCAGCAGCTGCTTTCTCCTCCTCCCTCTTTACCAAGTGAGTGTGCGTTTCAAGGCAGGAAAGTGGAGATAGAAAAGAAGTTGCCTGACTTAAATGGGCCCGGTTGCGCTAAGTGTATAGATTTTATCCAGCACTCTTGGAAACCAGAAAACAGTTCTGCACAAAGTTCTCTGGGCACACTGAACATCACTGAATTCAAGAAAGAATATTTCCATATTTTTGCATGTATAAAAACATAGCACCTCTCCAACTGTCTACCTCACACAACCACAGATTTAGAGCCTGGATAACTCCTCATAAAAGCCATTATATTGCGATAAGGAGCATGAATGACAGACTGGATTTTCTCCGGTGATTTTGTATGACAAACGTGATCATATAATGGGTGTAAATTGATTAAACTGCATCACTTTCTCAAAAAGTTCCTCAGCAACGTTATCCTCATTCTGCATCTTTGAGTACACCAGAGATGCCACGGACGGCTGTACCTGCTGAAGGAGCCATGTGCTTCATCTTTATCAACTGCCGCTACTGTGGGTGAGCTCAGTAAGTCTGCAAGGGACCCAAAACTGAGAAGCTGTCCAAAATGTATCCAATTGTGTAGAGCTATGAGGTACACTACCACATCCCCAAACTACTGAAGAACAGACTGCATGAAATATTGTGCTGTTAATGGGTTTGTGTGGAGACAGGGGAGCTAGACAAAGGGCTCTGTGATTTAATTCTGTATCCAGTACCCAGTAGGATAGCTCATAATTGCCTGTAACTCCAGTTCTTGGGGTTCCAGTGCCCCCTTCTGGCTTCCTTGGACACCTGCACACATGTGCATATACCTATACACACACACACACACACACACGTATGCATACACAATTTTAAATAAGGTAAAAAATAATAAAAGTTCTTCAAGGAGTTGAAGTTAATAAAGATTTGCTTGTAATCTATTGGTTTAGATTTTTCTAAATCCAGTATGGGCCCAAGATAGAACTCTATCGTGTATGAATCATGAAGCAACCCTCCTTCTGACAGAAATATATTCAGTTGTAACTAAAACAGAGGGGACCATAACCTATGAGGAGAGGCAGTTTAGGATAAATTATTTCATTCCACAGAACAATAACAATAAAAAAACATTGAGTGTTTTCTCAAAGCTTCCTTTAGAATTTCTCTGTAGTTATTATTTAGAGGTCACTTAGAAAAAAACAAATGACCAAGTCCCCAAAATCTGAGTACCAAAGAACAGATGTCATTACTAGTGGGGACTACTGAAGCCTTTACATAAAATACCATTAATATTTATACCTCTAAAAGGGCAGTAAACATCTCTCTAACCACACTTGGTCATTTGAATGGTGTGTTATAATTATTCCACGTACAGGGGTGTTTTAAATGCTTTCACCATCACTCCTGAACGGAACCCATAAAGTGCCCATTCATCTCCAGTGTCTCATCAAATCCAATCCTGACGAGGTTATGAAGAATTTACAATTTCCCTGATATATATGCATATATTACGTATTATAACATATTTCATTTATATGTTAAATGTATATATTATATGTACATACGCTATAATATATGTAATTTATATTATGTATATTATTTGCCAAGGCTTGAACTTGGGTCATAACAAGCATAATTAGAAGGCACCAACAGTTGTTTATTTTAAACATGTCAAAATGTTGAGTAAAGATGTCACGTGGTACTCTGAATTTTAACATGTGATATTCTGATTTTTAATTTATAAGGACAATGAGATTGTCTACAAAATGGACAAACAAATACACGTTTCAGTCAAAATAGACACCATTGCCTTTATTGGACATGTGACCAGAAACTAAATGAGGGATTCGACACACATTTAGGATAAAAGTAACTTTTTGTTTTGTTTTGTTTTTCCAGACAAGGTTTCTCTGTGGCTTTGGAGCCTGTCCTGGAACTCTTCAGTGCCTGGTGCTTTTGTAGCATTGGTTAACCGCAGCAAAGGCTGTGACACTTCTGGCTCCCAGAGCTCTCACCCTTTCTCATCCTTTCTTTGTGCAGTGCTTGGTAGAAGCAGTTGAAAACCCTCCCTGCTTACCAGGCAGAAACCCCTTTAAAAATCTACAGGCGCAGATTTTAGTAACCGTGATTAAAGAGTACAAATACACAAATAAATTAATACTAGCCCAGGATAATTGTTGTATGCGTGGTTACAATGTGTGGTGATTTAAGCAAAGTTTAGATTCGTGAAACATTGAGTTAAAGAGAACCGGTCTTCCAAGAGAGAGAAGAAATGGCAATTCCATGTTAGTTGTGGCTTTCCAGTGCCGCCCTGTCTGAATGAGGGCGAATAGAATATATCTCTCCTTAAACCAGTATCACTGAAAACCAGGAGTCAGAAACCAGTAAGTAAGCATCTTGCTTGAGACCACAGACATTAGGTTAGGACCCAGTTTCTCTGAAATGGAGCCATGATGACTTTTCACTGTGGTTCCTCTGTCTCTAGTTTTAACTACCCAGGAGACTGGACGCTAGGCCGTACAGGTTTTGCAGCATGGATGTGTCTCTTCCAGCGTCCTGCCTTTTCTCTGCCCTTGCTCACAAAGCGCACTTCTGTTCTTGCTCTGGCTAATAAGCCTTCTTTTAGACACTGCTGGGGGAGAACCCGACTGTTGGAGATTCAAAGCGAGCCAACCGATGGGCTTGAGGTTGGTTTGCCCCTGTAACACAGGAAGGATTGGCAGTTCTGTCGGCATGAGAGCGAGCAAGGCTATCCATACCACGAGGAAGCTCCGAGAAACCGTGAGTGACAAGAGAGCTCAGGAAGAGAATTTTCATGTGTTTTCCTTTCAAGCACATGAGGTTTGTATGGATTTAACTTGTTCAATCGAAAAGCTTATAAAGAAAATGAGGTTTCAAGATCTATATTCTCTAGTGACTAATAACTGAAAGTGGCAACCGGGATCTAAGTGGATGTGAGGAAGTCAGGTGGGGATTTAGTTCACCACCCCCGCCCCCCAAAGGGGAGGTCTATATCAGCTGTTTGTTCAAATAACAGTTCAGCCTCGGAGTGTAATACAAGGTATTCGAGTAAAATAAAAAGTAAACCCCACTCAATGAAGCAGCACGATCAGGAAAGAATGGCTCAGGATGGGACGCATTAAAAGCTGGTACAAGAGGGCGCACTGTGTCCTGCCTCCCCCACCAGAAGCTGATATGATCCGGATGTGGCGCCTGTGTGCTCTTCCCTCCCCTTGCAAAGGCAAGGCCTGGCAGGCGTCATTCACTCCAGCTCACTTGTTAACTTTGGCGCTAGATAAAGGGGGAGGTGAGGAGGGATTCGAGGAAGGGAGGAGGGGCTTTTTAAATGAGTTTAGGGATTATCGGGGAGTTTCATTTAATCATTCTCTATAAGACCCTCAAAATAATTGGAAAGTGGAAGTTAGCTTTATTTGCTCACAAGAATTTATGAAATTCGGCCTCACCTCCCACTTTGTCCTTCCAAGTAGGACGGATAAATAGTGCAGATGGAAATGCTATTGTTTAATTAGTGACTATTCAACAGAGCGAACCAAAAATCAAAATATAAATATGCATTGTATAAACAGAGAAATTTATCCGTGTTAATTGTATCTAGTTAAAATTTAACAGCCTCGTGGTATGTTAGCTTTCGGGGTTGTACTCTGCGCCTTTCTGTATTACTCTATTGACAGGCAGCTGGTGCAGTAATAAACCTGCTATTCCCAGATCTGCCAAGGGCTCAGAGAGAGATGAGTACACGACAGCTATCTACCCGCTCACCATTTAACGTGTACCGCTTCCTACCGAACATGCAGATGGCATGGCGGCCCCAGATTTCATTTGAGTTAATCTAATCCCTCCACTGCTCCCACTAGAAAGGAGGGCATTAGCAGCCATATGTCAACCAGATTTGTCAGATTATTCATTACAATTAATTGCTGTTCTCACTTAAGGCCTTTAAGGCTGTGAATTGCTCTGAATTCTATTGCAAACACAAAATTATGAGTAAAAGACTTTAGTCCTGTCATTCAAATTTCACGCTGACCTTTATCAGCTTTTGGCTTTTCCATGGGTGCCGGGCTGAAAGCTTTCTAATTGGTGCTCCATTTCTTCCTCACTACAGGTAAGCTGTCGGCCTAGGCAATAAGTATGACCAGAAAGACAAGAGGAAAAACTCTTAGGTCCCAGCAGACAGTATTTAACTGCCAACTAATAATACATTAGGAGGGTAATGAAACGAGCAAGATGTCATAATGACCCAGTATACTAATTAAGCCTCTAAATACTGCAGGTTTTTAAGACATTTTCTGTCTTAGAAAGGCTTATTTTTGGAACCAAATTTCTTTTTTACATTGTTTCATTATTCAAACTCTTTTGTAAGTTATTACGGATGATCATTAGAAATTAACCAAATTAATACCCACACCTTCCTCTCGAGGGCAAGTCTGACTTCAGGCTCCAGCGTGCTAGACTCCCTCATGCTTGTCGTTTTACTATATTCTTGGACCGAGGAAAATTTAAGACTTCTCTGCTCTACCAAACTTGGTGTTCAATTTAGTTTCCTGCTAGTTGATAGCATCACCCGAAGTTAGAACTGCACGGTTTTCCATTCCCCTTTGATTTTTCTAGGCGCAGTTCAGTCTGCTCAGTTATGGGGGAGTCTTCTGTTAAACTTAACCAAAGTAATGGTGAGATGGAATTAGTCCTGTGTGATTAGCTGATCATCAGAGGACCCTTGATTGCCAAGAAGTGTCTGTCACGGAGCTTATTAAGCCACAGTGGGGCTGCCTTGATTAAAACTTTGTTTGCAACTTCAGGCTAGTGATTTTTTTTTCTCCAGATATTCACAGTCTTGATATGGTGGCTTTATAGGAATCTCCTAAGAAGAAGTTGGCAGTTGAAACTTCTTGTATGATTTGCATTCTTCCATGCAAACCCTTGGCTTGTGAAACAGTTTAAGGTAACACCTTAAGTAGGGATGAGGTAGGAATAAAGAAGTCAATGTTGAATTGTGTGTGCCTGAGAGTCAGAAGAAATTCTTACCACTCAAGAGCTAGAAAAGTAGTATTTATAGAAAAATGTTAGCTTGTTTATCAATCTAAAAATAAAATGATACAGGCAAAGGAGATATCTCAGATGATAAAATACTTATTGCATAAACCTAAGAACTTAGGTGGATCTCCAGAACACACACATAGAAATGCTAGGCACGGTGAAATACCCTTGTCTTCCCAGCACCGGAGATGCAGAGGTAGGCAGGTGCCTGGGGCTCACTGGCCAGCCAGCCTAGCCTACTTGACACATTCCTGGTCAAGGAGAGCTCTTGCCTCAAGAGACAAGAGGGATGGGGCCTGAGGTTGACCTCCAGCCTCTAGATAGACATTGATGCATATGCATACCCATGAAGTCGTGGACACACACATACATACAAGATGAAAAATAAAATTAGAAGAGAAAATTCATGTTTCTATCTTTTTTGTCCATTTGGTCTGCTATAGTGAAATGCTGTAAACGGAGTGGCTTAATAACGACGCAGAGTACGTGTCCCAGTTCAGGAGTACAGGAAGTCCAGTATCAGAGCTCTGGCAGACACTATCTGGCAAGGTGCCCACTCTTCATCGTCTTGTCCCTTTGTATTCATATAGTGGGTAGGACCTGTTCTGTAAGAAGCTATTTCTAGTCCCAAAGACTTTGCCTTCTGCGCATAACCATCTGCCAAAGGCCCCCCACCTCTTAACATCATCACCTCAGAGACTTCGAGTTCAGTATAAGAAAAGGGGCTGCATATGCATTCCGCCTATTGTATTACTGTTTCACAACTATTTATAAATCAATAAGGAAAACTTCAGGAGTTCCCTTGTGTTTGTACCTATTCAGGTTGTACATTGCTCTTTTAACATAAAGTAAGATTTTTCACATGGTAACAGCAGTCATCCAAGAAAAGTCCGACCATGACCATTGACCACTATAGCTATAATTGATGCATTTTTCTCTCTAATTAAGCGAGAAGTGAGTATGCACTTTCGTTCTCATCTTTCTCTTACAGCAAAGGACATCTTTCCTATAAATGTCATCTTTCCTCAATTCTGAAAGGCATGGAAAAGCTACAGGTGGGTTTGTGTAAGGTGGCTACCATGGCACGGTTAGAACGAGCTTCTTAACAAATGTTAAGATATAATGAAAGATAATGTAAATTCTCAATTGTTTAATATGTGCAAATAATGATATGTGTGGCAGAAAATTCAGAGGCAGAGTGTATTGGTCTCTTTTCACATTGTTCATAAGAATTTATAAAAAATAATAATGGAGTCAGGGTTTTGTGTTTCCCCCCAAGTCATCTATATAATAGTTTTCTGTCTGATTTGGGAGAGCAAATTTTATTATAGCTGTTTTCTTTTAGAAAAATACCTATTTCTGGCTTTTGATTATACATTATAAAAAAATGGAATTTCAACATATTTAGTTCTGGTATACAGTTGTAGAATCAGTATAATACCTAGTGCTTAATGGATATATAATAAGAATGTTTGAATCATTAGAATAATTAATCACATTGGCACACTTAAAAGTGTCACAAGCATTTTTGTCCAATTTTTTTAAAAAAAGTATCAAGTAGAGATTGTGAGAAATCACAGTGTCAACTATCCTATTAAATAGTTTGAAATTGATTTATCTTGATTCCCATGTATTTCTTCTCATGATATTTTCTTCCTTTCAAAAATGCATCTGAGTGAAAGCAAAATTTTATGGATATGAGCAAAATTCATTCACCTAAGCATACATTGCTCAAAATTGTACCAATTACATTTTAGTTAGCTAAAATAAAGATGTTGTAATATTTTGAATATTTATATGACCTCCAATTTGCTATAACAACACTTATCAAATATGGTGGGATTTTTAAGCATAGTAATTAGAGTTTCAGTTGTTTTAAATATATGTAAAGTTTATATATTTTCATTTGTCATTAAATTTTAGGAAATACCAAAGTTTTCTCCCAAACATAGTTCATCTTATTTAGGATCACTTTAGTTGGAAAAAATTGTACCAGTGAGACTAGACAGATAATTTTTCACAACAAAAGAATTTTTTTTTTAAAGTGGCTAAAACCAAAATGCCGACCCTTAGCTGGTGAGCACTAAGTGTACATTTCTCAAAAATGTGCATCAGGATTTTAAAATGCAAATTATTTGTAAAATATACTATTGAAAAAATGTATTTTGATTTAAAATATTCTATAAACATATAGGAAATAACAAAAGTAGACTAAAATTTAGAATACACATTGTAAAATTTCTGCATATAACTACATATAAAAATATTAGAACCACAAACATACACACACACACACACGTATGCACACATTTTAGCAGAATTTTATTTGAAAGGTTTTAGTTTTCCTCAGTTTCCATGTATCTCTAGATATACTTCCCAGAGTGTAAATTACTCCCTTGGTGGGGGAAAATGTGAAAAGCTGTAGAAACTGGGCATAATGTCACATGCTTGTGATCCTAGAATTTCAGAGGTTACAGCAGAAGGATTTGGTGTTGAAGACCAGTATAGGATATGTAGTGAGATCCTGGTCTTTAAAACCGAACATCTGGAGAAAATGTGATTTGATATGCTTGGATGACCCACTGAATGTGGCTCTGGTATAGAAGACTGATGAGGGGAGACATTGGATATATCTAGAGAATGACATGAATCATTATGTGCACTACCGTGTCCCTGAAGCACAGACTGAGTTAAGGAGACTCACAATGTTGCCTTGGAGGTAAATTCAGAGGTGGACTTCTCCTCCTCAGAGTCATGCTGAGGGATGAAGTTGATTTGCATATTGAAGGGGCAGAGGTCAGAGCTCAGTCACCACTCATGAGGAAACTCACATGGCCAGAGAAGTTTGGGTCAGGTTCTCTTCTTTGCTCCCTGTGAAGCTAATTGGAGGCAGGAGAATCATTGAGATCTCTCCAAGAACTTCTAGGGGTGCAGGCATAATAACCCATGCTTATAATCCCAGCACTGATACAAGAGGATTGCCACAATTTCTAAACTATCCTGGGCCATGTAGTGGGCTCCAGGCCAACCTGAATTATAGTGAGGCCTTATCTTGATTTTTTTTTTAATTAATAAAAAATGAAGGTGTCTTTCAGAGGTTCTCTTACCTAATAACTGGTAGGAAGGACATGGAAAGGCCATTTCAGAATCACAGTGAACAGAATTTACCTGTCTGAGTGTACAGAACTCTAGGGTGGGAGGTTGAGAACACTGTTTGCTCTAAGGGCTTGGGGACCGGGAGGCCATTCATGGGGAGAGGCTGTTTGCAGACCACAGTTAAAAGCTCATATCACGCTTTGACAGAAAACGAAGGTCCTCAATCAGCTGTTCAAGTGAGCAGAGAGGAAAGGTGAGCCCAAGGGCAGAGTTCAGGAGAGTTCCCTATTTAAGAGGCCAGAGAAAAGAAAGAAAGCAGAGAAAATGTTTTGGCACAGCTAAGAATGTATTTTATGTGAAAAAAATAAAACATAGAAACTGTTTTCAAAGGAAGGCAGACATCAGCAAGGCACTGAAGCTCTGAAGGACTCAGGAAGAGGTCTGTCTGCCTTTCGGCTTCCTTCCATCATTGACAGCCGCCTCCAAACGAATCTTAGAAGCTGTTCTTGGGGCAGCTGTTACTCTTGCCTTCAAATTATCCCCAACGCTATGGAAGACATCAGAGGACAAAATCTGTAGGGGAAAAGTCCATTCGGAGATTTACTTCACTGAGAAACATTGTATCTCAAACCTAGATAGACTTTCAAGGTCTTTAGCATGACCTTCTCATTAATAGACAAAAAAATGAGGCTATCACCAGCTTATCTGTCAATTAATTTTACATTTGAAGAGAATTAGTACAGAGAATTTTGAATGCTCCCTGCAGAGCAAATTGGTCGTGTGTAAGGTGATGGAATAGCCAAGTACTGATCTGCTCATTATACACTGTATACTTGCGCTGCTCAAAAATCCTATAAATATGTACAATTACTGCCCACTGAAAATTTTTAAAATTTGGATAAATAAATGAGCCACCCTGATCATTCACATGGTAATGACAAGATTTGTTTCTAGATTGCATCCCATTTAGATAAAAATGTGAAATAATATCTTTCTGTCCCTAAACTCTGTGTCATGTCTTGAGTCAGGTTTTGCAACACTGACAAGAGATTTGGTCATTTTCTCCTTCCCATATAGATTAGATCCATGTATGTCTCTCTTGGTGCCATCTTGGAAGTCTAGGTTCTCTGGGATTATGAATTGTAGGCTGGTTTTTCTTTGCTATATGTATAAAAACCACTTATGAGTGATTACATATTGTATTTGTCTTTCTGGATCTGGGTTACCTCCTCAATACAATGTTTTCTAGATCCATCCATTTGTCCACAAATTTCAGGATGTCATTATTTTTTCCCTCTGTGTACTACACCATTGTGTAAATATACAACATTTTCTCTATCCATTATTCAATCAAGGAGTATCTAGGTTGTTTCCAGGTTTTGGCTATGACAAAGAATGCTGCTATGAGCATACTTGAGCACATGTCCTCGTGGTATGATTGGGTGTCCTTTGGATATATACCCAAAAGAAATATTGTTGGGTCTTGAGGTAGGTAGTCTCTTAATTTTCTGAGAAATTGTCGTATTGCTTTCCAAAGTGGCTATACAAGTTTACACTCCCACCAGCAATGGAGGAATGTGCCCTTTGCCCCATATCCTCTCCAGCATAAGTTGTCATCAGTGTTTTGATCTTACAGGTGTAAGATGGAATCTCAGAGTTTTTTTGATTAGTATTTCTCTGATGGCTAAGGATGTTGAGCATTTCCTTAAGTGTCTTTCAGCCATTTTAAATTACTCTGTTGAGAGTTCTCGGTTTAGGTCTGTTCCCCATTTTTTTTTATTGGATTGCTTGTTCTTTTGATGAC
>JAQHUG010000108.1:4467305-4487790 GCA_028555095.1 Dicrostonyx torquatus
CCAGAACCTGGAAACAACCTAAATGCCCCTCGATAGAAGAATGGATAAGAAAAATGTAGTACATTTACACAATGGAGTACTACAGAGCAGAAAAAAATAACGACAGCTTGAATTTTGCAGGAAAATGGATGGAGCTAGAAAACATTATTTTGAGTAAGGTAACCCAGACACAGAAAGACAATTTTTATTTTTTCTTTAAGGGCCTCAAACATTCTCCTAAAGTTATTTTTATGTCATTTTCTCCTGCTTCATCTATGTTGGGGTGTTCAAGCCTTGTTGTTGTAAATTCACCAGTTTTTGTTGCTGTCATGATGCTCTTTGTGGTGTTGAGTGTGTTCTTACCTTGTCTACCCATCTTTTTCTCTGATTAGTGTAGTTGGGGCCATGTCTCTAGTGATCACTCTTCTGGGTGCCTGTGGCAGGAAGTGATGTGGCTGGGCACAGAGAGGAACATAAAGCAGGAGACAGGACTTCAGGCCTTTTTTGGCTGAGGAGCTAGCGAGATGAGAGTTGGTTGTGGCTTTCTCCTTTGTCTCTCTAATGTCTCAACATTTACCCAATTAGAATTCATGCTCCAAGACAACACAGTATTCATCAACATAAGAGGAACTGCCACTTTGATGACAAGGTAGAGTTATTTCTGCTGAGAAACCATAGAAGGCCTAGGCAAGGTAAGTTGTGAGGCTTACTCTGGTCAGCTCATCTGTCGGGTATATTAGAAGAGACATCAATAGCTATTTCAGAGACGCTTGCATCTAGGTCTCAGAAGTTAGCTTATTGTTCTTAGGTGTTAAAATTTGTGGAAACATAGAGTTTAGATGGTAAGTTCCTTTTTCTTAAAGTATAAAACTGTTGCGCGCACGCACACACACACACACACACACACACTTTAAAACGAATTAATTTTAAAGGAAAGAGAAAACACCCTTCATGTTTCCATATCTCACCAAATCTTCATCTAACTAACCCTTGAAGTTTGCTCCCTTGAGTTTTAAATGCTTGGAATCACTTCCTAGTAGACTAAAACTTCAAAGCAACTGCTTGGTTCCATCTTTTCTATATACTGAACCAGTTAATTATCTTTTAGGAAATGTTCAGCTTTAGTCATGTGACCTTCTTTTTCAACATGATTACAAAATGCAGTTTCCTGTCATGTCATTTGCTTAGCTCCTTGACTGTTCTTTGGTAATCTTAAACTTCGATTATTTCTTTAGCCATTCAGTAAACTTAACCTTAATGCCCTGCTTCTAGACACTGCAAAAAACTAAGATTACAGAGACAAGGAGTACCTTTTAAAAGAAATAGGTGCAAAAGCCAAGGACCATGTTGATGGACTCAGAACTGGTATCCTTCAGGGTAAGTAAGCATTTAGAACGCATGTTTTGTTGTTGTTGTCGTTTTGTTTTGTTTATTTTTTCCATAGTGTTACCATCCCAACAAGGGCTTCGATGTCTGATTTTGGTGCATTGTTATGTCAAAGAAAAACAAGAAAAAGATTCAGCTTTCACTGCTTAGTCATTTGTTTTCCTTTTTATGTGTGTCATTAAACTAATACCTCAGTGATAAGTTCATTTTATCCTGCAGAGTCGGTTCCAGTCATTAACACATGCTTCTTATGGTGGTTTATTTAGAAACTGCTCATCCAGGTCTGGGCATTTTATATCCCTAACTAGAAAATCAAATTTCTGTAGCCAAGTGAGAGAGGTTGATTTCCTTGCCAATTAGTTTTCATCACTTTAGCCAAGAAATGGTGGTTTTAGTACAATGCCTCCTTAACAAGAATTGGGAGCAACTGATTTAGGAATATTTCTCATAGTGTCCTGTTGGGGCCACAGGTCTGGAGTTCCAGTTCCCATTGCTTTCCTTTCTTCCTCATCGGTTCTCTCATCAAAAATTACACCTTGGAGCTTACACCTGATAATCTCAGCCTCCAATTCCCTAGTGCCTAATCCTTATCTTTCCTTTATTTAAAGCATTATTGAATTTGAAGGAAATTTCTAGCACACAGAGGAATGGGTTATCTTTGCCTAGCTTCTAAGCTACCACGAAGAGGAAAGAAACGAACAAAAAGGCCTCATCCATCTCTTTTGAAAAGGCCTGGTCTGGGGAGAACACTTGCTTTCTGTTTGTTTGACTCCATGGCCCCACTCCTAGTTTCATCAAACTAGACTTCATAGACTTTGTGATCCACCCAAGTGTAGCCTGTCATTGTTTCCAATGACGGATATTATTAAATATACAAAATCATTTTACCAGATGATAAAAGAAGCTGCGGTGTCTAAAAATTTCATATATCCAACGTGTTGTATAAACAGCCTAAATCCCTATACATTTTATAACTTCAGCAGTCTAAAGGTTAAAGCCTGTCAGTTGAATTTCACGAATTCCGGGAAGAAATGAGGAAGTAGCCCCAACTCTTCATTGTGTACCAGTGATCAAACATCTCCTCATTACACTTCAATATTGTTGCCTGTAAAGGTCACCATTGCTGAACATAATCACACAAAATCAAAACTGCAAACTTTATATATCATGGAGGTAGTAAATAGCTTGGAGGTTTATTTCCTGGTGCCTGAACAACATTCTGAACCCATTTATAAATTTCTGGGAACCGTGGCATGAACCAAACATATTTGCACTGTGTAACAATAGCTTCAATTAAGTCAATTTCTTGTAAAGCTTTTTCAGTTTTTTTTTTAAAAAAAGATGGAAAATATAACTTCCCTATGGACAAAACAAAAATCATGCTGTCTTTTTAAAAACGGATTTCCTTTCTCTTATCTTCCTCTCAAAATGGATGTGATAACTGTTTTTAAATTATCTTCAGGATAAAATATCCAAAAGCCTAACTCAGGGAGTCATGAAGTCATTTAGTAAAGGCTTGGTATACCCAATAAATCACACATGTTCCTGACTTCTCCCTCCATTGATTTTTCCGTGCACTGCCACCTTCTAAGATCTATAGGCCCAAAGTTGAAGGCTGGCCTCGTCCATGCCAACATCCGCTGTTGCCTGCTGCTGTTCCAGCCAAGACACCTGCACTTACATTTTTAAACCTGTACTTTTCAACCCTTTGTTCATTCTCTGCTCAAAGTCAAAATTATCTCTTGAGCATGTATTATGTCTCATTTCCACCGAAAGGCTTCAAATTCCCCACCACCAGCTTCTTCAGACAAAATTCTAACTGTTCAGATGGTTGACAAAGCCCAGAAGAAAATGACCTTTTATCCTGGTCTTTGTGTTGACCAGACGATGGCCACTGATGCCTACAGACCTGTGCTTGCACCCATTACCCAGTAAGGTGAATCCTATTACCAGGCACGACAGGGCAGTTTCTTTCATCTTCTTTTCTTTTCCAGAATGTTCTTCCTTAGGAAGCATGTATCCACTGAAACAAGTTATTTCTTGCTCAGGAGTGTCCCTCCACCCCCTTGCATTATTTTATCATAGAACTCACAGGCTGCAAACATGGATGAATACTGAGGGCATATGCTAAGTGAGATAACTCCATCACAGAGGAACAGACACTACTCAAACATACAGTAGTCATATCAAATAAATAGAAAGTAGCAAGTTGATTGCAACAACTAGGGGGGAAAGTAGCAGGATCGTGTTGAATGGACCTAGAGTTTCAATTTTGCAGGACCATGTTCTAGAGACCTACTATACAGCAATGTGAATTTACTTAATACAATGAACTGTTCGACCAAAAGCATTCAATGACGAGTTTTATGTTGCACATCTTTGATCACAATAAAACAATCGCCATAAGCCAGAAGAGAGCTTTCTGGTCTTGTCCCCTACACTTTATAGCATAAGTAAAAATACTTCATGATGTAACTGGTCCTGATTATTTTTCTACACTGTTCCTGTTGACAGTAACACCAGAACGCTGTGGTCACTCACAAGTTTCTAAAGGAAAACCATAAAATAAACATTCCAAGAACGCACTGCACAAACATGAGGACCTGAACTTGGATTTTCTCTTCCATGTGTGTAGTCTGCGGTGCCAGTCCTGGAGAGGCAGAGCCCAGAGGGTACTCAGAGCTTGCTGATCAACCAATCCAGTCAGACAGCAGGCCCTCGGTCAGTGACTGTCAACCTTCCTAAGGCTGTAATCTTTTAACACAGTTTCTCATGTTGAGGTGACTCCCAACCAGAAAATTATTTTCATTGGTACTTCATAACTGTGAGTTTGCTACTGTTAATCAATTGTAATGTAAATATCTATGCTTCCTGACAGTCTTAGGTAACCCCTGTGAAAGGGTTGTTTGACCCACAAAGGGTTCACAACCCAGTGGTTGAGAACATCTGCTCTAGGTTCAATGAGAGGCTATGTCTCAAACAACATAAGAGGAGAGTGCTTGAGGAAGAGACCAGAGGCTGACCTCTGGCCTTCCCATGCATTGGGGCACACACAGGAATACACATGTTACACGTATCCTAAACAGCTACCCACCCCTGGCCATATCCCCTGGCTTAAAGGTGGAATTGGTGTGTGTTCTCATGTGTGCATGTTGGACTGTCAATGAAAGAAATGAGAAGTATTATCCAGGGATTTCCAACAAACACCCTGCAATCTGTCATCAAAGAGTTCCACCTTATGTGACACACAGCATCTTCTTACTGACTTCATTTATTCCTTAATATCATGAAAATGGACATTAGAGAATAAAATTGTATCTATCCCTTTACCTAATAAGTTCATACATGAGTGCAATGAAATATCTCCCTTTTTGCCCCTCCAAGTCCCCCGAGATCCCTTCAACATATGCCCATTCCAACATGATGATTTTTCTGCATTGTTTCCTCTTGGTTTTTGTTTGTTTGTCTGTTTACCCATTGAGCCCCACCAGTGCTATCTATATGTACGTGGGTGTAGGGTCAGGTACTGGATCATGGGCAAACATCAAGCATCACAGCCCTCAAGGAAAACGATTCTCCTTTCCCCAAGAGCTATCAGAGTCAAACACTCCTCTGAGAGGCAGGATACTCTTTCCCATCCACACTGGAATTTTGACTTGCTTGACCTCATTTGGATCTTCGGCAAATATCCACAGCCACTATGAGTTCATGAGTACGATAGCCATATTGTGTCCAGAAGACAGCACTTCAGCACTCCCCCATCTCCTCTTCCACAGCGCTCCCTGAGACTTGGGAGGATGGTTACCCCTTCTGTTATAACATTAGACGGTCACTTGAGAGAAATCTAATGCCCGATATACACATATGAAATTGCCATGCAACTAAACTTATAGTCCTTTCATTATAACATTAGATGATCACTTGAGAGAAATCAAATGCACTGTACACATGCATAATATTGCCATGGAACAAATTTAATCAATTTTAAAAAGAAAAAAAAAGAGAATTCTAAAAATACATTTCTGAGCACAGTCTGTCTCTCATTTCCTGGTTCTTAGAGCATATGTGTGCTCACATACAAGAACGTATCTTATTATTCTTCATGGATATAGACCTGTACCTGTAACCACATTACTCCATTCCAAGGGACTTGGGCTCTCACCCTCTGTTGACCGCACGTTATCAACAGCGAGCCAATCATGAATCCTCTTTGAGAGAAGAATTTCCCTGGAACTCTCAGACTGACACATTTCTCATATATGGCTTTTGCTGTGTGTGGTACATTCTGGGCCTGTGCATGTGGTGGCTTCCTGATCAGACTGGCTGGAATTGTGGGAATGAGAGACTTTTACATGAGGGCAGATGTGTGGTGCCTGTAACTTTTGACTTCTTTTCTTGCACCAGATATGTTCAACATAACGACTTAAAACTGGACCGTTATGCTTCCCACAGCTGCTGAGCAGTATTTCAAGGCATTATGTAGTTTTATGTGTCTTCTCTTATTTATGTTTGTTTGGGGAATTTGCAAAATGCTTTTTGATCTGCAATAAGATGGGTTTCTTTTATATTGCAAAATAATAAGACTACATGCTGCCTGAACTTCCTTAGCTTTGGTTCATTTTGTCCATTTTATTATCCCCAGTAGTAGGCAATAAATATGTCAACATGCTCTCATGTGAAACTTGTCGGGCTTCTGAGGCATGACTCCCCATCATTGGATAGAAATCCAAAAACAAATTTCTCCCTGAAAAGAAATGAATGATGGGTTTGAGTATTTAAACCGGAAAGAAAATGGTAGCAACAATTTTCTTAAATGGCTATATTTAAACACAGAACTTTTTTTTCTACTTCAGGATTATTAAGAAAATGCAATCCAACTGGAAATATGAAAGTAAGTACTGTCAGCTGAGAGAAAACATGGCTCCTGTGTAATCTCCCAGAGGCTAGAGCCCTGTACATCAGACTTCCATGGGTTTAAGTTACCAAAAGACATGGCAGCGCGGCGTTGGTAATCACTCTAATGTTGCACTATCCGAAACAGGCCAGTTCCACACTCAGTAAAGTCACCCTGTGCGCATTTCAAGCCAGTCTACGACTAGCAGCTACCGTATTGGACAGCAAAAAGGAGTTTTTTCCTCAATGCAGAAAGCTCAGCTGGACAGCACTGCTCTGAAACATTATGTATACTCCATGCCATCACTTTTAGCCTTGAAAATGTGCTTCAGTATCTAATTGCTAAATGCCGTTTGTCTCAACCTGCACCTGTGCGATCTTACAAAGAATTTTAGGAAATCTCAAATTTGAGGTAAAGATCTCATATGAAGTTGCCTTGTGATTTTTGCTTGAGGATTCCAAAACACTTTTTTAGAAAATGCCTAATAATCCAGTTTAGACTATTGTTACCCAATCTCATCTTGTTTGTTTTTTTTTTCCCTGAACTCTATTTACCCAAGGGAAGAAACAATAAATGTGTTTCCTATTAAGTATCCAGAAGTTTGAGCACTGAAATATCTGGTACTACGGAACTAATATGTGTGCCAAACAATCCTTACCACGTCTTAATTATCTGAGAGTGAACTCCCTTCCTTGGCCAGAAAATAATTCACCTTTTTCAAACGAAGTGCAGAATGGCTTTCCTTCATAGATAAAGCAAATGGACTTTTATTAGTCCTAAATAAAATTGTGGGGTGTGGGAAAGTGCACTTAATTTTAATGCAGGGACAATATAAAAGTCAAACGAGAAATAAGATTTTCTCAAACCATTTCGAGAAAGCTGCAGATTTGTCACCGAAAGAGACATACTTCTTCCTCCACACCCTCACAGCTACCACGACTCCCAACCGACTTTTCTCCCTGCGTCCCCTCTAAGACTTGCAACAACTTCTGACCAATCAGTTCTCACTGCCAACTTGTCAGGGGGAATCCTGACCAATCAATCCTCACTGCCAACTTGTCAGGGGGAATCCTGACCAATCAGCCCTCACTTTCTCCACTCCTCTCCCTTCTTCCCCTCCCCTCTTCTACTTTTTCCGGTGATCCCCATGCTCTCAGTTTACTCAGGAGATCTTGTCTTTTTCTCCTTCCTATGTAGATTCATGTACATGAATCTTAGGGTCTCTCTTAGGGTCCTCTTTGTTGTCTAGGTTCTTTGAAGTTGTGGACTGTGGGCTGGTTTTTCTTTGCTTTAAGTCTAAAAGTCACTTATGAGTAAGTACATATTATATTTGTCTTTCTGGGTCTGGGTTACCTCACTCAGTATAATGCTTTCTAGATCTATCCTTTTGTTTTGCTTCCCTTTTCCTCCCTTCTCCTGGTCTGTCTCCCTTCCACATCCCAGCTTACATGTCACTGATGTCCCTTTGTTGTTCCCACCCTGCCCTGCTTCCTCAATACCTTTTTCTCCTTTCCTGGCCTCCTACCTAGTCTCATAGCCTATACCCACTTTTACACCCTTTTATCTACTTACGCACAAGTGCTAAAGTTATGATCTAGGATTTATATAAAAAAAAAACTTCCTCTGCTGTCTGAGGTATAAATATTGAAATACACAGAGATCTATAATATTCTCCCAAGGTATGAAATTTTCTTTCAGAGTTGTTTAAAAACATAAAACATTAAGCAACAAATATATATACCCTTTACACAATTTCTACTATAATATCATGTATTTTAATTGTTTAATAACCACTCTTTAAGAAATTTTGGCAAATAGCACACTGATATTTTGAATTTGCTGCTTCTGGTCTGCTTCCATGTTGGCAGTTTCCCCCTTTTATTTTCTGGAAGTTAGTAGTAAATCATTAACAAATTTGGCCAACACCTGCCAGAATTTTCCTTGCGCAACAGAAAGATTCAGAAGAGATGGGAAAAATCAAGGCTAATAAGATTATCACCATACTTATTTATTTATTTTCTTGTATATATGTATCTAAATCTGTGCCTTTCCTCACTGAGCAGAAGATTGTAATCATTGCCAAAGTCTCAGGTTTTTGCTTCTCTGCACAAAAGCGAAGTCAGTGGTGTGTGCAGTTGAATGCGTTCCAGACAGCAATGGCATAGCATTAGCATAACAGCAACAGTAAGGAGAAACACAGGCAAACGAAACCTCGCATACAAATGAAGGAAAGAAAGAGTTCTCCATGGAAGGGAAAACTGTTTAAAACAGGTATGTTTCCGTTATCATATGAGAACCTGAGTTTTCAAAACCTTGACGTTTTAGAAAATCGATAACTGAGAAATATAGCTCCACTCATCCCTAAGTCTCACTGTGTAACTTCCTAGGACTCTGATCTTCAACATTCAACTGACCAAGGCTAAAATTCATTTGTTTTAGCAGTAAGAAAGGACCCCGATGAAACACAGAATCATTATTAAAAGCAAGTCTATACAACATAAACCTGTGTGTGTGTGTATCTATGCCTGTTTCCATGTACTGACAGAAAGAGAACTACCCCCCCAAAAAAAAAGTGGTTTCTCGGAGGACAAGGCAGAGCTAGTTTTGCCAGACTTGCTTTTCCTGTGGCAGCTGAGTGTCCATCATTTTAAGATGTAATAATCTTTCATCTTGTGACTCTCCAATGTCCAGGAGTCTAATTGTCATCTGTATCCTGTGAGCAAAGAGTCTGAAGAGCAAGGGGGAGCCTTTGTAGGGGTTTGTGGACACTGGCACTTTTAGAAAGTGGGCATCACTCACATTCCATCGGCTAAGATGAACTCACATGTCCACACCCAGCTACGAGACAAGCATTTGTCTCCCAGAGGAGGAGGTGGCAGATTTACGGTGAATAACTAACAACATATACTATATCTGAGCTTTCGGTACCTTATCCCTATGGTAATTTCCTTCAGCATAGGAAACTATATTTTTCCAATGGAAGATACACTGCTAGGAAATCAAATATGAGTCATGCTACTTACAGCTCCTTTAGAGCCATCACAAGTCTTGACAGTCTTTGTGATGTGAAGCTCCATGGCACTATCCTTAGACTTGTAAATATTGCAAGTTTGACTGTATATATGCGGGTGTGATTTAACAGATTACACAGAAAAAGATCTATTGCATTCATAAACACTGGCGATTCTTAAATATCACTTATACAGGATTTCTTTCCTGAATAATATTAAGGAAGGGACTGGAATTTGCTTTTGAAATTTGTTTATGAGTTATTTGTCTGTACTTCCAGCAAATAAGCAAAGACTAGGAAAATATCCCTCATGTCACACAAAAACCATAAAATAAAGCTTTTCTTCAAATGTCATTTGGAGTTTATGATGGAACTTTAACCTGAAATTAGAAATTAGTAATATTTTCCCAGTGTGAGCATGGCCCACTTTAATCAACCATAAAGGAAATGTTTATGAAGTCAGAATGCTTTTATTCTAGTGCATTTCCCTTTAGCTAATTACACTTTATTTCTGACTCCATGACGTGAGCTCTGAACATTCTAAACTATTCATAAAATATATTTAAAGAACAGATTGAGGTTTCATTATTCATAACTCAGTCAAGATACCCAACTGACTAAAGTGTAAACCTGCTGATACAGTAGCTTTTCTTACCACTCTTCAAGTTGCTGCTACTAGTTTCTAATTTATGTGCAAATTGAATTTGCCTAATGCTTATAGTAAGCTTTTTTTTCTCTGCCCCCTTGAGCGATTTCTATAAAGTATGCCTTAAAGCACCTTTCTCCTTCATCTTTCAAAGAGATGGTTCACCAGATAGGTTTGCCCATTTTCTTTGTGTTTTAAGTTACCCTTTAGAGACTGGAACCACCTCCTCTTACCATGAACTAAATAGTCATGAGGAAGGAAAGATTCCAGTGTGCTAACCAGGTTTAACTCTATAGAGGACAATGCATTTGACAAATCAGGACATCAGGGTTCCATTTGTCCTGTTAGTTCCAACTTTCTTGGTATAGCAATCTGTCTCACGGCATCCACTTACATTCTCTAGCAGGAATATAAATCATTTTCTAGGATGGAATTACCTGATTTCTTTATGTCTTCATGTTTTCTCTTTTCTTGTGTGCATTTGTGAACGTGTGTGTGTGCGCGCACGTGCACGTGCTTGTGCAGCAATGCACACATGTACAGAGACCAGGGGAGGTTGCCTGACTTCCTATTGTTGTATGAGGGGGAGAGGTGCAGGTTATGTTCCTGGCACCCAACTCCTAGCCCCCAGCCGCCAGCCCACTCAGCCGCTGATTGCTTGTACCTGAAATAACCACATGAGAACTGTATTCATTTAAATACTGCCTTGCCCATTATCTCTAGCCTTTTCTTGGCTAGCTCTCACATCTAAACTAACCCATTATAAAAGTCTATATGTCACCACAAGGTGGTGACTTACCAGATGATTCTAAGGTACGTCCATCTTGGGTGGAGGATCATGGTGGCTCTCCCACTTCCTTCTCTCTCACCACCTTTCGTTCTGTCTACTTCACCCATCTAAGGGCTGTGTCCTATCTTATAGGCCAAGGCAGCTTCTTTATTAACCAATGAAAGCCACAGAAATAAAGATGGACCCTCCCACATCCTATCACTACTTTAACCCTGTGTCCACCCTCCCATGGCCTAGGCTGTTTACAGGTGCCTTCGCTTTTACATGAATGCAGGAACTGAACTCAGGTCCTCATGCTTCTACAACAGGTGTTCTTACCACTGAGGACTCTCTGCAGCTAGTAATTTGATAATAGAGACCCAATGTCACCATATAGCCAAGGCTGACCTCAAGCTAACAGCACTGTTGTTCCAGCTTCCCCAGTGCAGTCAATACAGATGGCACCATTGTACCTACCTCTGTGTTTTTTTATTTTTGCTAGTATTTATTACCTCAGGTCTTGGGAATCAAAGAAAAATAAATCATTCCAGAAGAGTGGCCAGTTCTGCAGACAAAACAGAAGTATAAAGACTCTTCTAGCAGTGTCTCTATGTCTTCAGAATCTTGTGAAACACTACAGTCATAGATGGGATACTTAAAATGATGAAAAGCCTCAAAACATGTCACAAATCATTTCCAAGGTGTCGCTTATACTGAATAACAATTTTGCAGGACTGTAGGCGAGTTTTAATTGTATTTGCTTGGCAACTATTGAATTCTGTTGGTGTTTAAATAAACGGCCCTGACCATATTCTCTTACATATTCACTAAGAAATTTTAACAGAAATTCCAGTAAACATGGAAGTCATTTGTGGGCCTGGGCCACCTACCTAACAGAGAAATGAGCCTTAGAGCTAAGCACCATGAGTGCATGTTTGTTCTAGTCCAGTCGTTGTGAATTTCAGGCCTGCTTGTGATTATTGTCTAACCTGCTCTAACAGAACTTCCAAACTTCTCCCCCTTACACCTTTGCTTTCATATCATCCTTGTTCAAGCCACTCCAAGAGGCTAGTGGGAAAGAGGCTGAACAGCAGGCTTAAAAGGAAAGGCTGTCCTCACCTGGTCACTGAGACCCTTCTTGAAAGAGCTGTCCACACACTTCTTTCACTGCCTCAGCAGAAGCCTCCTGAGCAACTGTCTGGTTCATACAGTTCCCAGGCCCTCCAGTCGCTGGAAGGGGCACACCTTTCTTCCATTCTCTATATTATACCAGGATAGGAGGAGGACACCTAAAAGCACAGCTTCTATCCCTGGTTGTGGTGCCATGGCTATCCTTAAACTCTACCCCCTGCTGTTCTATACCTGTCCTGTGTGGGGTTGCAAGGCTGCCATGGTGAACTCTGGACAGTATCAGCTTTAAGTGAGGTTGACATTCCTGTTCTTCTTTGGTGCAGTCGTGACAAGAGGTCACCTGTAAGGACAAGGAGTTGTCTGAGGGACAGAAGTCAGAGGTCACCTATCAGGACAAGGAGTTGTCTGAGGAACAGAGGTCAGAGGTCACCCATAAGGACAATGAATTGTCTGACGGACAGAAGTCAGAGGTCACCTATAAGGACAAGGAGTTGTCTGAGGGACCAAAGTCAATGCAGCTTGAATAAACACACCGACTCAGAGCACCACTCTTTGCCTTTTCTCATCTATTCAGCCAGGTAAGGTTATTTTATCATATAAATTATGCAAATTCACTCTCAAAACTCATATCCAAGTTAACTGAAAACAGCACGCTTTCCTCTATGACAAAGAGTCATAGCCACCACTTCTGTTCAACATCATATTAGCTAACTTAGGTCATGAAATAAGAAAGGGAAACAAAAACTATAAACATGCTGAATAAAACTGTCTTTGCGGGTGATATGGCAGAATAAATGACAAAGAAATAAAAACTCTCTTGGAACCAATACTCAGTTGTTACAAGGTTGCAGAATACAAGGCGAATAATATACAAAAGTCAGTTACTTCCTTATGTATCAGTGATAAACATTTGGAAGAAACCTAAAAGTAAAACACACCAACACTTACATTAACACTCTCCAAAATGAAATATGTAGTTATAAATTATAACCATAACAAAACATGGTCCACATCCTTATTAGATAAACCTCAGGCTCTGATGGGGAAAAAGTCAAATAACTAAATAAATAGAAAGATGTTCATAGATAAGAAGGTTCAAAGTCATTAAAGTCAAAGATTTCTAACTCAACATGTACATTTGGTGTAATCACAAAGTTCCACGTTATTATTAAATGGATATTGACAAACTTTTCTACATTTTATATGAAAAGGCAAAGAGTACAGAATTACTGGAATAAGAAAATGCTCCCAAGTAGTTGACACTACCCAACTCCACAGCTTCCTATAAAACTACTGTACCCAAGAAGGTCTAATACTGATGGAAATAGGCACATAACAGGTTAATGGAACAGAATGGAGAACCCAGGGGGAAAGTACATCTATATGCACACAAATGTCCATGAATTTTTGGTGAAGGAACAGCCAGTTAAAAAAAAAAAAAGATTTGTTTGGTCTACAAGGTGTACCGGATTTCTGCATTCAAGAACCTGTGTCTGGACAGGACCTTTAGTGCGCTCACAAAGGATGACTCCACCCCAACTGCAAAACCAAAGAAAAATGAAATCCAAAGCAGGAAAACTGCTAGATGACAGAAATAGGAGGAAATCTAAGTGACCTTGAGTTTGACAATGACATTTCAGAAATAACACCAAAAGCACGGTGCATAGGAGAGAGAAAGTTGATTAGTTGGACTTCACTAAAATTAAAAACTTCAGCTTTGCCAAAGACTTGTTTAAAGAATGAAAAGACAAGGCACAGGCCGGGAGAAAATTTTTGCAAAACACATATCTGATAAAGGACTTAGAATCAAAATATCCAAAGAACGCTTAAAACTCAACAATAAGCAAACAATCCAATTAAAAAATGGGCAAAGGATCTGAACAGACACCTCATCAAAGATCTACAGATGGTAAATAAGCATATGAAAATATGTTCAACAGCACATATCAGTACAAAGCTGCAAATTAAAACAACAATAAGATGCTACTACGTGTATTTTTAAATGTACAAGGACTTGTTTTAATCAGATATGTTAAGACACACAGGCATGGAAATGACTACCACCAAAAAAAAAAAAAGCTGTTTTTATACTCTCAGATCCTATAAGCAGGAGGCACATGGTACACTATGCCTGGCCACATGGGGGACACCAGGTCAGCAAGGAGCAGAGGGAACAAGGAACACATATGCAAAAACACTGGTTGTGACCTCAGCACAAAGGAACAGACACTTTAAGGCAGACAGGTTTAGAATTGACATATAGATAACAACTCTAGTGGGCTCTGAGGAACAGGAGCTGTCCTGAGTTAGCTCATGCCTGGCATTTGATGGCTTGGGGCACAGGAATCTTGACATTCAATGCAAACACTCTAACAAAGAAAGTGTTCAAAAGCCAGGCAGTGGTGACAAACACTTTTAATACTAGCATATAGGAGGCAAGGGTGGGAGGTTGAGGCCAGCCTGGTCTACAGAGCAAGTTACAGGAGGGAGGGAGGGAGGGAGGGAGGGAAGGAGGGAGGCAGGCAGGCTCATCCGGGAGAGAAAGTTGTTAGTTATCTAGGTTTCAGCCAGCTTTTGAATGAGTACTCTTCCTAATCAGCAAGGGCCTGAATATCAAAACAAATGTAAATTACAGAAAAGGAAAAAGAAAATTGGTCCAAGACATATATAAGAATATCCACAGTCAATGCTGGCAAGAATGTGGTACAAGATTAGCTCATTTGTTGGAGGACCACAAAGGTTTACAGGCACTTTGGATGAGACTGTGACAGTTTGAAAAGCTGAACATAGGTTCTTCCTATTGACGCCAATGAGTTGGATGTTTATGTCCATACAATATCTTGCACAAGAATATCTATAAGGCAACGTTTGTCAAAAGTTTGAAACAAACAAGATGCCTTTCAAAGACTAACTTGATAAAATAAATTATGATACAACCATAAAGTGGAATATCATTATTCATTGATAAGAGACATGCCATGGGGTCACAAAAAATATAGAGAAATCCTTTAAATGTATTTTCCTAAGTGACAGAAGCTATTTTGGAAAGGCTACTTCATATATGATTGCACTCTATGACATTTGAAAAATGGCAAAACTATAGAGACAGCCAATAATCAGTTATTGCCAGAGATTTGGAGGTAGAGAGGAAAGAAAAAAATAAGTAGGACTTACAGTATTTATAATGCAGTGAAATTAGTATATTCTCAATAGCATGATAATTAGACATATTCTTTTGCATTTGTCAAAATGAATCGAATTGTACAAAGCGAAGAGTAAGTCCTGATATAAATAATGATCTTCAGTTAACAATAGTTTATCAGTGTAGATTCAATAAATATAATAAATATACCACATTAATGCTAGATATCAATAATGAGGAAAACTATATAAAATGACTGTACTTTCCTTTTTCTTTCATAATTTTTTTGTAGGGGGAGGTTCAAGACAGGGCTTCTCTGAACCTTATCGCTTTCTGACATGGAACTTGCTCTATAGACCATGCTGGCCTCAAACTCAGAGATCTGCCTGCCTCTGCCTCTGGAATACTAGGATTAAAAGTGTGTGCCACCATGCCCAGCCCCTTCATGTTTTTAACCAAAGGAGAACATGAGCTCAACCCCAGTCCACCACAAATTATGTAGTCAAGTTTTCCAGTTCACTGCAAGAGTCATCATATCCAAATGCAATAGATGAGACTTGCCCTGGGAAAATCACCTTCTTAATCATAGTAACTCTGCCCTTATACTCTCTCAATGATTTTTGTTTATACTTAGCATTGCTCAAAGCTGGGTACCATGGCATATACCTGTAGTTCTGGGTATTCAGAAGGCATCCAGCACCTCAAGACCAGCCTGGGCAACATGCAAAGACACCATCAAAAAAAGAGAAAAGAGGTGTTTTAAAGACACCAAAAAAAAAAAAAAGCATCACCTAGAAGACATATACATTCCAAAGAGCTGACAGAAAGTACATATTCCAACTACTCAGGTAACATTATCAAACTAACAAGAATTAAAAAAAAATTAAAGAGAAAGATAAACAAGAAACACAGAGAAAAGAATCCCAAAAAGGTCAATCTGTATTGAGTTCAACTGCAGTCCTCAAAGCAAAACGGACTTTGTTTTCATTGCTCAGACTAGACAGTTTAGATGATCTCAAGGGCAGGACATTGTGGATCATTAAGTAGTCATCTGGATTTGAGCGTTGTGAGATGTGGTGTATTGCAGCTTCTGTGTGTCATTCAACACATCAACTACATCCCTTGAAGACACCCAGGAGAAATGTTTGAACAGGTACAAAATGAGATGCACACAAAAGATTTTGTGACAACATAGAGTTGGTGATATTAAAATTAAAGAATTAGCTAAGAGTACCGAGTAAAATATGAACAGTGTAATGTAATAAAGGGTTGTCAATAAGTAAAGAGCTCATTCATTTGTATTATAAATAGGAAGAAACCCCAGAATAATGCTGAATGGAAAAAAAACCTATAAATGTAATTTTGAAAAGGCAAGTGTTTAAGATTCAATTACCTGGTAAAACATGGATACAAATGATAAATAACAGGTTTGGTGAAGCAGATTCCTCTAAGATGAAAAAGAAAGGGGGTTGTCAGGGATTCTAAAAAGACATATTTACTTGTTAAAAGGAAACTAGAGCGCACTGGGAAACTCGAAGCTGACTAGAAGAGGACTGTTTGCTCCCTTGTTGTATGCTTTTCTGTGCATTTGATGTGCTTCACTTTAATTAGTGATCAGATAATAACTCAGCTCCTCATTGTTTATCTTAGAGATGATAAAGAGACAGCAAGTGAAGGACGTTCGTTGGGACAGTAAGCCCATAATAATATAATGAGCCCAGTGGGCTGCGCTCAGGAGACAGTGATGGGAGCTCTGCTGTCACAAACACATGGCAGAAGCAGTGTTCCCTAAAATTAGCAGCAGTGACAGGGTCAGAAACCCTTACACCCTAACTGTCCCCAGCAAGGGAAGCTGTCCAAAATCACTACTTGTGATGTTCTGATGGGAATGTGGGCCTTCTCCCTATAAGGACTCCCTCTGTTCTCAGAAAACACTGTCAACTGAGACTTCACTGTTAACAAAGCCCAAGAGGAGCCAGAAGGCTTTGTCTTTGCCCACCCTTCCAACACGGATGAAGCTCCTGTGTTGTTAAATAGGGCCCTGTGCTGCACATTCGCACTGCACTAGGATGGAAGTAAGCAGAGGGTACTGTCTGTAATTATGAAAGGGAGTGAGGATGTTGTGATGGGGACAGCTTAGGACAAAGTAAATTGATGGAGGAAGCAAACAGATACTTGACACAGTTTAGGGTAGAGAGATTAAGATTTAGCGGGTATTTGGCTTCTCTCCAAAGAAATAACACATTTATGTCTAAAGGGGAGGGAAGGATGTCTTACTTGGTGATCAAACTGAAATAGTAAATAAGGCAAGAGTGAGAACTTGCAGAAGGAACAGGCTTCTGAGTCAGCCTACATAGGGATCACAGAGTAAAGTTTTGCTTAATGTGGGGAGAGAGGAGGCTGTAAAACTGAGCCTGAAGTGGAATCCTGACTTCAGTTACTACATGTGGGTAATTCAGTCCTTGCATCTCTAAAGTGAGGACTGGAGCTAGATCGGTGTCTCCCTTGTGTGGTCCCTAACACTTGCACTGGAGTGATGTAGGAAGAGTCAGAACACAGCAGTGCCTGGACCAGACTAGGGTATACAAGCCAGAGTGAAAAGATGCATTTAACATTTTCTCTGTAAACTTGAGTATTTAGTTTAAGACCCAATACTGAGAATATTGAATCTTTTTCTGTTTTACATTATTTGTGTGTGTGTGTGTGTATGTATGTGTGTGGTATGTATGTGTGTGTGTGTGTGTGTGTACCTCTGTGTGTATACCCCATGTGTGCAGGAACAGCAGAAGTCAAAAGATGGCATCAGATCCCCAGAAGCTGGAGTTTCTACAGTTATGAGCTGCCATGTAGCTGCTAGAAACCAAACATGGGTCCTGTGTGAGAGCATTAAGCATTCTTTTCAGAATGTACAAAATTTTAAATGCCCTGGCTCATGCAGTCTTTGGTGATTGCACTTGACTCCTTCTGACAATCATTCTAGAACTAATGGCATTTTCTGAAATGTGTAAGAGAATGAGAGGAGTAATTTATTTCCTTCAGATTTTGATGTAATTTTCTAAAGAATGTAATATGGTCTCTTTTTTGAGCAAAAAGTTGTCCATTTTTCCTGCTACAGAAAGCTCTCTATATGCTGATGAAGATGGTGACAAATGAATATTTTGGAACCATGACCATTTAGTTTCCTGGAGAGGAGCAAGATAGGGTCCTGATAATAGCTCTTGGAAAAGGGAAGGCAGGATTTTCGTAGAAATACCTAGCATTTACATCTTCCACTTCCTCTGTCCTTGTTCATCTGCAATATTGCACTGTTGATTCTGGTTCAGTTTCTATAAATTTGCTTTCTATTCCTTTTTCGCTCTTCAAATATTTGCTGAATCTTCTAAATACCAGGACTTTTGCTCCATGCATGGGATGCTAAGACTATAAAACACACCACTCCTGTCTCAAAGAACTCACGAGATGGGGGCACATGTAGAATACTCTATGGTAGCACTCTGGGGTTTGTAGACAGATATGATTAAAGTAATAATATCACAGAAAGGGAGCCACTTGTTTCATTTGGAGGAGTCAAGAGTCTTTCCACCACCTAGGCTCTGCTGGATCTAAGACATGCTAAAGAAAAGGATAACAGAGAAGTCAAGACTCATGAATAACATCCAGGAAGCATAGAGGCCTAAGCAAGCACACGAAGATTTGTAGCAGCACTTTCTGATTGGGAAGTGACACTTTCTTCTTTGGTTTAGGGAGAAAGTGGAATGTGAGTTTAGATAGTAAATCTGCACTCAAAATAGAAAGATCGTACAGGCTGGGGATGTAGCTGGGTTGTGTACTTGGGGTCCCTAGGTTCAATGACCAGTGCCAGGATCTTCGAAGGGAAAAAGAAAGGGCTAGAAAGGCTTGAAAGTGCTAAAGGTTACCATGATTTTTAATTTATTCAGATAGCACTGGTGTGAAGTGTTGGTAATATGTACCACCCTTTGAAAAACAACACTCTCTGGAACAAATAGGAAAAGCAGAGAGAAGGATAGAAACACAAAGCCAATGATAAGTCAGTCATGAGGTCAGGAGAGGAGTCTAGGGGTCACTAGCTTCAGAAAATGAGCAGCTGCAGTGATGGGAAGAGAGGTTAGAGGCTTTTCCAGAAGCAGAACTCAGAGGACTTAGAATCAATCACTGGTGAGGAAAGAAGAGGAAGAGCTAGAAACTGTAAAAGATGTATCTGCGGCTTTTAGGTTTGTTGGTAAATAGAGCGAAAACAGATCAGCTAAGATGGGGCAGCAGCATGCTCAGGTTGAACGAGTGCTGGCATGAGTGTGAGTGCTGGGCTGAACCAGGGCTCTGCAGAGCATGAAGCTGTGGACATGGCTATCGAGACTTGGAGACAGATGCATAGAATTAATATCTGAAATCTTTGTGATACATAGCACCACCACGGGGAAGTCAGAATGTGATGGATAGCCAGCGAGATAAAGCTAGAAACTTAAGGGTGTCTGTATACACTTCACGTTTCCAACTGCTAACCATGCTGATAGCTAAGTTATGATGGGACAAGAGAGGAGAAAGTACATCTAGTGACCACAGCTAAAAGCTCTGTAGTAATAACTGCACAGAACAAACATCTACTGAACCACCAGTTCTTTCTTCCTTTTTTCTTTCTTTTTTTTTTTCATTGACTATTTGGGATCTCACATCATGTACCCTGATCATGCTCACCTCCTAGTCTTCCCATGTCCACCCTATTTCCCTTGTGACCTCCCCCACCCCCACTTCCACAATTTCATTTTGTGTGGTACATATATTCCTTACACCATGGTCACATACCTTGTGATCATTGTCCCCCAAAGGGGGATGAGTCATTCTCTACTTAAAAACCACTCCCAGAAGCCATCAGCTGAGGAGAGCCAGTGGCCACAGAAGGGCCGGCTAGTTCTCTCTCACTCACATTACTAGTTCTTAACGATTGCAATTGATGGTAACATTTTTTCTTCAAAATGGGCCACAAAAGATAAATAATATGCTGACAAGATACATTTTAGTAAAGTATGGAGTGCCCATTTAATGATGGTGTTGATCCTATCCAATTCACAGTAAAAGAACAAGAAATGGGTGGCATTTGGATTAATGTAAAAATAGGTTCACTATAACATTTTAGGAGCACCGATTAAATCATATAAACTTTCACAATGTGAAGTTAAGAAATATTCATAAAAAATGAAAGGAAACATATAAAAAGGAAAATACTGAGAAATAAAAGCAAGAGAACAAGTTGTATTTTACTATTCTTTCAATATCTTTCATTATTTACCTGCTAAAATGGATAGAGTGGAGGAGAGGGTAAAGTGAAGAGAGTAGGAAGTTGTAGTAGGAGGCCACTTGTTCCTTTCCCAGCCGCCCAGACTCCCAAAATAGCCACACAAAAACTGTATTAATTAAATCACTGCTTGGCCTATTATCTTATTGGCTAGCCTTTACATTTTAATTTAACACATTTCCATTATTTTATGTTTACCAAAAAGCTTGTGGCCTAC
>JAQHUG010000108.1:4489485-4544446 GCA_028555095.1 Dicrostonyx torquatus
ATTGTGTATCTGTAATGATTTTCTGTCCTAGAGAGCTTTTAAAATGGTAAGCAGCTTGGTCGCAGTATCCCTAGGTGCTGGCTCCACCTCTCCCTGCTTTTCAAAATGGCAGAAGTACCATTACTGCCAGCTCTGGGAGTGCCAAGTAGGATCACCACTTTAACTCTGAGAAGGAGCAGCACATAAGCCCTTTTTATCTGAGCAATAGCTAAATCTGCCATGCAGCACAATGTGAAGTCTGAAGCTATCTCTGTGTATGGTGGCAGGAGTCTGCCCTGCTCTCCTGCCTGTGCATGCTTACTTAGTAGACCTGATTCCACTGCCTGCCCAGGTTGGGAGCGCTGAACCGTGGGCATGGCCTCAGTTACTTTACTCCCGACCCCAAAGTGGGCACACAAGCACCTGGGCCCACAAACACCATTCAAGTGTTCGGCCTCCTGAAAGAGCCAGAGTTCGTACTGACAGCACGGCCCAGGAAGCCACCATTTGAAACCCACATGGGTTTTTTGTTTGCTTGCTTTGTTTTGTTTTTGTTTTTTGCTACCACTGCTAAATCAGGACGACTTCTCTTAAAGAAGCTGCAGTATGCCACCAGCTGAAAAAAAGTGCAGCTAAATTTTGCTCTTGTTGTTTTATGTCTAAAGTTCCTTTTCAAGCTTTCTCAGGTTTTACATGGATATAGTCGACAATGTTGGAGCTCCAATTAGTAGTAGGAGGCCACTTGGTCATTTCCTGGCTTCCCAGACTCCTGAAATAACCACACAGAAACTGTATTAATTAAATCACTGCTTGGCCTATTAGCTCTAACTTCTTATTGGCTAGCTTTTAGAGCTTAATCTAACCCATTTCTATTATTTTATAGTTTACCAAAAAGCTCGTGGCCTCCCGGCAAAGTTCCAGCCAGCATGTCTGTCTCTGGTGGCAACTCCATGGCTTCTCCCTGACTCTGCCTCCTTTCTCCCAGCATTCAGTTTAGTTTTCCCTGCCTACCTCTACTCTACCCTATCACAGGCATAAGACAGTTTCTTTATTAACCAATGGTGTTCACAGCATGCATAGGGGAATCCCACATCAGAAAGTGAATTCATGAATTCATAATAGCATATAGCTTCTCACTAGAGAGAGAGTTAACTTAGTAATTCAGAAAATAAAAAGCTAGGCTAAATTTTTTAATTCATTCAACATTTTTATCATATTTTTCCTGAGTGCGTACCATATGCCAGACATCGTTCAAGGGACTAAAATGCAGATAACACTAATGAACAAGACAGTCCTGCTTTTGTCTGTCTTATTGAATATAGAAGTAAAGTTATAAATTCATAGCTGACAACTATAGACTGCAATAGGATGCAGAAATAAGGTAGGAACAGGTATAGAAGTGTGTGGAGTGAGAAGCAGTTATAAAATTTAAGGTAAGTAAAGTTTTCACTGAAAAAGTGGCCTTTAAATTGTTTCCTGAATGTTTGACAGATCTATGCAGACATTGGAGGGAGGAGTGGTTTCTAGGTGGCAGTTTTAGTAAATGCAAATCCAAGATGCGGTGTGTGCTTCTGTTCTGAGAGGAGTCCTGAAGGTATCTAGACTGGAGTAAAATATGGGGACGAAAAGAGTGCGGACCCCCAAAAAGGCTGAACTGGATCAAGCTGTGGGAATCCCTAGAGACAGTGTGAGGACTCAGCTTCTTCCTGTGAAGAGGTACTGATGAGGATTATAAGCAAGGCTGAAAGAACTCTGCAGCTTCATGTTACAATGGGATAAGCAATTAGCACAGCTTCTGTGAAAACTTTCATATGGAAAATGGCTTTCTTATTTTGGTGTATACAAAAATGTTAGGCAAAATTCTAGGTATGTCTCTCAGGATTCAAATTTTCTGATTATTGAGTAATGATCTATATTCTAATTTGCAGACAAAGCTTAGGTAACCAAACAGCTGATTTTTAAGAGAGTATGTAGAATTATTGGGTATAAGAGCATAATCATGAACCCTCTATAAAGAGAACAAGGTTGGTTGTGGTGGCATATGCCTGTACTCCCAGCACCAGGGATCCTAGGGCAGAAGTGCAGCAAGTTTGAAGCTAGCCTAGGCTACATCAACAGACACCTTGTTTAGAAAGTTCTAAACAAAAACCAGAGTGAGAACCAGTAGAAAGTAAGGAAGTCCTGAGCTGGCATAGCAAACTATGAAAATGGCAGGAGCCACACAATGAAAAGGGAAACAACCTCCAAGATGAGAACAGTCCAGTTCTGCCACAAATGAGAAAACTGGAACCTTAGGCTGCCATCTCTACACCACATGCTACTGGGTTAGTCCAACCACTAAAATCAGTTGGGCAACAGATTCATTCCCAGAGTCTTCCACAAAGAAATGGCCACCTCATCATCTTGATCTTGTACTGTAAATTATGGAAATGAAACTCAACTAGACAATACTTTGTCTAGATTTCTAAACTATAAAACTGGAAGATAACACATACGATCTATGTTAGACCACTAACTTGTGACATTTTGCTGTGGCAGCAATAGAAAACTAATACGAAAGACCATTTCACTGGGAACAAAACTGGCCCCTTATTCTCCCATGAAAATGTTTCTTATTTCACCCTGCCTTTGAATCACTTAGTTGAGAAAACCCAAGGAGCAGCCAACAGACTGGAGAAATGACCATGTGTTGTTAAAGTAAGTGAGAAAACAATAAATGAGAAAAAATAGCTTACTATGGAAAAGTTGTGTATGATGTCACATTCCAAATAATTTTCATTTTAATAGATTCAGAAAACCTAAAGTTAATTATGGGGAATAAAACAACGCATCTTCTTATGCGGAGTGTGTGAAATAAAATGCTACCATGAAGTTCAAACTACAGTAAAGAACCCCTAAAACTGTAGGGTTGTTGGGCAGAGAGGATGAACTCTCTAGCTCCCCCAAATGTCACCAGCTGTGCTCTTATGTATTGTGGTTATTATACAGCATGGAATTGAAAGCTGCTCTGTGTCTTGAGATTTTTATGAATACTTTAGTAACATGGGTGATCACTGACTCTAATCTATTTAAAGCATGAAATATTCTTATCTACCACAAGTCTTGCTTAAACCACAGTGCTAGCTCCCTTTTGAACCACGAACTCAGGGTCTCCCTTGTCGGAGCCTTTCTTTCTGGTACATTGTGTGCACGTGTGTAAGCCCAAGTCACTGATGTCAAAACAAAGACTGAATATTTCCTGAAAGATGCCCAGGCCATTTTAAGGCCTATCTGGAAAGAGAGCGAGAGCTGCCCCCACAAGTTCTAGTCTTTAGTGATGATGAGGAAATACGCTCAGAAATAAATAGCTTCATTCAAATGAGAGCTTAAGCACACCAGATTGATCCATGAGTTGTAAATGGGTTTTCAACAGCAGCTGACAGTGGCATCCTGTGGAGCTCAAAGGAAGCTCTTGTCTTATTTGAAACCGGCCTTTCAAACACAGCCATCATTTAGAGGACTCCAGAGAGCCCACCTCTTTCTCCCCATTTGTTTGACTCCACCCTCTCCTTCAAATTCCCCTCTGTACTTAATCAACTCAGCAAAATGCAGTCTAATCATCTATATAAATTTCTTAGATTTAGACAACCATTTGTAGCATGACTGAACACACTACAAACATTTACTAATCTTTCTAGCTTCCTGAAAGTACCAAATATCATAATAATAAACTATAAATACATCTTTTCCTTTTGGATCATCTTAATTTAGACTATTGCATCTTCCCACTGCAGGCAAGAAGTGATTTAAAGAATGAATATCACACTTCACCACAAATGCCTGTTTTTTTCACTTCAGTGTAAATAATTTAATAAACTTCTATTGACTACTCACGAACATGTACCAGGTTCCAAACTTGGCACTGGGAATAAACAGACTAATAAAATGTAGTCCTTGCTCAAGAAAAGTTCACAATCTACTCAATCAATAATTTTACATACACACTAATGAACAGATGCCTACTCAAAACTATTTCTTCAAGAAAGAAAAAGTTCACTGCGGTCTAAAAATAGGAAATTTCTCAATAAATTATACCTAGTTCTTTCCCCTACTCTCAAAAAAATCATCTATTATTTATCAATGGATCTCTGAAGATGAACTAAATTAGTGTATTTTGTTTCTGTCTTCTTAAAGGCAATCATATTTCTTGGAGCTGAAATGTACCAAGGCCTTGACCATTGTAATAATTAAACATTTCTTGTAGAGCACATAAAACTTCAAAACCACTTTTACAAGTTTGAAATATGCACCAGTAGATATGATTAGGTTAACTGGGGCTAAATTTAAAAGTAGAGTAGTGTCTACTAAACTAAATATGTCTGAAAAATATTACTCATAACTGTACATAAGTGCATTCTGATATGAGTATTTTAAATGAGTAATTTTTAATGAGTCAGTTATTCAAAAGGGGGGAGAGTCTATCTCTCTCTCTCTCTCTCTCTCTCTCTCTCTCTCTCTCTCTCTCTCTGAGTATGAAATTCCTTGTCTCTGAGAAAATACAAAAGAAATGTTCTCCATAATTATGATCATCATTTCGCCAGAAGATACTGAAAATCATTGAAATTCCCTTCTTTTTTTGTTGCCAAAGTTTTATAAGACTAGAGTTATATGATTCATGCTTTTACATAATTATTTCTGCATTTGCCATAACCTAATAAAGGACTTCATTTCAATAAAACACTAAGCAGACCATATATGATTGTTAGGTTCCATATCAATTGTCCCTCATTAATGTTGCAGAAAAGCGATTAGCATTTTGAGACAAACAAGGTGTACTTAGTTAGTGGGACATGACCCTGCTGTCACTAAATTATACCTATGATTAATGATCTTCTCCAGTTTAAAGTTTGAATCACAATAAATAGATTACAAATGAACATGGGGGGAGGGAATAGAGGAATAAGGGAAAGATGCAACTTAAGACTTAAATCATACATGCTATTGTTCAATATTGAATTGAGCTCATGGTATAATTGACCTCAAGGTTGCTGCTCAAATTCCAAGACACATCAAAATAACCCAGGGAACATTTTGCAAACCCTAGTGTTTGGGTCCAGCTCAGACTAATTAAATTCTCTAAAGGTGAGACCTGGGTGCTATGAGGTTTTCAAAGAATAAATGCCATAATACCCACATTTATGAAATGAAATTAGATTCATTTAAAAAATAACAGAAAACCAGGAGAATTGTACACATTAAATAAAGAATGTTTGTGCATTAGGTCTTGGATATTTAGTCCATCAATGGAAATTTTGTTCTGTAGAAGACAGACTTATTTCACTTTACAACCCCTTTATAATCACAGGGAAATCACAGGAAGTTGAAGCCTCCAGAGTGAGAATAATAGTGCAGTTCTTAAACTGCAGAACCAGTGTGAGAATTTTACCCTGTGGGTGTGTCTGCAGGCACACTCATGTCTCTGATACACTATGACTTTCTTTCACTTCTGATTAGGGAGGCATGCAACCTGATAACAGGTTTGTTTGAAACAACCTTTGAAAAGAAGACAAGAAAGAGAAGACGGAACAAAGGGAAGGAGGAAAAGAAAGAAGAGAGGAAGGAATAGAACAAAAGAGAGAGACTAGAAAAGTTGAGATAAGAAAAAGGGAGCAAAGAGAGGGCCAAAATGGTGCCAACTATGATTTACTCTTCTCTTTTGCTCCTACCTCTCCCAACCATGCAGGTTGACTATTTCCGTCACTTACTCTCCATCCCCCTTTTAACAAGCATCCCAAGCAATGTCTAAAGTTGGTGGATTGCGTATGTACTCAATGAAAGTTTCACACACACATAAACACACATGCACACATGCACATGTGCAAAATAATGACAAACTAGATTCATGAGCAACTTTTTTTTAACATTTTCTGTGTGTGGGTGTTTTGCCTGCATGTGTCTGTGCACCATGGTGTGCATTACCCTCAGATGCCAGAGAAAGGCAATGAATCACCTGGAATTGGAGGTACAGTTGCAATCTACCCTGTAGATGCTGGGAACTCAACCTCTGCTCTCTGGAAGGGCAGCCAGTGTTGTTAATCACTGAGCCATCTCTAGCCCCAGCATATAAAACCTTAAGTAAAACATCAGAATAAGATTTCAACCTACCATGTTTCCTAAACCTTGTTAAAGAACTGAGAAGCTAAACTTCCAACATGCCAAAAAGGTCTTTTTGGAGATGACAGGAGAAACAGCTCACTGGTTAAAGACATATGCAACTCTTGTAGAGGACAAGGACTCAGCTTCCAGCACCCACATTTGCCATCTCACAACTGCCCATAACTCCAGCTCCAGATGATCCGAAGCCATCTTTTGGCCTCATCAAACACCTGAGCTCACATGTACAAAGCCACACTCAAATGCACGCATACACATATCATATAAAAGTTGTTTATTTTTATTTTATTTTGTATGCCTGGCCTCCCACTTCAGTTCCTGTAGCAGTGATACTCAGCACACCAAGGCTCGTGGGATCTAGTCCATACAATCGTCTCAACTACAAATTATAGACCAGGAGGGAACTGAGATATCAACTACAAAGTTACAGAGTCTTCTAGTATGAGGATGCCGAACTCATGGCCTGCAGGAGAACCAGAAGAAAGGCCTGGGATCAAATCACACTTTTTAAACTCATGGGAAAGTTGTAGAAGAGTGGCAAGATGTTCGTCAGTGGCATGAGACGTGGTCTTCCTTGAAGAGAAATCAGACTATGTTGATGATGATAAAGAAAGATGGAGTGGACCAGCTCTCTGAGGCCTAACATAATCCTGCACATCTTGCTTACGTCACTGGTAAGTTCTAAGGAAGAGGAAGAAAGTTAGAGGAAGAAAGGCCATTGAACCTCCCTGAGTCCTCACCTGAGCTGTTACTGCCACAGATTGGGGCCATCCTGACCAAGGCTTTTCAGAGAGCCTTAAATCACCGGTTGTGTCCAGAGAAAGTGGAGAGAGTTTAACCCTTGGAGAGAGTTTAAAGCCAAACAGAGTGTGATCAGAATAGCAAATTCAGGAGAAAAGAGGGCAGCATTCCCACCCAGACAGAGGATCCTCCAGGAAAGCACCTAGAAGAAGCAGCAGAACCGAGAAGATGGTTGGTCCCCTTCTGAGAAGGGATGCCCAATAGAGGTGGATGGCCACACAGGACAGCCTAGTGGTAGAGGCCAACAGAATCTACGCCAGAAGAAAAGGGACTGAGGGTGGACCTGCTTTTTTTTAATTAAAAAAGCAAGTAAATAATTTTAAAACATTTAAATTCTGAACAATGGATGCAGATCAAAAGCTAGAATTTGTATTTATCTATAAAAAAAACACAGGTTTCTTGGAGTTTTGTAAAAATAAAACAAAAAACCTTTTTAATTAAGAAAACAATTTTAATCCTAAGACTGACAGAAAAATAAAGTTTTTAGGGCTGGGCAACAAATGCCTTTACCTGCTGGTGGTTTTGCCCACCCCTCACCATACATTTTATTCAAAACTCAAAGTAGATTGCATATCTAAATTTGAGATTTAAATGTTCAAAACTCTTAAAAGAATATATAGTGATAACTCTCCCAACTCCTAAACCACAGGAAACAAAGAAATGAAGAAACTGGGCTTTCTTGGCACTCAAAAAGGATGCACATCAAAAACACTCCAAAAGAGGAAAAACAACAGACAGAACAGGAGCTGATGAAGGTCAAACACCATTCCTGAACTGTGAGTAGTGCCTTGAGGCGGGATAAAACAGTTCTGACCTCAGACCCTGCAGATCACCAGCTTAAGCAGTCTTTTTCCCCCTCATGCCCTTCTAGGATCTGACTAAAGCCAACTTCCAAAACAGATCCTGATTGGCTCTGCTCACCTTGCTAAAGTTGCCTCCTATAGTGTGCTGACGTCAATTCAACATTAGTCTGCTCTACTGGGTTAATCCTTGTGACTCTGAAGCTATGCTACCCTTTCCTGAGTCTGTGTTCGGCCAGCTTGTTCCATTTTTTCTGCCTACTCTTACATAGGAAGTGTGGTTTAGAACTGTCGTAGGCGTGAATTGCCAACTTGATTGCAGGTAAAGAAGTCCTGGTTCAGAAAAATCAGTCTTTGTGCATATAAAACACTCAGGCCTTTGGACTAGAAAATTATAAATAATTGATAATCAGATTGGTTTTATAGAAGAAAACTCTTTTGTTATTGTTTTTGAGATTGGGTCTTGCTATATAGACAAGACCAACCACAAACTAGCAGTAACCACTACGGTGGCCCTGCCTCCCAAATGCAGATTGGATTGCGCGAGTGTGCCCCCAAGCCTGGATAATACCTTTCTTTTCCAATAACGCTTTATTGCTACTACTTTGAAAATGAGTGAGGCCTTCATCTAATTTAGCTTAACAACAACAACAACAACCAAATACTTGGCTGCCATGTAACTAGTTAATGCATTACAGAGTACCTTTATAAGAGACAAGGGCATTTAATTAGGAGGCTTCTGCACCTCGGGAATATATTAACTTTGGAAATTGTGGGATGAAAGTGTGGGCATATTGGGAAGGTAACTATAATAGTGGTATGTGTTATATAAATATGGGAGTAAATATGTAGGTAGAAATCAGATTTGGAAATGGTTGCACGGGTGCATTTTCTTATCGGTTATGGCTTTTTTTTTTTAGATTCTTAACTTACTGCCAAGTTTTGTGCTTTGTTGGAAGAGTTTCATATGATTTTTTGTATGTTTATTTATGGTATTTTTTTCACTAAAAATGCATCATTACCTTAGCAGCTGCTGCACCACATGGAGCAGCATGTGTGCTTCTCAGAAGCCACCCAGTACACCTTCCCCCAGAATCCCTGAGCCAATCTGCTATGGGAAATCACATTTCACCAGCAAGAGAGTGCACGATTCAGATATTTTTGCAGGTTTTTTTCCAATAATAATTTTCTATACCATTTCTTCTCTCCTAAATTTTCTATTTAAAAAATACGGTTTCAAAAAAGGAACAATATATACAGACATATATGGCAGTTCAGAGTGAGAGAAATCTTAAAATACATTCTCTCCTTGTGCTGGGGGCCATTTTGAAAGAAGCTTGGGACTGAATCTACTTACAACAAGGCACGAGGATGAAAAAAAAATATAGAAGTGGGTAATGGCGTGTTTTTCATGAATGAGCCTGCCCTTTTTCATGTAGTTAAGGGATTTTTTTTTACTTTCTTTCTTTCTTTCCTTCTTCCTTTCTCTCTCTCTCTCTCTCTCTCTCTCTCTCTCTCTCTCTCTCTTTTTCTGCTCTTCTTTTGTATGGTATGTCTACATGAGTGTGTGTCTGTGTGTTTGTATAAAAGTATGTAGGTATGTGTGCGTGGGTACAAGTGTGTGTGCATTTTTATGTGTGAGTGTGTGAAGTTGTGTGCACCTGTGTGTTTTGAGTGTATTGTGCATCTTTGTGTTTTGAGTATGTGTGAAAGTACGTGTGTGTATGTCTGTGTATGTCTGTTTGTACGTGTGCATATGTGTGTGTGTTAAAAGTGACAGAGAAGTAGAAAGGAGTTATTTTCAGTATACTTAGCTTTCTGCTAAGGGACTTGTGTTTCTATGCCCTTTTGCATTAACTTCCTGACATCCTAGCTTAGCCCCCAGCCTCAAGTCTATGATGGAGAGTTTTAAGACTTTTTTGTTGCATTTTTTAGATTGCCTTTGGCCATCTTCAAAGCTACTGCTCAGGTCAGGAATAGAGAACAGAAAACATCAATCTACAAAATCATCCATAAACTAATGCATTGTGTATTTTTGTATCTTTGTTAAACTTTTATGAAATTATATGCTTTTTACATAAATTTTTGAGATAGTGTAGCCTAGTATTAACCTCAAACTAGCTGCACAGCTGAGGATGACTTTAAACTTCTGGTCTTCTAGGCTCTAAATCTCAAGTGCTTGGACTCACAGATACGAGCCACCTCACCTAGTGTGCAGTACTAAGGACTGGAATTAGGGCTTTTCCCATGCAAGGCAAGCACTCTACTAACTGAACTATATCTTCAGTTCTTACATAAATTTTATTGTCATATATTCATTGTGTATAATTATAATTTTCATAAAGAGATTCTCATATTTGTTGTATCATATATTTTGATCATATTCACCCTAACCCCCCTTTTCTCCCTCTTCTCCCACCTATTATGTCCTTTTAGTTTACCTAAACAGTCTCATGGTACTTTTATGTCATGTGTATAAATGATTTTATGTATCTATATAAAATCTACAATCTACAAATAAGAAACCACATATTTGTCTTTGAGTTTGACACATTTTACTTAATCCGTTGCATCTATTTTTCTACAAATAACATTGCTTCATTCTTCTTTAGAGCTTTGTAAAGCTTCACCATATATATGTGCCACGTTTTCTTTTCTATTCATCCACTGACAAATAACTAATCCGATCCTAGTCACTGGATATTGTGAATAGTGCTGAAATAAATATATGTATGTAATTGTCTCTGATGTTTTGAGATTTTTAAGATTTATTTCTTTTTCTATTTTTGCTTATGCGTCTATGTCTGTATGCCAATATGTGTCACAGAGGCCAGAAATGGACATCAAGTTCCTGGAAGTTATAGGCAGTTGTGAGCTACCTGCTGGGAATGAAACTGAGGTCATCTAGAAGAGCAACAAATGTTCTGAAGTACGAAGCCATTTCCAGCCCCTCTGGTGCATTTCAAAGGAAACATTTGGTTTGTTTTCAAGTCATGTAGGCTTTAAAGATAGGTACATATTTATTTTCTCAAAATGCATTAATTGAAAAAAAGAAAAGTTTTTGCAAATTCCTCAGCCACTATAATTCCCATGGTTTGTAATAGTTATACCTATAATGTTCATGGGAAGGGGGAAGAGATACAATTTTGAAGGATTATACCATAAAGGTATAAAATAAACATCAAGATTTCCAAACCTGCCCATGTGTGATCAATTTTAATAAAGAAAATCAGTATATGAAAGTATTTTATTTGAGGTAACCGTAAATAGTTAATGCACAGTTTTCATTACTATACTCACTGTTGTGTCAGAATCTGCCCTGTGAATTTGATTCCACTGACACCACTTCTGTGGGCTTCAGACCCCTCAGTAGTAAAATGTGCACATGGACTACTTCATGATCAACAATTTCAAGGACTAAGCAAGGGACAAAAAATGAATGAAGGCTAGGTTGATGGCTAGGAAGAAAAAATGTCAACTGATGCTTGGTTCTTATAGACAGAATTTTAGCTCCTCCAGGATCAATATCTTTATGCCCAAATCCCACGTGTGATGATACTAGGAATCCAAGAGTGATGGCAACTTTGGGGAGGTAGTGAGTTTTAGACAAGATCCACAGTAAGAGTGGTATGCCTATAAGTATAACCACAGAGTTAGCAACACCAGAGGAAAGGGGAGGGGAGGGGAAGGGGAAAAGAGAAAGGAGAGGGGAGTAGAAAGGGAGAGGGAATGAAAGATCCGTAGAACATAACAAATGTGCCCTCTATAGGATGGCATGGAATTCAGAAGCCCACTACTCTGGCATTGACCTCAGATTTTCTACACACAGAACTGGGACTTTCTAAGATCACCTGTTCTCTGGCATGTTGCCATGGTGATCCAAGCAAACCGCAACAGCTCCTCTGTCAGAGAGTCAGTAGGATGATTCGGTTTGAGGAATTAGGGGGAGAATGGTTTGGCTAAAGTCGACTAAATGCATTCTGCTTCCACTACTGTGTCACAAGCGAAGATGAATTCAGATGTTGCACATCGACATTTAAAGGAAACGTAGAAATCCAAATTAAACATGAAATCTAAACTCTGCAAAATGATCATCAATTTAGTTCACTCTGTTTTGTGTATAAAAAGCATTATACACATGGTATGGTAGTGCAGGCCTCTATTCCTGGTACCCCGGAGGCTGAGACAGAAGGATGGAGAGGTGCGGGCCAGCCTGAACACATAGCATGAGCCTGTCTGAAAAACCAAAGACAACAGGAACAGAAAAGACAACAGGAAAGCGTCATCTAAATCTGTGGGGCCTACCCGGCCCACGGGCTATATGCACGTACTAACTTTCACACTGGATTGTGGCAAGAATGCCAGTCACTGTGAATGCCAAAGGGCAAGAGTAGATGGACTGGCTTGTGTTTAGTGTTTTTTTAAACATACAGTAACAAAAAAACCCACAGCCTTGAGCAGTACTGAAGTTAAGAATTTAGCATAGATCTGGCTCAGTTAAGTATAAACAGAGTGAGCTGACCTGGCCACCATCTGGGCACCAACAAGGGCCAGCCTTTCTCTCCAGGGATGACCCTCTCCACCCTTTTCGAGAGCTCATCAGTGGCTAAGCAGCTGGTTTTGTTGCTGGGGCTTATAACTTCAGTGTACTCTACCAGATCACCACCAGTCTGACTTTGGTCCTGCCTGGCCCTTCACAAAGCTTGCCAAAGTGGAAATGGAGTTCAAGTGAGAGCTGGTACTGAGAAATTGGACGTGGTTATTGGCTTAGTCTGTGCTCCAGGAGGTAACCAGGGCCAAAAGGCTAGTGGCTGCGAGCAGGGGTGCCAGAGACACAGCCTAGCCAGAGCCAAGCCACAGACAGCAGGAGTAACCCCAGCTACGGCTGTGTGCCACAGGGCAAGCTGTTTGATTCAGACGGATCAACTCTGTGCCCGCAGCTGCTGTGACCAGGTCTTGTGTTTATATTCCGGTTCTTTGTTCAAGTGTTCCAGTGTGACCTTTCCCTTGATAGTAGAAAGTGTCACCTGCTTTTTTAAAGAGTTATTTTGTTATTTTATGTATATGGGAGCGTTGGCCACATGTATTTCTGGGCACCAAGTGTATGCCTGGTTATCTCAGAGGCCAGAAGAGAATACGGGACCTCCTGAAACTGGAGTTCCAGACAGTGTGAGGCACCATGCGGGTGCTGGGAATCAGAGCCAGGTACTACACTGTGTACCCTTAACATCAGCCATATTTCCAGCTACTCCCCTCCCCAGCCTTTTGATTTTTTCTATTTTATTTTCTGTTGTAATCTGTACTATGAGAATAACTTTACTCTTGCAAGAGAGTTGTGAATTTTAAAGGAAAAACTGTATGTGATGTCAATTATAGTGTCATTAGTCAAGAATGAGTGTTTACTTATGTTTTCTGGGGGGTCAAGATGAGACCAGGAGAAACTGATGTACTCAGGAACCTGTCTCACACTTCTGCACTGTGCAATTTTGATTGTTTACCTCCCCCGTCCCCCTCCCAAACCCATACTTCCTACTGGAAAACTGAATATCCTATATACCTAAGGGGGTTGCAGATATGAACATGAGCTGGAAGAACTCTTCAAATAAAAATGGTTATCAAGTCTCTGGAAGATTCTTTCTCATAGGTCCACTGTTCCTTTCATTTACATGATGTTTCTGTCCATTCTATTGTACATTGTTGAATTTCCAAGATGCCATGTTTAAATTAGACATAAAAATACATTTAGTAAAGGTTCCTGTTGGCAGAAAAAAGTTCCAATGAAATCTTATAAATTTATTTCATAGACATTATTTATTTTATATATTTATAGATATTATGCAAATATGCTCTTTTGGAATCATCTGTGAGCCCCAGTATAGCAATGATTGCCCTCAAATACAGTCACTAAAATAACTAACACTAGCCCCATCTCCAGAGTTGTCACTAAAGCAACAGTGGGTTAGATGTATGAAATCTTTGATTTTGTCAACTGTGTGACAAACATGTAGATTATGTGATAAGATGTTGTATATAAGACTATTTTTTGCTAACCATTCAACCATCATCTCATCATTGAGCCACAAATGCATCCTGTGGGGGTTTTGCTGTGGGATAATGCTCTTCTACACTGTAAAGATTTGCCACTTGTATTGGTTTAATAAAACCCTGATAGGCCAGTAGCCAGGCACGGAGTATAGGTGGGGCAAACAGATGAGGAGAATCCTGGAAAGAAGAAAGGTAGAGGTGCAGTCACCAGCCAGATGCAGAGAAAGCAAGATACGGATGCCTTACTGAGAAAAGGTACCAAGCCTGGTGACTAAACAGACAAAATTATGGGTTGATTTAAGTTATAAGAGCTAGCTAATAATAAGCCTGAGCTAATAGCCCAAACAGTTTATAATTAATATAAGCCTCTGTGTATTTATTTGGGACTGAACAGCTGTGGGACTGGGCAGGACAGAAACTTCCATCTACTGGGTTTGAATAAGAATGGCCCTGAAAGGCTCATATATTTGCATACTTAGTCCCCATTTGGTGAACTGTTTAGAAGGATTAAAAGGATATGGCCTTGCTTGAGGGGGGTGTGTTGCTGGAGGTGGACTTTGAGATTTCAAATGCCTCTGCCAGCTCAAATGCCTCTCTCTTTCTGCTTTCATGACTAAGAATCTGGATGTAAAGCTCTCAGCTACCGTGCCTGCCTGTGTGCTTCCATGCTTCCTCCCATGGTGATAATGAAACTATAAGCAAGCCCCCAATTAGTTTATGAGTTGCTTTGGTCATGGTGTCTCTTCACAGCAATAAAACCACGACTAAGACACATCATCAGCCTAAATTTACTGGACACAAAAACATCTTTCCTGGCTCTCTCCAGCCAGCCTTATCAGTCATATCACTTTCTAAATAATACTGGAACACACAAATATATAATGAGAACTTCTTGGTTTTCACTGAGATTTTTTTGCAGTCAATGGCTGATAAGTTGTTGTGTGTTTCAGACTTTCAAAGCCCTGAAAGTATGTTTGTCTTCAATTCCTTGGCACATATATCAATAATTCAAGTTTGAGCATATACATGTATATGTACATGTTTGCATATGCATATGAACATACATGTACACATGTATGCATTCATACATATTATTTACAGTCTATTAAAATTCAAGTTGATTTTTTTTCTGTGTGAAATAACTGTAAAAAAGCAAAAGAACTGGTCTCAAAGCAGCAGGAGGGCAAGAAACAACACACATAGAGTAATAATTTATCAGGTTGAGCTGTGGCCAGAACGTTGGGGTCTGGTGTCTTGATCTTATTATTTATCACACAGCATGACCAGAAAACCAAGGAGGTGCAAGATAGGAAGAGAATGAATGGCCTCCTGGGGAGACAGACAAAGCCAGTCCTTGACTGGACTGTACCTGATTGTCCAGGGTTCTGTGCACCTGTGCCCTCTCCCACCCCTTTCCAAGCCTCCTTGGTCTTGAGGGTTGAACAGTGCTCATCTTGGAAACAATATCCAAATCAAGATCATAAGAAAGAGAAGAGCTAAATTTAGCCCGACACGTTCTTCATTCCAAGCTCCTACTTTCCTATGACGCACAAATGTCATTTTCGATAAAGGAAGAAAAGCTATTTTCAATAATGAAAACTGGATTCCCCTGCCTACTAGTATCAGGACAACAGCATCCCACAGAAGGATCGCGTATGGAGCCACAGGCAGGAAGGCAGATGCCACTGTGTCCTCTCATATGCTTATTTTTCACAGAGATTTCTCGGCACAGGAAGAAAAACAGGAGCAGGGGAAGACTGTTGCAGCCTGACTGGGAGCATTTTCCTAGTCGCTCAAGAAGAGTCAGCTTTTCCTTGGGGAGAAAAAAAGGCAAGTGAATGCCCATGGAATCGTTTCTATGGCTCTAAATTTCAATCCAATTTCTATCAGGCAAGATTTAAAAAGAAAAAAAAAAGCAACAGAATCAATTCTAACTCAGCAAAAACATGTCCAAATAATCACAGCAAGTGACTGCCTGCCTTTGATTTGGAGTGACTGCTGTTTGACTCTATAGTTTGTCATCAAATCACATTCTTCTTTCTCTTTAGAATCGGGTCTCTCTATGTACCAGACTGACCTTGAACCTGATCCTCCTGGCCCAGTCTTCTAAGCAGTACCACACACCATCAAATGCTGGTAAAGCACCTGTGCACTGTACGCCCACATCTAGCCCAAACATGCTAACACAGTCATCAGTCAGCTCTAAGTGAAAGCATTGGACTCAGACCTGAACCCTCTTAGCCCAAATCTAGAAAGTCCTAAAGCCAGGGAAGCAAGGACCAATACGTTTCTGAAGACATTTACTACGAGCGTTAACATTGACCTTGTGGGAAGAGGAAAGAAAGTTAACATTTATGTCCCAGCTAGCTTTACTTGTGTGTTTACAGGAAGAAAGAATGTGACTTTTCAAGCCGGATGCACTCATACAAGTAGAGATATTGACACAACATCATCCCATTCACCTTATTCATCAAAACATAGTAATGTTGCTGAGGGTTGTTGAGACTAGCAAATGAATTAATAACTATGATTAACATCAGGCATTTTAAAAGCATTATAGTCTTATTACTTTTATGAGGAACAATGTTAATTATATCACTAACAATATGTGTATTCCATTATTGATTCCATGTGATTAGAATTGTGACAACTATTATTATAACTAATATTTTTCTTGTGCTTTAAATATTTAGTTTGACTCTGCAACATATTTCAAACAGAACTTCTACTATAATATCTGTTCTTTCAGAAAAAAAATCAAGGAGTAGAAATTGAAGTATGATGAAGAAGAAAGAACTTTTACAGTGTTACATATCAAAGAAGTCCGGATTAGTCTAATAGACATAATAATTATGCTCCAAAGCCTGTAATTTCTCTCTAAGAAGGCAGAGTAGAAAGAGAAAGAAATAGTCAAAGACGTATAAAAAGAAAATCTCTACTCTTGGTTATTCCTTATTCAACCTTACAGCCATGCTTGAGTACACACAGAGAGACCTAGAGGCTGGCAATACAATCCGTTTCATTTCCTTTGACAAGGAATGAATGCAGCAGGCTGTGACCAGGCTCCCAAATCCTGAGAGGGCAACTGCACACTTCAGATTTTCATGAATTCTTGACCTCAGTCACTCCTCTCATTTGGGAAGAGACATTTTCAAACAGCTGCTGCTGGCTATGAGAAGCAAGTGGGAAACAGAGCTGAGCTTACAGAAGTGCCCCTTCAACCTGCTGCCCAAGAACTGAAAGTGTACCAGGCACAGAGTAAGAGCCAGAGGGAGCAGGGGATGCACTGGAAACTCCAAAATTGGGTCAGAGCACCAGACTGGAAACTCAGAATGGAACAAATCCTACTATCAAAGGAAGAGCGTCTAACTTTCCAGACAAGGATTTCTGAAACTAAGAGCACCCACAACCCACAAAGCTCAGATTAAACCAAAGATTACGTTAGGAGACCCTTTAGACCAAAAATCCAAGTAAAATATGCCTGATTTCCCAAGAGAGAACTTAAATCTATTTTTAAATGAATTGGAAAGCTGGAGATGTCTTCAAAGGAAAAAAAAAAGATTAACTGACAATGATTTACATAACTTTGTGTATTGCCACAATTCTATAGAAAACTTCTCAAAATTGTCCTAGTTTTCTTTTACATTGTTTTGAGTTCTCATTAAAGCAGGGGGAAAAAATGGAAAAAAATCTCCGGAGTAAAACTTCTTTGCAATTTAAATTAGACAAAACTAGAAGAGAAAGTCTGTTTTATCATTTGTAAAGAAATACCCAATTGTAATATTTAATCAATGATCCATTTTGTCAAACAAGTAGAAGGTTGACTCTGCAGAGTGCATTACCAAGCCACATTGATAATGGATAAGGGGTTTAGTAGGCAGTGCCAAACAAGTAGACCATTTCAAAGGCTTAGCCTCAGTATCAAGACAACAACAATGGTAAGAAGGAAGAGAATGTGGGTCTGGAGCTTTCAATGCCTTGTCCCAAATATATTCCCTGACAATATATATATATGCACCATACAGGCCCTGTAAAAACCAGAGTCAAAACAAGCCACTGTGAACTGTTTTTCAGGGGGAACTTCTTTGGGCTCTATGACCCTGTACAAAATCCAGTCCCAAGTTGAAAAGGTTAACTGTACTTTATATAAGTCTAGTTAATAATCCACTAGCTGATGCGGGAAGAGCCACAATAACCTCCAAAGAAATGATCTGAACTTCAGAAACAACTTAATGCTGTGTATTAGGAACAAACAATTTTGTTATTTTTAAATATTTAGCCGACAGATTGTTTATCTTCCATCACAAATCTGTATCTGCTGTTTAGTTTATAGAACTAAAAATATTCACTTTTTGGCACATTCTGGTGAAATTATTGGCAGAAATTTCAAATTAGGTAGAAATCTTATGTTTCGAATGTAAAGGTAGGCTGAGTGTTTGGGGGTTGGTTTTTGTTGGGGTTGGAGAGGTTGTTGTTGCTGTTTCTTCATTCTGAGGAGTTTCTAAAGACACTAGCAGGAAGGAACATGGAGATACAGAGAGCAGAAGAAGGCTAACGATTGCCAGATTACTGCGTCATAGTATGAACCTGAAAGTCATGCTTTTAAGCAACAGATAAGCCAGGAGTTCTCTCAGCCCTTCCTTACACTGTGGTTTTAAGCAGCCCTTTGACTATCTGCCATTCATATGAATCCATGGAGATTCTAAAAACGCTTGATATTTTCAGTGACTTTCATATATTCATAACAAATTTATATCAAATTGAAGCCCCCATCTAAAGGATCATAAAATATGCCCCCAAAGTCTGTCTTTCTCAAGAGAGAAAGACAACTTCCAGCTCTGTCTTAAGCAGGTAATTCACTCACAGCAACCAGCAGGGAGTAAGTAGGTGCCCTCATGGCCAGGGAGCAGAGGGAGCAGTTGCCTGAAATGCTTCTTCTGTTGAATTCCAGAATAGTGGGGCAACAGAGCCAGAAAGCATGTCTGTGGACTCAGCTGTCTGTATGTTTCTGATAGATGTGTGTGTGTGAGGGGGGGATGTTTGTGTGTGTGTGTGTGTGTGTGTGTGTGTGTGTGTGTGTAACTAAAATAACCAATTCCTTCTACTTCGGGTTATATTATTGAGATGCCCAGTCCTCCCTCCATATGAGTATTGACACTGAGTGGGCTTGTCTGTAGGATATTCAATCTTAGACACATGTTGGATTTCTTATCCTCATGGCAAGCCATTAACAATGCACTTGCCCAATCTAGTACCAGCTGTCACTCTGGATTCTGCTGCTTCCTGAAAATCTCTGTTATGGGAAATATTGTGGAAAATCTTGGCATCCTTACAAAATATCTATACTTAGTATCAGAAAAATAAAAGGTACTGTGGAAAATAAAAGTGGCATTAGGTCCTTGGACTAATCATAGTTAAATTGGTTTTTTTGGCTATTAAGCGCCCGAGGGCCTTTAACAATTTATGCTCAAAGCTAAGCACATGAGAGGGTCTCAGGGGAAGGCTGTTCATAGTGAGTCGATACAACTACTTAATAGTTCAGAGCTTGCAGGCTAAGGACCTCTACACTCATTCTCACTACTAAAGACCCTCATCCCTCTCCTCCACCGACTGGACTTTCACTTAGGGTCTTGTTGACTGGCGAGAAACCATTTGCTCCCCCAAATCTAACCAACACTTAGAGGCAGCCAGTGTTTGGCCTGTGAGCTCCTCTCTTTCCTTTGCAGTCGCCAATCCAGAGCCTCTGACGCCACCTCTTCTAACAGACTCTTACACTCAGATCAAATTTTCCTGTCCTCAACACCACGGTACCATATATCAGACAACATGAAATGGGCCTATACCCTAGAGCTCACTAAAATGATTCAAAGGGGAATCCCATTATCTCTGCTTTTCCCATCTTATCCCCAGAGAAAGCACAGAGCAGGCTCATTCTGCTGCAGGTCCCCCAACTCCCTCTCCTAGATAGATGAACTGTCCTTAGTGCCTGTCTGATGGCCCTGATTGGTCCCTCTGTGTCTCTTCTTGAAAAATAGGAATAGCAGCTGTTTTCAATGGCAATTATTTCTTTTGGCCTTATCGCCAAATCTGAAGAAGAGATTTTTTTGTTGTTGTTGTTTTGTTTGTTTGGTTTTGTTTTTCAAGACAGGGTTTCTCTGTGGCTTTGGAGCCTGTCCTGGAACTAGCTCTTGTAGACCAGGCTGACCTCGAACTCACAGAGATCTGCCTGCCCTCTGCCTCCCACATGCTGGGATGAAATGTGTGCACCACCACCACTCGACGCTGAAGAATAGATTTTTAAATCATGACAAAGCGTAGTATCTGGGGCTTTCCGCAAAGGCTTGGAAATACTAGAAATACTGGAAATATCTGGTTCTGCAGAGTGGTGGCAGATGCACCTCTTGTTGTCACATGTCAGGAGGCATGAAAATGCATAACCCCACCTCATCCCCGCTGCGCACACTTTAACAAAAGTCTATGGGGGGGGGCTCAGTGTCCTTATTTAAGAGAATAAGGGCTTTGAGGCTGATGCCAGGGGTCTGGGTCACCCACCTGGGGCCATGTTGGTGCCTGAGGGCCACAATGCCACTAGGACCATGCCAATATAAGTGGCCTGTGCTGCCGCTTGGGGCCATGGTGACATCCAAACCTGGACTGTTACCAAGGACCATGTCTGGATCCATGGTCCTGCCACAGCCAGGGGTTGTGATGTCCGTGATCCAAGTTGCCACCAAAGGCCACACGGATCCCTGGGGTCTAGGTCGCAACCTGTGGCCATGTTGGTGTCTGTTGTCACTGGGGCCATACTGGTCTGGATGACCTGCACTGCCACTGGGGCCATGGTGACACCCAGGAGTCGTTGCTGACAGCCTGTCTGAATCCATGGTTGCAATTATTCAGCCACAGATAAGGCTGTACTTCCGGGTTTTAAAGGCAGGCACGTGTGGAGAGGCCCTCGGGAACAAAAGATCCCCGCGTGACCCACGTGCACGCATGCGTGGTTACATCCACATATGACTAAGCTAAACCCTTGCGTGCATTCGTGAGTCGCCAGTCATCTGCATCATCAATGTGACATAATCACACCAAGCCCCTGTGCGCATGTGCTAGGCAGCTTTTAAAAGCTGAACACACCATCTCGCTCTCTATCTGCACACCATTTCCCAGGCCTGTTCGCACCCCCCCTCTAATAAACTCCTAAACAGGGTTTGTTGGTGTTCCATGTCTCCTTCTCACTCACGCCAGGCAATTTCAATGGTCCCACTGCAGCTGGGGTCAGTGTTGATGTCCATGGCCTGTGTTACCATTAGTGGCCGTAGAAACCATGTTTATTGAAATCTGAGGGCCATGCTGAGTCAGCCAGCCCTTCACTAACTGTGGGAGGGCTGGCTCGGCCCCTCACTGGACACTGCAGCAGAAGAGCTGCCCCTCAATCCCCACCCCCAACCTCCACCCCGGGGACTTGGAAGAGATGGCTCCACCATCAGGGTCAGCTCTCCCACGCCCAAGATGGCTCTGTTGGCACGAGCCTAAGAGAAATATCTCTGACCCTTGCCTGAGGGGGGCATTCTCAGTGGACCTGCTCAGCTACCACCCAGACCCGCGTCCAGAGCTTTGGGTTAGCCCACCTTACTATCTACCCCATCAATGATCTGCTGGAGTATATGAAGGTCCTGTGGGATGATAGACATATTATCCCCTTGACTCAAGCAGAATATCGGAGAGGAGTTTTGGTGAGGGTCCAGTACACTGGAGACCAGAGGCCTTGAAACCAGACGTATGACTCATTGTAATGAATATGGGGGGGGCGCTGATTGAACAAAAGGTTATACTGCATAACACAACTCAGTTCCCAACATACTAGGATGAATAGGTTATTGGACAGACGGGAAAGACTGAGGAGAAGAGTGGATTTTTTTGTTTGTTTGTTTTATTTTAAATTAATTTTGGGAGTTTCCTTGGGGGAAATGCTTCAGGGTGAGGGGTAGATATGAAGAGACTCGTAAGTGAATGGGATTGGGGTGCATGATGTGAAATTCACAAAGAATCAATAAAGAATTATTTATGAATATATATTATACGTACACACATACACATATGTGTATATATACATATATATGTAAAAAATGAGGGCCTTCAGATAGATAATCGCTTTAAACTTTTCTAAATATATGAATTCCTTATGCTTATATTTACATAGTGTTGTTAATTAAATAATTTTATTTAATGCAACGCCACCAATCTAAAGAACAATGAATGAAATATTTCCTTGGTTACTTCCAATTTTGCCAATAAATTCAAATTTCCCCATGACAAACACTGGGTCTACTAGTTTTTCTTATCCTGATCCCTATTTTAGCCAGTACTAGGAGTCCAACCAAACACAGTGATTGTCTGGATCAAGTTATAATGTACTTCGTACTGAAGAAGCAGGATGTAAAATTATGAGAACCAGTATTTAACTTTAGGCTTCAATAATCCAAGCCGTTCTTGCTTAGTTAGTGGTGGGCTATTTGGGAAGTGAGAGACTTGGCCATCTTCCACAAGGAATGCTCTCAACACCTAAGAGAAGTCACATGAGGAGCCTTTTGGAAATTTGACTTCTGGTTTCTTGGTATTTGCTTTTAGCATAACTGGTTATTGGTTTACAACATTATTTCATAGACTGGTTTAAATTTTTTCATCTACTAAAAAGCAACAATGGGCATTTTTAATTTTATAGAAAAATGAAAAAAAAATTAATCTTCAGCCATGCCAAAAAGGCAAACAAAAAGAGCCGGTTTTAATTAAATCCAAGCACACTTTTTTCATTTCTCTCTTCATTCCTCTCGCAATCACTAGCGAGTGCTGCATTGTAGCTGCTCCTGCCCTGATTTACATTTATCTCTCTTCAGAAAGAAGAATATTAAAAGTCACAATAGTATATATTTTAGAAGAAATTTTTAATTACTAATTCATAAAAAGTAATATTCACACACCCAGCATGTTACATGATTTAAATTAAAACACTAAGTTGAATTTGCTCTGGGTAACTTTAATACCAGGTAATAGAGGGGAGGGGCTATGTGGATGTATTCAGTGTCCTGTAGGAAAAATTGTAAGTTTCCATCTGAATGGATTTCAGAATATGGCTTATGGATTTAATACCGTCTATATTCAGGGAATGACTGCTCTCTTGGAAGGTCTGTCTAAGGGATCTGACCAAAGACCTGGGAGCATTTGGAACTGCTCGATTTTAGTGGGAGTGGTTGGTTTTTTTTTCTTTTCTGAGAGATTCTTCTCTTGGTTTGTCATTATGATTTAAGCATACAAGCGAAAGATAAAATAGAAAAATAAAGTAAGTAAACCCAAGCCAGTGGCTCCTTTTGTGTAATTGTTTTGGTGTCTGAGTCTTTCAGTCAATAACCTGTACTTAACAATTAAAATAAGGATGGAAGCTATTAAAATAAGGATGGAAGCTATTAAAATAAGAATAACTAGCTTGGCTTTTTAAATAATTTAAAGCTACAGAGAAACCCTCTTTCAAAAAAACAAAATAAGTAAATAAATAATAAAAAACTTAGTAATGAACGCATCACTAAAGGTAGGAATTCTCTGCATCTTCCTCAGCAATGTAGCTCAGTCAACTAAGCAGTTCCTTTATTTATCAATGGTAATCACAGCATACAGAGGGAAACTCCACATCACCTCCCCTTTTTTGTTTAAATAAAAAGGAAGGTTTTAAATTTAACATAATAAAATTACATATAACAAAACAGGTATCAAGCAAGAATTATAGTTACAATAGTTATATCTATTTTATCTTTTATAATAACTAAGAAAAACTATAACTATAAATTTTTCAACTCCATCAAAGATTCTAGAAGTATATAATATTACTTAAGTAAACAGGAAACATTACAAGCAACTTCCAAAACTCTAGAAATGACAGAGACTTCTTACTTCCTGGACAGTCACCCAAAGTTCTTCTGTACCATTGAGGCATCCATCTTCAGCCTACTGACTCATAATATCCAGCAGACTTTTCAATAAAGCATGAAATTTCAAAGACAGGTCCACCTATATTGGCAATTTGTCAGTTACTTTCTCTGTATTTTGCAGAATGTCTAGCAGACTCAAAATTCTTCAATAATTCAAAATTATTCTTTCATGAAGCAGGAACCCTGAAGGACCTTCTCACTTTTAGACATGTTCAGCAGTCATTTCTCTGTAAGTCCTGCATATCCAGTTCCTGAAGCAGTCCAGGCAAGAGCAGTTTCTTGTCCAAATGGCTAGCAAACTTCTTAAGGAGCCTCTTTGATGCCCATCTTCCTCTTGAAGTAATTGGTGCTACCAGGAGCAGATGTGTCTCATTTTTATGAAAAGTCCTAAATTCTTAACGCATTTTAAATGCTATATTCTGAAGACCTTGAAGAATTTGAAGGATAGGACTCCCTATCCATCTGAAATACATCTCTGTACATTTAGAATCTAACTAACATGACTACAAACTTGACTATTATAGATGATTATCTATTAACCTAAGTTTCTTAATTATACATTACATTTTTAAATGAGCTGCATAAACACAATGCCTTAATCAAGAGCAGAAATATACATATAAAAATTGACCTTAAGTTTGTATCAATAAACCAAGATCCATACCAATGAAAATCTCTATACCAAATAATCACAGAGAAACTATATTAATTACAGTACTACTTGGCCAATAGCTTAAGCATATTCCTGAATAATTTTTATATCTTATATTAACCCATTTCTATTGATCTGTATGTTGCCATGAGGCTGTGGCCTACAGATAAGATTCTAGCATTCTGGCATCTTTCTCCTTTGGCAGTCTCTTGACTCTGCCAACTTTCTCTCTCTCTCTCTCTCTCTCTCTCTCTCTCTCTCTCTCTCTCTCTCTCTCTCATATATATGTGTATATATATATATATTTCAGCATAGCTATATTCTCCCTGCCATAGACCAAAGCAGATTTTTCTTTAACCAATAAAAGCAACACATATACAGAAGGGAATCCCACATCAGAAAAAGAGGAAAAAAGAAGAACAAGAGGAGGAGGAGGAGGAGGAGGAGGAGGAAGGGAAGAAGAAAAGAAGGATGATGAGAAGGAGGAGGGGGAGGAAGAAGAAGAAATAAAATCTATAAGTCTATAAATCCTGGTATTCAACACATGTATGAGGATGGCATGTGAGTTCCTTGTTTTAGTGATTCCCAAGTTCTTTCTGCTATTGTTTGCCCTGACTGTCTTTTTGTCATGGACTTTTCCTATTGAGTCTCCTGAATATAAACTTAGACATCATACTGTGTGAATGAGCCCCTGCCTCTCATATGGCAATACCAGATCCATCACTACTCACCAATGCTGCTGTTTTACTTTCAAAACATATTAATACTAGTGCTATGGAACATACAGGATCAATACTATGCTGTAGAACAATTTTAAAAACTCCTTCCTGAAACTTTCTTCACCCAGTCATTAATGACTTACCCTAAGTTGAGATGTACAAATCGTAGAGCTTTCTGTGAGAAAATAATGTTTACCAGTAGTCATTTCACAAGGGGATTGGCAGGAATACAAAGCCAAACAACCCCATTTTCTTCTTTTTCAATATAATATTTTAATAATTCTTTAAAAAACTCATGCCATGTATTTTGATCATATTCACTCCTTTCAAGTCCACCTTCTACCTGTTACTCATTGCACAACATAGCATCTTTCTTTTTGTTTTTTTGGTTTTTTTGAGACAGGGTTTCTCTGTAGCTTTGGAGCCTCTCTTGGAACTAGCTCTTGTAGACCAGGTTGGCCTCAAACAGTGACCCAGTAAATGCAGTTTGCTGTCTGCATACTCATGGGCATGAGGCAAGCTAGGGGAGCATGATCGAGCTCATAGGAAGCATTCTCCTAAAGAAAACTGATTCTTCCTCCCACAGAAGCCATCAACATTCAGTAGCATACCTCGGTTGAGGGTAGAGGCTTGTGAGCCCTTCCCACTTCATGATAGAATGTTGGTCGTCTTCATATGTGCAGGCCCTGTGCAGGCAACCACAGCTGCTGTGAGATTTTCAGTAGGGTAGTCCTGTCATGTCCTAAGGATACGATTCAGCTCCAATGATCCTTTCTGATTTCTGGCTCTTACAGTCTTTTCTTCCCTTCTCCCACAATGGTTCTCCAGAGCTGTGTGGAAGGTGGGAGAGGGTATGATACAGACATACAATTAGTGGGTGAGCAGTCTGTTCTGTCCTCTTTGACCAGCTGTTTGTTCATTAATAATTAATGTTTCCTTACCCAATAAACTGTGCTCAAAATAATTGCAAATTGATGCTCTTATCTTTTTAAAGATTTATTTGTATGTGTGTTTGCCTGTCTGCATGTATGTGAACCATGCATATGCAAGAGCCCATGGAGCACAAAAGTGGACATTGAATTCCCTAAAACTGAAATTACAAATCTTTATGAACTGCCATGTGGGTGCTGGGAGCTGGACCAAGGTCCTCTGCAAAAGCATTCAATGTTATTCACGAGAGTCAACTTCCCAACCCATAAATTGATGCATTTCTTCTGGAGTTCAAATATGTTCCAAGAAATCACAACACTTTTTAACCCGGTACTTCTGACTGAGGAGATTATTCCTGAAGATATGATGCAATGTGTAGGAAAACTTAAATAATGAAGTTGTTCCTCATATCATCATTTTTTTCCTGTTAGAGAAACAAGCTGACTGTAAACAGGGGAAGGATACCATTGATTCTGAATGCTTCACTTGGTTCGCTTTGTGTAAGAACTCCAACAGGAAGCTAGAGAAAACGCACAAAGCACGTGACTGAAGAGAATAGTAGCATGTTTCTAGGCTTGCCCACATGGATATGAAAAGGCTCAAAATGGAACATAGAAAAAATTTTATATAGTAATAGTTTTTTCCTCTAGTGTTGCCTTTATATAATTACTTCTTCACTTGGTAAATTATAACCTCAAAATAGAGATAACTATTATAAATTTCATTAAAGAAATTATATCCTTCTTAAGCTAAGAAGGCTCTACTAGCGTAAATCAAACATGTTGTCAACAACTAGCCAGTTGCCGACTTTTGCAGAACAGTTATAATTGCCCCTCATCTAGTGTCACTGAAGTTTGGCTAAACATCTCTTAAAGGCCCTGCTGACTTGTCTTTCTTACCAATCACAATTCATTTAACAGGAGTGGTGGAGTGGAGGAAACACAAGGACCCTCCTCCGTGGCCTTCATTTGCTCTCTGAATCCCAGCCAGAAGAGCACAGCTTCCATCATTGTGAATCACCTTCCAGGCCACTGATGAAAAGTCAGTGTGAAATACTACTGCTGTAAACCATATTCCAGAGCTGGTTGGGATATTTAAATCACACTGCACCACAGGAAGGGTGACTTGAAGAAGAAGAGAGTTATAATGTCATGTTTCAGCTGACATCCGGATCATGTGAGGAAGAGATTTGTGGCCTTTGCTTCGGAGTGGCTCTGGAAGAGCCCCAGGGATGAGAAACTTGAGACAAACGGCAAGTTTGTAGGTAAGAAGGCGCCAGCAGTGTGAAGGTTTCATATTCCATCCCAGGGAAACTGCTTCCTGCAAACATGCAGAGTCCGGAGTGTCCCCACAGGCAGACAACTTGTGTGAGGGGCGGGTCAGAGCACTGATGAGCAGGGACAGCCAGGACTGTCAACTATTCTGAAGACCAAGGTGACCAGGGAGACCTGGGTGATTTCTCTGTTGTCTCAATCTTGCCCAGTTATTCCAGGTCTGTCTATTATTTGAGCTGTTTAACGTTAGGGAAAATCACCTGGCATTTCTGAGTCTCAATTTCTTACCCTGCTATTTGAGGTCAAAGACTGGAAAATGTGTAAGATCCTGTAATCCCAAATACTCTGGATCTCTTATATGACTTTATAACTTCACAAATATTCTAGGCCACTCTCTTGTTTCAAAGTACTGACTGCAACCAACTTGTAACTTGCTTTGAGACTGCACTCTACTGTCATCTCAATGTATTTTCTGGGTCCTTTTTTCCAGTTTGATCAGAAACTTGTAATCAATGCAACGTCCACAGAATATGGTACACGGTAAATGAGTACTCACTGAAGAAAATAGAAAATGAGTTATTTCATTGTCTCATGCATCACTTATTGAAAGACAGAAAACAACTGAGCAATCACCACTTAAAAGCTGACCCTTGTGTGTGTGGCTGGGAAATGACACTGGGCTCCCTAAGAAGTAAATTCAAGGATATATTATTGTGGATAAAACATAGTAAGCCTTGTTCTCCGGATGAACACCTGTGGGCAGAATGTAGGAAGTGCAATGCAGTAGAAGGACAAGGAAATGGGGCAGTTTGTAGTCCCAGCAGGGGACAGATTTCACCCCATGGGGAAGACTCAGAGTGGAGAAGGTGTTTTCCACTTGTTCTGAGGGAGATCAAGGAGCATTTATGCCCACCTTCTCGTTGCTGCACATAGTACTGTGTGCATTAGGTACAGGTTGCCTCACAGAGCTCAGCCTTAGATGAGGCCCCCCAAGTACAGTTCCTAAAGAGGGCTGAGAGCTATACAACTTCACTAAGAAAAATATATGTGAGCCGGGAGAGAAAGTGGTTTACTGCTGAAAGCTAGATAGACCAGGCCAGGGAAGCCCAGTCAGCAGCTACTCAACAAGGAGATTCCATGCCACACCACACTGATTGTTCTACAGAACTTAGCTACTTCCGAATGTGTTCAAGAAATTTAGCCCCTCCATTCGGACAAGAATTGGGTGAGATATGAATGCAGTTGTCTCCAAATGATAGCCGATGGGTAGGTTTTGAAATATATAGTAGGTGATTCCTGGGAACGTCAAGACCCAGGGGGAGGAATGTGGAAGTCCTGGGCTGTAGAGGAAGACTCATTCATACTGACCATTGCAGATCAGATGAGTTTTCAAGGTGGCGTGTTCATTCTTATTGTCATATCCTTCTGTTTACTCGTTTTCGGTTCTGACCATGTGTATCTCAGCACTCTTACACGTGAACAGACACTAAATCCTGTATTTGTATATAGCCCATTTTTAGAAGCTCACAGAAGCTTTAATATTTACTCACTGTTATGGACTGAATATTTGTGACCCTGTCTGCAAAATTCAAATATTGAACTCCTAACCTGTTGCCAAGACTGGAGTTTGGCTTGATTCTTTTCTTGTTAAAGGAAAAAGTTCAGCCAAGAGAGCTTGCTTAACCATAAATTTATTTAGCAAAGCAAAACAAGGCGAGAGAACACTCCAGACAGCTTGGAGCAAGCTGGCTCAAGGATGGGCAATTTCAAATCTGCTATTTGTAAGGGTGTTTCATGAATATTTAAGAGGTGGTAGCATATTGATGAGGTTACCCTTTTTCCCTCCCAAATCATGATGAGCCCGATCTCCCTTTTAAGGTATTTTCCCCATGTTCCTCATAAAAAGCCCAAGTAGGAAACAAAGTTACAATTAAATGATATAATAATTAGATCCAGGTCTTTGAGGACCTAAATGTTTTGTTAGTATGCATATGTAGCAATCGTATAGAAGTACCCTGGTACATTAGTCTCTTTTTAATAAATTATTTAATCAATTGTGTGTATGTGTGCACAAATAAGCACCACCGGAGTGTACCTTCTGCCTTGTGTGCATGGGGGGGGCAGGGAACTAGAATGATGAGAAATGAGCATTTGCTGTTGATGCTACCCCAACTGTGGTCTTTCGCCACTGTGATGAACGTGTTAACTGTCAACCTCACAGAAACTAGACTCCCTAGAGAGATGGAGCTCTAAGCATGTTGTGGGGGTAACCTTGATTACATTAATTGACATGGAAAGGCCCTTGTTGGCAGTGAGTTGGACCATTTCCTGCATTAGGAATCCTGGACTACATCAAATGAGGAGGTGAGATGAGCATTGGCATTTATCTTTCTATGCTTCTTGACAATGGATACAAAGCTCCCTCAGTCTCAGGCCACTGTGACTTCCCCACCATGACGAATTGTAACGTGGAGCTCTGAGCTGGAACAGATAGACCCTTTCTGCCTTAGAATGCCTTGGTCAGAGTGTCTTGTCACAACAGCAAGACAAGAAGATTTGGCACAACCAGACTAAATTTCCCTTAACATAAAAAATAAAATTATAAATGCAAAAATCCCTTCAATTTAGACATAACATTTTCATCTGATTATGTTATTTTAATCTCGATTCTGATATCTGATAAAGCATTCTTAAGCATTTCCACCCACAGACTCTTCTCACCTGAGAAATTTTTACCTACACTTGAATATATAGGTATATAAAATGAGTACACAAATCAAGCATTTACTGAAAATAAATCATGAAGAAATTATTCACTGTACATACAATTTCACCATTCAAAGGAGAAAGTAAATGTGTGATAAAAGTAAACACCAAGATAAAGGGTTCGTTTGCTTATTCTGACATAAAGAACTAAGCCCTGGTTGAATCCTTGATACTGCAGGACGTAGAACATCTTCAACAGTCTACAGAGTTGGTCAATGTCTCAACTTTACAATCAGCAGTCCTGAGAACACCATTTGCATAAATGTGTACTATAAGATGACAGAAGCATGTTCGGGCCCACTTCAGGAATTGTTGGGAATGCAGCACTAATCTCAAGTCAAAACTCATTTAATGATTCTGTGTGTTAGGCACAAGGCAGCAGCTCATTTTTAAAATCGAGGATTCTAGCACATTACAATCCTAACTTGGTACATCTGAGAAAAAATGGAAGGGAAATATGAAGTCTTTGCTGTTACTAAATCATTAGGATTAAGAGAATAAAACCTCCCATGTATTGTTAAAAAAAAATATGCAGTTCAACACAATGGAGTCTCCAAGCTACCATGGGACAACAGAGACTCCATTGATGATGTGTGGCATGACGACACAGGCAGTGCGAAGTGTGAACATCATATGTTCAGGGCCAAGGCTGCAGTGACAACCCATGACAAGTGCTTCCAGGAACACTCCAGATACAATATGGATCAATCCAATACACATTTGACTTTGATTGTTGTATGTTCAAATGTTTTTCACATGTTAGAGACTTCTCACTCTTGTTGACTCTTTCAGAACCCTAACAGGTATGACCAAGAGCTTATGAAAGCTGGAACTAGATGCTGCACTCTGTTCCTTCCTCGCTGCATCATATCCACCTCAGTAGGTTGGCCTTCAACAATTCATTAGGTTTTAACGGTGAGGAGAGTGGATTGCGGAGATTCCCTTTGACAAGAATCCACAGTAAAAATCTTTTTAGCAAATGAATCTTACCTTCCGACATGCGACTTTAGTGTTTGTCATCTGAGATTGACTTTAGTAATAACTTGATTGACATAACATTTGTTTCCAATGAGCAAATACAAATAAAGGCAGAGCGATTCTGGTTCAAGGTGGCCTGGGAACAGGTCTTGCCTTCTTTGCTTCCCTATAGCAACTGCTTTTAGGGAGACCACTGAGCTGTTACAATGGATACCCAAAAGTCCACAATTCATACCAACAAAACTATTACACAAAACCTAAAACTCACTTGAAAACAACAAAAAAAGATTTTATTTTAGTTTTAATTACATTTGTTTATGTGCTGTGTGTGGGTAAGGGGTACATGGTTGTGAGTGCAGATATCTACAGAGGCCAGACAAGGGTGTTGGATCTTCTAGAGCTGCAGTTACAAGTGGTTATGAACTGCCTGGTACAGGTATATGGAAACCAATCTCAGGTCCTCTATGATCAGCAAGCACTCTTAACCACTGAGCCATCTCCCCAGCCCAGACATGAAGTTCTTCTAAGGTACTTTGTAGAATGTATCACTGATATACACTGACTTTCTTTTGACTTGTTCAGATAACACACACACACATACATACTCACACACACATACATATACACACTCACACACACATACACACATACTCACACATAATCACACACACATACACATACAGACATACTCACATACACTCATATGTTGTACTGAGGCCACTCATTTGTCCCAGCTACCCAGAAGCAAAATAATCACACAGAAACTGTATTAATTAAATCACTGCTTGGCCCATTAGCTCTAGTTTCTTATTGGTTAACTTGTACATCTTAATTCAGTTGATTTCTATTCTTCTGTGTTTCACCACGTGGCTGTGACTTACCAGCTAGTTTCAGCATCTGGTCTCTGGTGGGGCTACGTGGCATCTCTCTGACTCCACCCTTCTTTCTCCCAGCATTCAGTTTAGTTTTCCCCGTCTACCTAAGTTCTGTCCCATCAACAGGCCAAGGCAGTTCTTTATTCATTAACTAATAAAAGCAACACATAGTCAGAAGGACCTCCCATACCACTCATACACATACATATACACGTATACGCACACTCATACACACATATGCACTCACAAACACTCACACACACACTCACACACACACACTCACAAACACACACACATACACACACAGTGACTTCCATTATTTGTTCTAAAATGTCTGCCCCAATTAAGAGACTAATAACTGTTATCTTTTCCAAACCACACATCACTTCCTTGCAGATCATACTTAGAAAGCCAATCTTCTTCTTTAGTTTTCAAAGCTCACATTTTCTACATTTAAATAAATAAATAAATAAATAAATAAATAAATAAATAATGTTTCTAATTTCTCTCACCTCTTCATTTCCTCAACTGTAACACCTGCGAGTTCTTTGCAAATCCTGGTATATAGTTAATTTATCCAGGGCAGTGCTTTTCAAAGATGACTGCACATTAGGGTCCTCTGGGGAGGTGTTTCTAATGCGCCTGGGTCCTCGCCTTAGAACAATTCAATTAGAAGCTTGGGAAGTATTTTTCAAAACTTCTGCAGTCAAAATGTGCTAGCAGGTTTGTGAGCCAGTGGTCTAGGTCTGGCTTGGATGTTACCTGGTCTTGGCTCACCGTTACCTGTTCTTGGCTCACCGTACACGTCTGCATCTCAAGGCTCCACTTCGTCCTTGCAAATCCTTTTCTGTCACTCCTGGGCCAAAGTAAAATCTGAGTTCGGCAGCTTTATTTCCTGCCCGTTGTTAAGCAAACCCTAAGTAACAGCTATGCTTAATCGCAAACGTCACTTACAACTCTGCTGTAACTATTAGAATTCCTCGCAAGCCTCAGATCAATCCTCTGAACACACATTTATGGGGGGGCAGGCGCTTGGGGGAAGTCTTGCAGCTTGAACCCAGAGCCTTGCACAGGCTAAGCGCCATCACTGTCAGGAAGCTACCCTTCGCTAAAATGTTTTAAGTTCCTCGTTTGCTGTTTCTTACTTCACCTGTTCCTCTCGGTTATGCTTGTGCCCCACAGCTAGTGAGAACCCCACTTTGTTCCAAAGTTACTGGTCTGACATTTTTCAGTGACGGCAGCTTTGGCCTTTTCCTGCTGTGTTATAAACCTTTCACTTTTGCGCCATTTTCTAGCACAGCATCAATATCCCACCCAACGGATATCACTCTGGATTCCATTCTTCACGTATTCTCTTTAAGAATACCTCAGCCTGTCTTACACTGTCGGGAGATTCTCTGTGATGCCTTGGGATTCTGAATTCCATTCACGTGTGTGCCGGACTCCCTTTGTCCCTTGTCTGCCTTCTCCTCGAATCCCACATGCAGTCCTTTTTACTCAACTAACTATATCATACTGAAAAATACTCCATCCTTTCCCTAGAACCTTTCAGTCTGGAAATTTAAGCAATAGTCCAGAAATACTACCATCTTCTCAGCATCCTGTGGCTCGCCAGCAACTCCCACAGCACTCCTGCTTTTCACTGTGTTTCTTGTATTACTACTATGTGTGTGTGCTATGTATGTGGGTGTGCATGTATGTCGTAGACTCAGAGGACAGCTTTTGAGAGTCCTTTCTCTTCTTTCACCACAGGATTCAGGACATCGGGTCTGTGGAGTCATCTCCTCAGCCGTCCTTTTCTTGTAACAGATAACCAAAAGTCCTTCCAATTTTCAGCTTAAAAGTCTGTAAAGTCTTTAGCAAACCACCCAATGCTCTCTGTCACTTTCCTACTGACTCCCCTGAGAAAGAGCAGAAGTAAGGTGTGGTTGGCAGATGTTCTTTGGGAAATACATATTCAGGGAAGATAGGGCAGCTCTTGCAAAGTTGGTAAGCCCTCCACACTAGAAATTTATCACAAGCCCAGCACAAAAAGAGATAATTTCCCAAGGGGTAACTTCTAGCTTCCTGATGATGGCTCAAGTTCTCTGCTTCCTTCTTCTGAGGGGTTGACTCTCTTCTGAGAAAATCTGTACTTGATGTTTAAAACAGTTTTTTTTTTCCTTTGTCATATTTCCACTTGACGTTTGTGAGACACATTTTGTGGTGTGCTTTCATGTTCAAAATCCTTTTCATACTGATTTTGTTCCTTAATGCTCCAAGGCAAGGTTTATCTGTATAACAGTTGTGCCCTAGAACTTGTTTTGTCAAGGTTGGTCTCAAACTCACTGAAATCTGCTTGCCTCTGCCTCCCAAGTGCTGGGGTTAGAGTCATGCGCTACTACCGCCCGACATCAAATGATTTTTTTTCTGCAATCCAATAGCTATTGGATGCCTTGGCACTATTCTGAGAGTTAGCAGCTGTTGCTGATGAACATCTGTAGCCTGGGATCAGGGAAACAGCCCCAAGTTCACCACACCAAGGACTCAAGTAGTCACCAGTCTGTCAACCTGGAGAGAACCACTCCAGTATCTCTGAGCCTGTCTCAAAATTTAGAAACTGGATAGAGGTGATGCTGAACTAGTTGGGGCTTTCAGGAATTAATTGTTTAGTCTTCAGGATGTCTCAAATTATCTTTCAAAGCTTGAAGTAAAGAGGAAATTACCAGGGTAGGGAAGGTAGGTACAGAAAGAGTTCCACCTGGCAGGTGCCAACCTTGTTACTGTCCTCATCCCTGAGGCTGCTTACCAGCTGTCAAAGACTCTCTTGAGTTGCAAACATAAGAAAGTTCTCACAATTCAAACCATGCAGAGATAACTTGGGACCTCACTAAAACAGCCAAGTTATTTACTACCTGATTTCCAATTAAAGAAATTAAAGTCCAAGCAATTTACTATTCACCACTTTGATAGACAAATAAAGAGTAGAGCATTGTAATGATCCCACAATGATCTGTGTCTGCCATGGTTCATCTCTACTGTCAACATGAATCACCCAGGAGATGGGCTTTCCAGACATTCCTGTGCAAGGTTATCTTGGTTAGGTTAGCTGCTATGGGAAGACTGGTCCACTGTGGGTGGTGTTATTCCCTGGGATAGGACCCTGAGTTATATAGAAAGGAAACCGTGAGCTGAGCACAGCATCCATCCCTCTGCTTCTGTGCTGTAAGATTCCTGTGGCTGTGACTTCTCCATGACGACAGACTCTAACCTCAAACTGTGAGCCTAATTATACTCTTCATTCTTAGGTGCTTTTACCAGAGTACTCAATCACAGTGACAGCAATGTACCCACGGCAATGCCTTACTAACCCTGATGAGTTCTGAAGTCTCCTCTACGTTCTTGAGTAAAACATGAGGAAAATACAGTCTACATACTCCGCACCCACAGTCCAGGTCTGAGTGATCCAGGGAGAAGTAGAAAACTTCACTGTCTTCATCTGTTAAGTGAACATGTTCATGACAAAAAAACCACCCAAAGAACTGTTACCAAGAGTCGATATCTGATTTGCTTCAGCCATACCCGAACACTTCTGCTCTCATTGTGGTCTATGGTATCTACTTGTATGTCTGTCTGTATTTAAGTGTGTCTGTGCAGGGTTACATGGGCTCCTGTGTGCAGGGGGGAGCACAGATATGAGTATGTAGGACAACCTCAGCTGCCCTCGGATGCTGTCCATCTTGTTTTCTTGAGACAAGGTCTCCCATTGGCCTAGACTTGCTCTGTAGGCTAGGCTAGCTCTTCAGCAAGCCTCAGGGCTCCACCCATCAGCATCCCCAGCAGTAGCATTAAAAGCAGGATCAAGCACTTCTTTGTTTGCTTTTCAGTGTGAGTGCTGAGAGGCAGAACTCAGTTCTTCACAGTTACAAAGCAAGCTTTTTACCAATGGAGGTACCTCCCCAGCCCAAAGTTGGGCTTTTCTTTATGTGCCTTTGCTTGCCCATCTGCAAAATGGGAGTACTGTGGTTCAGTCTACCCAAGGGGATTATCAAACCCAGAAGAAAAAAAGAGTTCATTGCTGCTCATGGTGCTCACAGACCTTTAGAAGAAAGATGCACCAAGAAGAGTGATTTTGATATTTAGTGTGTTAATAGAATTTTCATCACCATCTTAGAAGGCTGGTTTTATTTATGTACACAATTAGTGAGATAGCATGTGGAAAATGGTGGACAGTGCTAAAACACAGGCCATTTCTCTGAGTGAGCAAAGGGGGTCATAACTCACGGGAGATGGACAGAGATGTGAAGGTCACTCACTTATTCGCAGGAATAAATTATATTATACCATCGAGTAAGTTTCTTCAGCTAGCCATAAAGAAGAATGCAGCTAAGTAATTTACTCGCAAATGATGGTTATAAACCACTCATATGCTAACAAATCACATTACACCAGACAAACCACATAGTCGTGCTTACACGGCCACTGGCCTCCATGGGTGTGGGGAGCAGAGGTCCTGGCCACCCTGGCCACATCTCAGTTCACAAGAGAGATCACACCCAGGAACGGCTTAGGGAAACTGATACTTCAGGCTGAGCCCACCCTTCTCTGCCTCCCATATTGAAGACTCCCACCTCCAAAGCTGAGGACATATATGAGGATGAGTGTATTATTGCCCTGGGCACTGGGAAGTGATGCTTCAATGATTGAAATGATTCAATGAAATGATTCATTGAAATGATTCAATGAGAGGATCATTGATTTGAGAAACAGAACATACAAAATAGCAACAAAATAGGTCGTAGCCTCAGTCCATTGTGTTGCTGTAACAAAACACCAGAGAGCAGGTAACTTCTAGAGCACAGGCTTTCATTTCTCATAGTTCTGCTGGCCTGGAATTCCAAAACCAAAGCGCCAATGTGTCCTCTGGTTAACGCTTTCAGCTGCACTTGCCATGAAAGAGCTAAAGAGAAACCAGCAACTCGCTCGGTCTCACCTGAAGCTTCTCTTGTAAATGCCCCAAGTGCATTAATGCGGAAGGAGGTTTGATGGGCTAATCAGATCATAAACACTATCATCCCATGTTGTCACTTCAGCAGCTCCTGAATGTTCAAGGCGACATGGTGAGTCATATCCAAATTAAGGTAGCATTCCTCATTTGCTCTCAGATTAAAATGACACAAAAGATCGAAATTGGGTTTAAAAGCCCAGGGGAAACAGTAGCTAAGATTGACAGCGCGCTGTAGGTAAACTAACTCCTTGCCCCTCATTTTGCCACAGCAAGTTCAGGAGATAAAGAAACATTGTCCCCCATTTTGAAGACAAAGGAACTAAAACTCAGAGAGGTTAACTCACTTGCCTCAGATTGCACAACTCAGTAAGTGGCAGTGACGACCTTAAAGCCAGGTTTGCCTGTCTCTGAGGTCCACAAGCTTTGTAAAACCTGCGATGACAAATACACTTTTTCAGGGATGCCAATTTTGATTGGCAAAATATGAATTTTCAGCACAAAGAGACTGATGTTGGGCCACCATTGGTTTAGGGGTTAGAGAACAGGACCGTGTGCCAATTGCCTGTCACTTAACCTGGTCTCCTAATGGGACAGGTAAGGGACCCAAGACCTGGAGGACTAAGTCACTTCCCAGGCTCGCCAGGCATGAAGCAGCACAGTTGAGGCTGGCATTTACACTCGACATATGAGCAGGAACCCTCTCCCGTCACCCAGTGCTGCTGGTGATAAGGAATGAGATGATCTGCTTACTACCAACCTTACTGTGCCTGGTGGTCCCTTCTACCCACTCATCAACTTAATACATTGCCCTTCACCAAGATGTGAAGGCAGTCTTACGTCACTATTAGTATTCTAATAGAGTGTTCTTAACCGTAGGCATATTATGTTTCCATTATCAAGAGCTCAAATACAGAAGTGCAGAGAGAAAAGGTGAGTCCCCTCACTCACATTCATTCCTCCCTCCCTCCCTCCCTTGCCATCAACAGTCAGGAGTCTTTGTGAGGAACTTCGCTAGGCATTCAGACACAGAGACACAGCATAGTCGATCCTGTTGTGCAGTTCTGAGACTGATTTCAAGTGCAGCTCTGCTCCAGAGAGTTCACTAAAGCATGTGTGTTAATCACTGTTTCCCTGCATCATGCCTTTCAGAGGCCTAATCTGCAAAACTGGACTCGGGGAGGTGGGCGTCGGGGGTGGTGTCTAACAATTTCCAGTTTCAACCTGGTCTGTCTCACATTTCTATAACAAGAAATACATTCTGTTCTTCTTCCAGGACTCCCCAGCTTTGTGGGACACATGAATGCACGAAACTGACTCTTACCTCTCCTGATGAGGCACAAGACAGTGTCTGAGCTGTGACAATTGTTGGTCCTCAGGGGGTATCCACTTATTTTATAACATTTCTTTCCAACAATGTGAATGCCAGTTCCTCTTACGGAGTGCTAATTATAATCAAAGCCATTGTCTGAAATGGCTGAGGTAATTATATGTGTATGTATAAATGCACACAAACACACACCAATTATTGTTTACATGTGTCATTGATTGATTTTCTTCTCTGCACACATCCATAACTGTTCACTTATGTCTACAAACTGACAGGCTCAGACAAAGAACAGAGGGGTGGCCGCGACTTCTTTTTCCCACTGGTGAGGTTTGGGAAGTTCCATTTTCTAACTTATGGCATACTCTGGTAGGCTCCGCCTCGTGTCCACAGTGCTGCCTCTCTGGCTCCAAAAGGTGGTATTGTCACGATTGATGAATTAAGATAAGCTGTGCTTGAAACGTGAAGGTGGCACCAGGAAAGTACCAACTAGCTGCCTGGAGCCAGCAAGCTAGCAGGCAAACCTGTATTTAGAAAGAACATAATTTCTTACATCCTGCCTAAACTACTAACAGTAGGAAAACAAAGCCATTGCCTCCAAGTGATGGATGAAGTGTTCACCAAGATCCTTTAAGACAGACTCATCAGCGTGGACAACCTGGAAGGTTCCATGAGAGGAGCTTGTCCAAACTTATCACAAGGCTATTCCATACTCAGTCAGGTGAGACAGGAATTCACTTTTGCTCTTGGTTTTTATTTTTTATTTTGAGATGAGGCCTCATGTAACCCTGTCTGGCCTCAAACTGCAAGGCTGGACTTGAACTGATGTTCCCCACGGCTCCTGAGATTATGGGCACATACTATCGTGCCCAGCTAGAGCAAATGCACTTCAATATTGAAGAAATGATTAACTGTTAAAGAAAAGTATACTTTAGAGCAGAAGCTTTCAAATATTTTCCTCCAGTGTTGCCAAATTAATGTTATTTAATTATACACATCATAGAACATTTATGATATATAATATAGTTCCATATGATTAATTGCAAAAGATGCTATTTCTGGCATAAGTATTGATAGTATAGAAATAAAATGTTGCACAATTCTTTGAGTGTGTTTAATGAAATAAAAAAACACTGTAACAATTTGAGATCCATGTTATCCATTTTAAAGAAAAAGAAATTTTATGATTCCTTTCTACTCTTGATGGTCTTTTTATTCTGCTTCCATTAAACATTATCCTATAGAATCTCACATCATGAATACAATTAAAATATTTCTTCTGGTTTTAGCTGTTACTTGGTCATCTAATAAACAATTTAGTGAAACTTCAAAACATAATTACTAGAAGTGTTAATCCTAAGAAATAAAATTTTAGTGCAAATATCTCTCTTAGTCAGTGTTCTTAGGATGCCTCTGCTGAGGAATCCTCTCGTCTGCTTTGGTATGAAAGGATCTATACTTAGGACCACTCCTGATGGTGTCAAGTTTTCCTTTAAACAATGTAAGAAAGGAAAAAGCATCATGGGTAAGAGCAAATCAGACCAGCAGATGTGAAATAAGAGCAAATTGAACACCAGGAACCAAAAACTGATCCTGTTGAAATATTAACGTTCATGTTCCTCCTGGAACGTCTTTTCTACCTTGAATTGATGACCACCACTTTAAAATATTATTGATTCTTCTCCAGAAAACTTTTTCCTAGCATTAACCATGATACTGTGTGATCAGATGTCATATTCTCTTTTTAAATACTTATTTAACTTTTTTAAATTATTATGCCGTTTCTCCCTACCCTTTCATTCTATGTAACACCTTCCATTGCTATCCTTCAAATTCATGGCCCCTTTTGCTTCCATTGTTGTGACGTATATGTGTGTACATATTTGTGTGTTTCAAAATAGATATTTGTAATGCATATATGTATGTGTGTGCTTCTAGATACACAAATATAGCCTGCTCAGTTTGTATAACCCTCTGTGTGTTTTTGCGTTTTCAGTGCTGATCATTTAACATTGGATAACCAACAGGTATACTGTTCTCTGAGGAAAACAATTTGTCCTGTTCCCAGTATTCAGATGACATCTCACAAGATGGCCTAAGAAGGACCTGACAAAGGCAACATCCATAGACTCACAAATATGAACGGGAAAAGCTTACAAAGCCTTGCAAGGTCTCCCAGTGCCTCAACCCAAGAAAAACAACTATTGGCAACTATCTTATTTATTAATGTGCATCTCCCTGAATGAGACTGGCCACACTCTCCAAGAAACATTGTAACAGCTATTCTACACTATTCATAGAAGGCCACGTACCTTGTGAAAATGAAATGGTTGATCTATGGCTATTTCCAAGATAATTCCATCATTGAAATCTTACCACCATAGCAAGGGACACAGTAAAAAAGAAAGCCATGCTGGCAAGAACTCAAGTTGGGAAGGAATCCTTTTGATTTGTGGGAATATGAAAGAAGAAACAGGTGGGTGTGTAATATATTTAGAATTCCTTGTCTGCTGACTGCTGATTGTGCATCATATATTCACACACACAGGCACACGCACACACCTTAAGTAGGGTAGCTCAGTGCTAAGCAAAGTGAAGAAGTCGGAAAATAACAGGGCAGAGATTACAGCCGGGTTTCAGGTGGGGGAGGGGAGAGCAGCCACCACAGAATAATAGGTTTTAAATTGGAGGTCTTTACTTAAAACCCCCAGGAAATAAAACAGGCCAAAAAGAGGAAGTGAGTGAGAGAAAGAAAATTGCACAAGGGTTATATTACTTTAAAAGACAATCTCGTTTCTCTTTCAAAAATTGCTGTATTTTTTGGAAGATGCCTCTGACAATGGATGTCATCACTTAAGGGCCATTGCTCAATAAAAGGGTACTCAGGAATTCTCAGTTTTATGGCACTTAAAATGTTTCGGCCAGTTTGCAAGAAAGTGGCTCAGTTTTGATCAATTTGCTCGAAGGAACTAAAAACTCAAAAATGTAAATGAAAAAAATTAAACAACTAATTCTTAGTTGCTACTTTTTTTTAACCTACTAAGAATACACTTTTAAATCATTGTTTTGAAAAATAAAGAATAGATTAAAAGTTTATTGATTCCAAATCTTTGAACACAGTCACTTGGTGTGACTGTGTTCCAAACAAATATAGGAAAAAAAACCAAATGTGTTATCAGGGCCATTGTCCTTCTGTTTCATTTTTATACAGTCATTAAAATAGAATCCTCTTCATAGTGGTAGCATAAGCTAAAATCATGATGTGGACTCACGTTTCTCATTGTCAATCAGAAAAGAATAACGTGTGTCCTGGTTAGTTGTTTGTTGTTGGTTGGTTGGTTGGTTGGTTGGTTTTTTGTTTGTTTGTTTTGCTTAACACAAGCTGCAGTCATCTGGGAAGAGGAAATATCATGGAGAAAAAGCCTCCAACAAACTGGCCTGTAAGCAAGTCTATAGGGCATTTTCTTCATTTATTATTGATATAGCAGGGTACAGCCCTCTGTGGGCAGAGACACCCTTGGACAGGTGTTCCTGAGGTGTATAAAACAAGCAAAGTGAACAAGTCAGGAGAAGCAAGCCAGTCAACACAGTTTCCTCATGGCCTCTGCCTTGGCTTCTCTCCATGATGGACAGTAACAAGTAATCCATACAAACCCTTTCCTCCCGGGTTGCTATTGGTCATGGCCTTGATCAGAGCAATAGAAAGCAAACTAAGACACTGTATTTAAATTATTCTGCATGGATTAAACATGTATTAAATTAATAAGAATTCAAACTCATCCATAGAGTTCCAATCATAATATTGACACTAAAGACATGGGCTATGGACACCTTCCACATTGTTTCCTAACTAGATATACAAAGGCTTCCTTTTCAAAAGTTTTAATGAATCATATGCCTTGTTCATTAATAAATTATATTTTCCTATAATCACTAGCTAGTCTACTATAGCTATAACAATTCAAAGAAGTCATACTAAAGTAAGTGATATACTAAAATCAATTAACTACATTTCAATAGGACTTTTTTTTCTATGGTCATCATATCATATATTTTGTGGTGTGCATTAAGTTTGAAAAACTGCAACAAAGTGAGTTTTCTGTGAATTCACATACAGGTCTTAGAGAATAAAAACAAGAAACAGAGCTAAGTCAGAGGAATCAGAATGGCTGCAGTAAAGAGTGACTGGTGAAACCCCCCAAGCTTGAGGCTGCTTCAGGATAAAAACACATGCTATGTATGCTCCCTAGGGAGGCAAAATTGGACTATGCGAATATAAGGCACACTGAAAGAGACTGAGTTGATGTGAAACGAAGAGGGATCCAGGGAAATTACAAAAAAAAAAAAAGCTCATCAAATAGAACAACAATGAAAGAATTTGACAGTTATTTTGGTAGATATACAAAGTGCGAAAGAAAATTAAACTCAAACCACTTAATTTTGTATGTGTTTCATAAAAGTATTTTTTTTCAGAGATGCCCCATGGATTGCATTAAAAAAAAAAAAACTTTGGTGGCTGCTTTTTCTGAACTGAAATGATTGACATTTGACAACAACTTGCAATAAATATATTCTAGGATCATTGTATAACTCTCATTTTCTCATTTGATCCTCAGGACAATTTGAACTGGGAGACAGTATCACTATCTTTTTTGTTCTTATCATTATTCCTTTGACTTCATGAAACAGGGTCTCAAATGTAACGCAGTTTGGCCTTGAGCAGGCAATCTTCTGCCTCCGACTCTGAGTGTGAAGATCAGATCTCCACCCCACTCTCTTCACATTTCTCCCATTTCACAGTGAAGCACCTGAACCTAAGCGTGTCATTGAAGTGGTGGCAGAATTCTGTGAGTCAGTGTTTGCCTCACAAGCCTAACAACTCAAGTTCAATGCCTTGAGCACACAAACAGCTGGGTGAAGCGGCACACATCTGTAATCCCAGCACTTTGATGACCAGATGGGAGGGAGATGTGGAAAAGTCACCTGGAAAACCTTGGGCAAGCTGAACTGAAGTAAACATAGCAGCAGAAGCAAGAGCCTTTCCCTCTATAGAGAATCCCTCTGAAAGTTGTGCCACCACACCCACCTGACATTTACACATGTATGTCTACCCATACTGAAACACACCTAATAAATTTATAAAGACATTAGCTAAAGTTTGTTAATTACATTGTCATGTGACTAAGAAGCGATGGCAGCAAAACGTGAAGCTTAGCCTTCTTCACCTCTAATGCCACAATTCACAACTAATTCACAGCCGAAGCCACAAGACTCACGGACTTCAAATGTGCCCTAGAAATGCAAGGAAACTTTCATTCGCTCACTCCAGGTACCAATTTCTCATTAAACAAATACACGAATCACACCAGCAAATAATGCCCTATGATGTCCTCCATTTGTCGGGCCTAGGATTTTAGCCTTGATAAATGTCATGTGATCTTAGATTATAAAATTCAAGTCTGTTCACAGGCATTTTCACCTAAGTCTATATCAAGACAAGACACACATATATTTAAATGAATACTCATGGACAGTCTGTGAAATGCAGACACACATAAAACTTACATCTGTCAATCTGAAGATTAATTAATACAATTCAAAGTAAATTTTAAAAGCCTGATATAATTTTTGAAAGAAATCTTCAAAACAGTAAAAATTTCCCAAGAAAATAAAAAAAAAAATCCTTGTTTGGCCAGATGTTCAAATGCTATAAAGCTTAAATAATGACCACTTGGATGAGAAGAAGTAGTGGAAGGAGAAGGGAATAGGTCAGTCACTGGTGTTTACTAGTATTGGATAAAGGAAGTACACCAAAGGGAGGCCCAAAATATCCACTAAGAGATGCAGGATATGGAAACAAAGTCAGAATATGTGTGCAAAATGAAATTAATTGAACTATTGCTTTAATGAAGATGCAGACAGGTCAGAAAGTTCAGGAAGTATAGTGGCAGGATACAAGATCAACTCAAAAAACCAGTAGCCCTCCTATACACAAAGGATAAAGAAACAGAGAGGGAAATCAGAGAAACATCAGCTTTCATGATAGCCACAAATAGCATAAAGTATCTTGGGGTAACACTAACCAAGGAAGTAAAAGATCTATTTGAAAAGAACTTTAAGACCTTGAACAAAGAAATTGAAGAGGATACCAGAAAATGGAAGGATCGCCCATGCTCCTGGATTGGTAGGATCAATATAGTAAAAATGGCAATTCTACCCAAGTCAATCTATAGATTCAATGCAATCCCCATCCAAATCCCAACAAAATTCTTCATAGATCTTGAGAGAAAAATAACTAACTTTATATGGAAAAACAAGAAGCCCAGGATAGTCAAAACAATCCTATAAAATAAGGGAACTTCCGGAGGCATTACCATCCCTGACTTCAAACTCTATTACAGAGCTACAGTGAAGAAAACAGCTGCTATTGGCATTAAAAACAGAGATGTTGATCAAAGGAATCATATTGAAGACCTGGATATTAATCCACAAACCTATGAACACCTCATATTTGACAAAGAAGCTAAAATTATACAATGGAAGAATGAAGTCATCTTTGACAAATGATGCTGGCATAACTGGATGTCAACCTGTAGGAGAATGAAAATAGATCCTTATCTATCACCATGCACAAAACTCAAGTCCAAATGGATTAAAGACCTCAAAATAAATCCGACCACACTGAACCTGATAGAAGAGAAAGTGGGAAGTAGCCTGCAATACATGGGCACAGGAGACCACTTCCTATGTAAAATCCCAGTGGCACAGACAATAAGAGCAACAATGAATAAGTGGGACCTCCTGAAACTGAGAAGCTTCTGTAAAGCAAAGGACACAGTCATTAAGACAAAAAGGCATCCTACTGAATAGGAGAAGATCTTCACCAACTCCACATCAGACAAAGGTCTGATCTCCAAAATATATAAAGAACTCAATAAACTAGACATTAAAATTCTAAATAACCCAATTTAAAAATGGGGTAATAATCTGAACAGAGAATTCTCAACAGAAGAAGTTCAAATGGCCAAAAGATACTTAAGGTCATGTTCAACTTCCTTAGCGATTAGGGAAATGCAAATCAAAACAACTTTGAGATACCATCTTACACCTGTCAGAATGGCTAAAATCAAAAACACCAATGATAGCCTATGCTGGAGAGGATGTGGAGTAAGGGGAACACCTGTCCATTGTACATGCAAACTTGTGTAACCACTTTGGAAATCAGTGCGGCAGTTTCTCAAGAAGCTGGGAATCAGCCTACCCCAGGATCCAGCAATATCACTCTTGAGAATATAGCCAAGAGATGCCCAATCATACTACAAAAGCATTTGTGCAACTATGTTCATAGCAGCATTATTTGTAATAGCCAGAACCTGGAAACAATCTAGGTGCCCCTCACCTCTTACATAGGAAGAATGGATCAAGAAGGTGTGGAATATATACACAATGACATCTTGAATTTTGCTTGCAATGGATGGAAATAGAAACACTATCCTTAGTGAGATAACACAAACCAAAAAGATGATTATGGTATGTACTCACTCATTAGTGAACCTTAGCCATAAACAAAAGACATTAAGCTTATAGCTCACAATCTAGAGAATCCAAATAGCAAGGTGAACCCAAAGAAAAACATATATAGATCCTCCTGGAAATTGGAAGCAAACAAGATCACCAGACAAAAGTTGGAAGCACAGGAGTGGGGATAGGGGATGAGTTAGCAGTGGGGGAAAGGGAGAAGGGGAAGGAGAAGAGAGAAGGGAAGAACTGGGGAGAGCTTCGGGGAATGGGAGTGTGGAGATGGAGGAAGGGTGGATATTAGAGAAGGGAATAAGATATCTACATTAAGGGAGTCATTTCAGGATTGGCAAGAGACTTGGCTCAAGAGGGGATCTCAGGTGTCCACAGGGATGTCCCCAGCTAGGTATTTGGGCAGCAGAGGAGAGGGTCCCTGAACTATCCTTGTCCCATAGTCACATTGATGAATATCTTGATCATCACCATAGAAATTTCATCCGATGGATGAAGATAGAGACGGAGACCCACATTCACATCAGAGCAATGGTCTGAGCTCTCAAGGTCCAGTCGAAGAACAGAAGGTGGGAGAAGATGAGCAAGGAAGTCAGAAATGTGGGGGCATAGTTCACCCACTGAAACAGTGTGCCTGATCTAATGGGAGCTCACCAAATCCAGCTGGGCTGGGACTGAATGAGAATATGATCAAACTGGACTCTCTGAATGTGGCTGCCAATTGGGGACTGACTGAGAAGCCATAGATAATGGCACTTGGACCTATCTCTTCTGCATGTATTGGCTTTTTGGGAACCTAGTCTATTTGGATGCACACCTTCCTAGGCCAGGATGGAAGGGGGAGGGCCCTGGACTTTCCATAGGGCAAGGTACCCTGCCCCCTCTTAAGGAAGCAGGGGAAGAGAGGAGAGATAGTGGGGGAGTGGGAGGGGACCGGGAGAAGGGGAGGAAATGTAAATTTTTGAGTGAAAAATAAAAGAATATGAAAAAATTTAAAAAAAGAAAGTTCAGGAAGTATCAGGGTAGTGGCTCTAAACTTTACAGTCTAAAGCATGATCAAAACCACATCTATAGCATTGATTATATTTTTAATTGGAGAATTTAGCTCTCATTTTCCTTTATTATTGTGGTGGTTTGAATAAAAATGGCTCCCATAGGCTCACAGGGTTGGTACAATTGGGAGGTATGGCTTTGGTAGAATGGGTGTGGCTTTGTTGGAAGAAATGCATCTCTATGGAGTGGGCTCTTGAAGGAGGGTTCATCTGTATTTCTGTGCTTTGATTGGTTAAATAAAAAAGCTGCCTGGGCCATTTGATAGGGCAGGACTTAGATAGGCGGGGAAAAGAAAAGAGGACGCTGGGAAGACTGGGTCAGAGCCAGTCGCCATGAAGCTCCCGCCACAAATGGAAGTACCATAGATCCGTCCGGTAAGTCACCCACCTCGTGGTGACATACAGACTTTTATAATGGGTTAGTTTAAGAGGTGAGGGCTAGCCGGGAAGAGGCTAGAGATAATGGGCAAGGCAGTATTTAAATTAATACAGGTCTCATGTGGTTATTTCGGGCATAAGCAAGCAACCAGCGGCTGAGCGGGCCAGCAGCTGGGGGCTTGAGAGCTGGGTGCAAGGAACACAACCTACACCTCCCCCGTAAATTACAACAGGCTCTGAGCTCTCAAATACTCATACCAGGTCTAATGTGACATTATTTTCCTGATACCTGCAATTCAAAATATAGAACTCTCTCAGCTACCATGTCTGCCAGCATGTACCATACTTCCTGCCGTGATGATAATGGACTAAACTTCTGAACGATAAGCCAGCCCCATATAAAAGTTAAGTGTTTACTTTTATAAGAGTGGCTGTGGTCATGGCATCTCTTCACAGAAATAAAATCCTAAGACAATAAATTCTCACTTAGTATGCCTAAGGTAATGTTTTGTATAAATCTTTATTCACTAAAGAATGTTGAAAGTTTGTATAAGAATTAAGGAGTATTATTTTTAGAAAATTGCAAAATGTCTTTCACTTGTGCTAGAATGCATATGTGTATGGCCTCTGACACCTTTTAAGCAAGGAGCCATATTCACTGCTTTCCTCAAAGAAACTCTGTCTAGTAAGAGGTGCAGGCTGTGTTCCCAGCACCTGAGGGGAGTGGGCCATGTTTCAGGAACCAGGCTCCCAGCTGCTGGGCTAGTTTAAATTTGAAATAACCACATAATTTAATTAAGTATTAATTAAATTACTGTCTGGCCCATTAGTTTTAACCTCTTATACATATTAGTTTAACCCATATCTAATAATCTGTGTATTACCACATGATTGTGGCTTATCGGGAAGATTCTAACCAAAGTCTTGGGTTGGGGAAACATAGTGTCTGCTCCAGTGCCTTCTCTCTCACAGCCTTCTGTTCTGTCTACTCTGCCCACCTATGGGCTGCCCTATCAAAAGGCCAAGGAAACTTCTTTATTCAACCAATGAAAGAAACGGAAATACAGAAGGACCCTCCTATGCCAAGTCTGCCCAGAGGTTGAGTTGAGATGTTGGGAGTAGAGTTAGCTACCTATTCTGGGAGGCCTTAGCCTCCTGAAGGCAGTTTCCTTCCCTGCTCAGCCACAGACAAATGGGCACTCAATTTACACTGTCATCTTATTAGATAGGAGCAAGCCTTTAAAATATAACACTTTGGGCTTGATAAAAGTATTTTCTTTATAAAGAAATACTGATAGTCTTGGGCTTATAATGTTTTAATTTATGATTATCCTCTTTCAGGAGGGTTGGTGTCCTTTTCTTTGTTGTTGTTTGTTTTAGTTTTGGTTTGGTTTGGTTTTTTCCTTTAGTTTTTCGAGACAAAGTTTTTCTGTATAGTCCTGTCTCTCCTGAAATTTGTTCTGTAGACTAGGCTGGCCTCAATTTCACAGAGATTCCCCTGCTTCTGCCTCCAGAGTGCTGAGGTTAAAGGTGTGTGCCACCACTGCCTGGCCAGTTTTTTCTTTTACTGTGATAAGACACTATACATGACAAGACAACTCATAAAAGAAAATATTTAACTGAGAGCTTAGTTAGTGTTTCCAGTGCTGCAATAAAACACTATGACCAAAATGCAGGTTGGGGAGGAAAGAGTTCATTTGATTTACACTTCCAGATCATAGTCAGAACAGCAACTCAAGCAGGCCAGGAACCTGGAGACAAGAGCTGATGCCGAGATCATGGAGAGAAACTGTTTACTGGCTTGCTTCACTTGGCTTGCTTAGCCTGTTTTTTGATAGAACCTAGAACTACTAGCCCAGGAATAGCACCACACACCATGGACTGGGCCCTCCCCCATTGTTCACTAATGTAATCTCTGGAGCAGTAGCTGAGAGCGCACATCTTGGGACACAAGCACAAGGCAGTGAAGGCTAACTAGAATTGGTGTCAGCTTTTAAAACCTCAAAGCCTATCCTAAAGACATAACTTCTCCAACAAGGCCACACCTCCTAATCTTTCTCAAACAGTTCCTCAAAACAGAAGACCAAGCATTCATATTTATGGGTTTATGGGGACCATTCTCATTCAAACCAACAGAGTGCCAAGATAGTATATACCCTGTAGAAGTTTTAGTTCAAGTTTTGCATTTAATAGTTTCCAAATTTGCATACTTTGAAGGGTCCTCCTTGGGTGTGCAGGCTCCTCCAGCTCCCAGTCAGTTCAGTGGTCCTCTGTGTTGCTGCTGTGTAGCAATCATCTCTAAATTGAAACTGTATCCTAGGGGGAAGCCCCTTAAGATTCCAGATGTAAATGGTACTGCCAAGGCTCAGCACATAATCAGCTCACAAGTGTTGGGAAGTTTCTGAAACGGAAGAAATTCAGAAGGCTTCTACACAAGGTTACATAAGCAGTAACTTCTAGGGACTTTCCAACTGATCCACCTGCCTTCAAATTGCACAGAAAGTCCAAGGATGAAACTTTTGGAGTTCTAGAAACCTAGTATGTCTGTCATAGTAGGTTTTTCTCTTCAGTCATGTAGCTGTTTTTGAGTCATCTGTACTACTGCGAACAACTCCCAGCTCATGTTCTTATAAGCAACTCCAATAAGCCCACAGGTTCACCAAGACTGACTTGGGTGGAATTGTTTCTTTAGGCTACCATAAGTGCTCTATATGGATGAATGGAAACCATTTTATATCTCCCCAGGTCAAGACACAGTAGTTGCTCTGTAAAGTTAGGCCAACTAGATGCAGGGTCAGTTTCTGATGGGCTTGTGAGCATGTAACCCCAACATAAGTCAATGTTCCCCCTTCCCTGATGAGGAAGTTTTTCAAAGTAATTGTCATTGGGAAGGAATGTTACTTGAATTTGCTGTATTAGAGAAAGATTTATTTTAGCTAAATTTATATGCCTTTCACATCCCTCACAGAAACTTTCCTAAATTAAGTTGTTAATTTTAATCTTGGTTCCTGAACATAGAGAGCATATGTTATAAATATATTTCTTCAACTCAACTTACCATCTTTGTACGTTGTATTTTCTCCTACTGGCATGATGGTAATTTTTTATTATGAAAAATTCAAACATAAGGAAAAGATGTGAGAGTTGTATAATGAACAGGCATACATCCATAATGTAATTCATGGTAGATTTTTAAATTATTAATAGTTTGATTTTACGTATTTATTTTATCTTTTGGGCATGAATACTCTGCCTACATTAATGTATGTATACTATGTGTCCACGGAAGACAAAAGAATGTGTTGACTCCCCTGGAACTAAAGTTACAGGTGGTGTGAGCCATACTGTGTGTATACTGGGAATTGAACTCATGTCCTCTGCAAGAGCAACCAGTGCTACTAACGACTGGGCCATCCCGCCAGCCCCTAGTCTGCTTTTCTTGTCCACATATTTTGTATTGTCCCTTATGAACTTATAGTTAGTGTACCTTACAACTGGACTATATGAGATAGTGTTTTTACTGAAAAAGACATATTTGAGACTTTTTGTTAAATTGCTGTTTTAGCTAGACATGGTGGCACATGCCCATAATTCTAGTATTCAGGAGGCTGTGTCAAGAGGATCATTAGTTGAAGGTGAGCCTGGGATATACAGCAAGACCCTGTCTCAAGACAGAGCAAACAAACACACCCTAACTTTTTAACGTCACTAAGTTCTACAGTCAAGAATTGATAAACTAGGCATGGTGTTCAAGATCATTCTCAGCTATATAGTAAATTAGAGGCTTTAACTACATGAGACTTGTTTCAAAACAAAACAAAAGGAATAAAAAGAAAGAGCAGGGACAGAAAGGAGGGAGGGCTTGGTGATAGTTCTTATTGCCAGTAGCAGCAAGGAGGATATTATGACTGTTTGCTTTTTTGTTAAGCATCATTACAAGCTTCCAGATTTTAAAGCATTAAATTGCCCAAATCAGTTATAGCTATTATTACTTTAATGCTCTGGTTTTTCAATGAACCAATAATGGCCCACTCATTCTCTTCGCCCTTGCTTGTCTGCTTTTCGTAGGATAAGGCATGATTTGCCAGGAAGGGCTGTAGTCACAGGCAAGAGGAAATTGGGCATGTGGTAAAGGCTTACAGGTGGAGCAATATCAAACACAGTCACATTTACCAAACAGATGGCAAGGAAAGCAAGCTGAGTCGAAAACAGAAGGGAAATGTGAAGCTTTATTTTGACATGCCACTGTCATTTTTAGATACAAAGAATGATTTTTTAATGGCTACCTATAATAATTTTGTTCTGCCACCATTCATTGGCAAAAAGTTGCCTTGAGCTCCATGTTTCTAACTGGATAAAGGAAGAACTATAAATATTCTCAGGAGCTTTATGATTTCATAAAGCAAGGTGATTTGTAGTAATAATACGACTCAAAATAATGGTAAATATCCCCCCAATAAATACTAGTTCATTCTCAATCTATTCCTAAGTGAAACAAATATATACTATGTTTATCTCCTCCCTAAGGACTTTATGTGTGTTTACTTTCAAATCCTTCACCACTGTGACTGGTTTCCAGTAAGTGGGTCAAAAGGAATCAAAATACCATTTGACTTGTCAGTAGCAAGGAAATAGATAATTTTATTGCAGATAAATATAAGCTATCTGAACAATGCAAATTCCAATAATCTTTAAACAAAGCACTTAAATGTTCTAAGCCTTAAAAAGAACCTAGGAACAGTTTGCTAATGTTTATTAAATTTGCTTTAATTATTTGTACTTCTTACATCGGGCACATGATGCTGCCCTTACAATATCAACTGAATACAGCAAATGATGGGTAGAACTTCAATACACTTAAGTGAGATTGAAACAAAGTTAGTCTAAAAGGAAGGAGGGCATACAAGAAGATAGAAGGAATTGGTTCCAGAATGCACTGGCCTCGCTGTCTCTGGAGATGTGTGTTTTGAGACTTAGAGAGAAGGCTTGTATTCATTATTAAGAGCAATAGCAAATCGTTTTTAAAAGTGTCAGCACGTTGGATCACCACATTCTGTTCCTAACATTTATAAACACAGTCTCTAAATTACAAATAATTTACCCCGCATCAAATGAAGCTTAACAAAATAAATAAAAACAAAAAATATTTATAGTTCATTTCTTGACTTTCAAAATTCTTCCTACTTTTAAACAGCACGTGGGCATAAATGGGTTGACTGAATAAAATGTATTCATCAATTTATACATTTATATGCTTCTTGATAGAAACAGGGGAATTGTAGGAAAGGAGAAAAAAGAAAGGCACAAAAGACAGCCACCCACCTGCCAAAGGTCAATAAGAAGGACTGCACTCTATAACTTTTCTTTGGTGACATCTCACTAAAGTTCACCGCTACTTTATTATTATAGCATATAGGTCCTTCTAAGGACAATAACAGTGTGAAATAAATGAACATGGCTTCAGATGCTATTGATGGCAGTGGGAGACCAGGTTAAATTCACTCTTACGAAGTCTTCCTGAATTGTGTCACTTGTAGAATATGTACTTGACTTTCGGAAACATAAAATGTCCTTGCTGGTGAGAGCTAATTAAGATCTCTGGCCCTCTGCGACTGAGCTCATTTTGTTCAGGTTGACTGCATGCTCAAGTCTGACTCAAGATGATCATGCAGTGTACAGCGCACTCAACTTTTTCAGTTGAATTACAGAAATTGCCTAGCTCAGTGCTATCCTGATATATTCTACAAGAGTGGCTTCATTTGAAAATCATTAGACAAGACCTCTGCCAAACCACCACTACAGGCTTGAAAGCAGCTACAAGTTCAATAGTTCTACTTTGGAATGACTGCTTAGTATTACCAGGAAACTGTTAGCAAATAAAGAGAAAGCTGTACTCCCCATTCACGACAAGGATGTATCTCACGGACGTCATGTTAAGTGAAAGAAGTCGTACAAAAGAAGTAGGAACTTGGACATCTACTTGTATAAATTTCAAAACCAAGCAAATCTAATCATTAGTGAAAATGTCAAAATAATGGTCAGTCTGAGTGGTGGGAACTGGTAGAGAGTATGAATGAAAAATTCTTTGGGGACACTGATATCCTTTCCATAGGTGGTTGAAGGCACTTTCCAGCCTGAAATGGTGATTTGGCGGATGTACTATTTGATGGCTTACAAATGATGTCACTCAACGACAGACATCACCTTAGAGTAAAGGGTTGGGAAAATTTTTTCAATCAAATGGACCTAAGAAACAAGATGTTGTAGCTATCTGAATATTTAACAAAATAGGCTTCAAACTAAAATCAATCAAAAGAGACAAAGAAGGGCATTTTATATTAGTCACAGGAAAAATCCATCAAGAGGAAATTTCACTACTAAACATCTATGCTCCAAATACAAAGGCACCCTCATATGTAAAAGAAACACTTTTAAAGCTTAAACTACACATTAAATCACACACACTAATCGTGGGAGACTTCAATACCCCCACACTTACCACTGGAGAGGTCTGTCAGACAGAAAATTAACAAAGAAATAAAAGAACTAACAGATGTTATGACTCAAATGGACTTAAAAGACATCTATAGAACATTCCATCCAAACATAAAAGAATATACCTTACTCTCAGTACCTCGTGGAACCTTCTCAAAAACTGACCACATATTAGGTAACAAAGCAAACCTCAACAAATACAAAAACATTGGAATGTATCTTATACCATGGCTTAAAATTATAATTTAACAGCAACACTAATTTCAGAAAGCCCACAAACACATGGAAATTAAACAATGCTCACCTTAATCACCAACAGGTCATTGTGTTCCCAATTTATGGAACACAATGAAAGCAGTATTAACAGGAAAGTTCATAGCACTAAATGCTTACATAAAGAAACTAGAAAAACTCCTCACTAGTGAGTTAACAGAACACCTGAAAACTCTAGAACAAAAAGAAGCAAACTTACCAAGGAGGACTAGACAGCAGGAAATAATCAAACTGAAAGCTGAAATCAACAAAATAGAAGCAAAGACAACAAGACAAAGAATCAATCAAAGAGTTGGTTCTTCGAGAAAATCAATAAAATAGACAAATATTTATCCAAACTAACCAAAAGGAAGAGAGAGAATATCCAAATTAACAAAATCAGAAATGATAAGAGGAAACATAACAGACATGGAGGAAATCCAGACAATCCTCCTTAGGTCATATTTCAAAAACCTGTACTCCACAAAATTGGAAAGCTTAAAGGAAATGGACAACGTTCTAGATAAATATCATTTACCCAAATTAAATCGAGACCAGATAAGCAAATTGAATAGACCTATAACTACTAAAGAAATAAAAACAGTCATCAAAAGTCTCCACCCCAAAAAATCCCAGGACCAGATGGTTTCAGCTCAGAATTCTACAAAATGCTCAAAAAAGAACTAATACCAATATCTCAAATTGTTTCACACAATAGAAACAGAAGGAACATTGTCAAACTCTTTTTATGAGGCTACAATTACCCTGATACCCAAACCACACAAAGACATTACTAAGAAAGAGAATTACAGATCAATCTCACTCATGAACATTGATGTAAAAATACTCAATAAAATACTGGCAAATCAAATCCAAGAATTCATCAAAACCATCATCCACCATGATCAAGTCAGCTTCATCCCAGAGATGCAAGGATGGTTCAGCAAACAAAATTCTGTCAAAGTAATCCATCATATAAACAAACTGAAAT
>JAQHUG010000108.1:4562309-4569809 GCA_028555095.1 Dicrostonyx torquatus
TGTAAGGAAGTCTGCAATTAAATGTTTTCTCTTATAAGAGTTACAGCAACAGTGACAAAGACAATGATGCATGTAGGAGGGTCCAGCCCACTGTAGGAAATGCTACTCTTGGGAGGGTAGTTCTGAGTAATATAAGAAAACAGAGAGAGCTGTGGAGAACAAGCCAGTAAGCAGTGTTCCTCTGTGGTCTCTGCTTCAGTTCCTGCCTCCAGGTTCTGCCCTGACTTCATGATGGACTATGACTGGGATAAGTAAGCAAGCCATTTTCTCCCCTGAATTGTTTTGGTCATAGCGCTTATTACATCAGAAAGCGAACTAAGACAGGGTGAGAAAACAGGTCAAAGATACCAAAATAAACAGAGGTTTGGCAACTGAAATCTTTTTATGCAATAGCACTGTGTTGAGAAGATAAGTAGCCAAGTAACCAGACCAGACAAAAACACATTTTTGTCCCTTGATCTTTTTACATGTTTCATATGAAGAAAGCATTGAAGTGAAATTATACACAATTTCTGGCCTTAGATATTCCTGAGAAGATAAAATTAGGCAGTAGCCATCACATTTCTGCCATTACCAAGGATGTTCTTTTGAAAGAGGGTTATGTGTTTTGGTATTACGGTCACAACAGTTTGTCCTTTTTCATCTGTCTAACAACTCAATGCTTTCATTTTCACTATGGTAAGAATATCATGGACCACACAACCATGCCTGTGATGAGGCAGGTTTAGGGTCTCCATCAGCCAGTCTTCCCTCCCTACCTCAGAAAGAGCAAAAGAGGCCACTCCAAATCTAGCTTTGTCACTAGGCACATCTGTGAACAAGGTCACTCAATCTCTTTGCACCTCATGTTCTTCACACCTCAACAGAGGTGGTGGTGATAGTTACAAAGATTAAATGAGCAGATATGTATAAGCCCTTAGAGTAGGGCTGATGTGAATGATGCCATCTATAGCAACTGGAGTAATTCTAAACTTACTTTCTTGACCAGTGGCTTTTTAGTGTCCAGCAAGACTTTTGTGGAGTTAAGACAACTGAAGAATAAATTTTTTATTTAATTTTTAAAAAGAGGAGGAGGTGAAGAGGAAGAAGAGAAGGAAAAAGAAAATGCTATCCCTATTATCCCTGTTCTCCTCCCTTCCCCCCCCTCTCTCTCTCACACACACACACATAGTACTCATAGTACTTTGGATTGAACCCCGGTCCTCAAACTTGCTAATCAAGAATGTTTCGATGGCTCCTGCCATAGATTTTTGTTTGCTTTGTTGTTTATGATTTGGGTTTTTTATTTTTAAAAGATATATTTCATTGTTTTTAATTATTATATATGTGTGTCACTTTGTAAGTGTGTGCCCATGAGAGCACATATCTAACAGAGGGCAGAAGGAGGTGTCAGGAGCCCTATATGTCTAGTTCAGGCAGACCTGAGGTGCCCAATGTGTGTCTTCTACAAGACTACTATACACTAGGAAGCATTGAGCAATTTCTCCAGCCCCAACTACCCCCTTGGCATTTTTCATTCTAATCCTTGGTGTATGGTTTCTATCCCCACGGGCCTTGGACCTACCTTCCGCAAAGACAGAAACACATCATCCGGAGAAGCCATGGTGAAGCAGTCCCAGCCTTGGTTCAGTATGGTTTTCCTCACTTGCTTTTAATTTCATTTTGTAACAGTATAATTATTCAAAGTGTTTATAGAAAGGAAACTTCTTGAAAATGTATTAAAAGGTATGAGATTCTGGTTTATGTAAGAGAAAAAAAAGTGTCCTTCCCTTTAAGAAGAATTATTTTTGTGGCTAAAATAAAAAATTTGAAACAAGACAAAATTATGCCAGCTGTGTTGACATATCACAATGCCGTAAGGAGTCCTCTGAGTATGAATTTCACATTTTTGGTTTACAGTTTCAAAAGTCTATGTATCTGAAAAGTACTATAAGGGAATTTTTATAGGTTGTCTCATTGCAATTGGTTAATTATGTGTGTGTTGTTTCATTCAGAACTCTATGCGATTTTATCACAGGAAAACGAGTATGTTTTAGTCCCTCGGAAGACCTCTGGGCATTTGAGCAGGGACCAGAGTTCATGACTGAGGCCTAGAAGCCAGGATTCTAGCCCTGGCCTTGCTTCCCCTTGCAGGGTGCCCTCCCCTTCCAAGGATACAGTAAGGATTTCAATGCTCCTTGCAGCCTTCACAGGGGAGGTGAGTGCATTAGGAAATAAGCAAACTAGTTTCTTCCCACTTAACCCTTTAGGAAATGAGAAGTTAATCAAAATATTCTTAAGTGTGCTGAAAAGCAAAACCAAAAGAAGGAGTGATGGGTACAGAGAACAGAAATTATATAGTATGTAAGACTTGTGGAAATAATTTGTTAATTTTACCCAAGCAGGAAAAAAAGAAAATAAAGAAAAACCTAAGAACATTTAATTCTAAACAAGATCTCTTTCTCCCCCCCCCTCACACACACACACACTTGCTTACACACAATTCCTTTCTCATTCATAGCTATTTCAAATATTTAAAGTATTAGCTCTCAAAATACGAGCCCCCAAATAAAATCATCAGCCTTTAAAAATGTTTGAAACAATTAAGTCACAAATTCTGGAGCCCTTGAACGTGGCTACAGCTTTGTGACTCCCTGTGCATCCCATGCGTGGCCCTATTAAATGTCCCAGGCGCCAATGTTGCCGGCTGTCAAGAAGCAAAATGAAAAATAGTTTTAATAGCTGCTCTTTGACCTGTTTTATATTTTATGTCAATTATAACAGCACACAACCATGCATAATTATGAAGCATAGATGCATTAAAATGTACACATAATTTGTGTTCTTATGGCAACCACTGCATTAGGCTCTAGAAAACAAACCTATTGTTATAAGTCATTTGTGCATTAATATATTAGTATTAAATATCAAAGACAGATTTGTCTGTCCATCTGTTTTGAGTCATTGTAAGTAAATATATCTTTTTGGAGGGATGGACAAATTCTCTACATAAATGCACTGTAGGTGCCATCTGTACCATATATTATAATACAGAGCTATGCACCATCGTGCATAGCAACTCAAGCAAAGACAGTGCCATGTGATTGTCATTTGAATGTCATTTTTAAAAAATGATCTGGTATATGGACATAAGGAGGATTTTTTTTTTCCTGGCACTGCCATGAAAACTCCTTCATTTGACTATCCTGTGGTTTGGGGATTTTTTTTTTCTCAAAAGCTTATAGTTTCAAGGATAATGGAAAATAATCACTGTGATACTGAACAGTGAACAATGACAAAATATTTCCTCGCTTTATATACAGTGAAAAGTTGCTTAAGATAACAGATTGTCTATTGGAGACCCGGAGAAACAAATGCAAGCCAGAAAATGACCCTGTCTCCGCCGCTCACGGAGAAACCAATAGTTGTTCAACTCGATGACCCAACAGAGCTATCAAAGCACTAGGGAACTGCAATTCTTACTTTTTAGCATTCTCATGACTTTGCAGGGAAGGGATAATAAGAGACCAATGGCAAATAAGAAACAACCTAATCCTTGGTGGGAAGGATTGTGGAGGAAGCAAGCCACCCCTGATATGTCCACTTCGATTCCCTTTCCTTACTTCTGAGAAGCTAACTTTGGTTGTCCATCTGACTTCAGTGCTTGCAAAGGGTGGCCTGAAAACCGAGAAATCAGTCTGAGGGTGAGAGAACTTAGGGAGCAGTTGGCTGTTCTCCCAAAACTTGGCCTTGAACTCACTGCAATCCTCTAGCCTCAGCTCCCAGGGGCTGTCACATCTGGCTTGGTGTAATGCCTCATCTGTGGTGTCTCAGTGTCTTTGTTTCTCTCCCTGAATGTGTGTAAGTGTGGACGTTAAACATCTTGGTGCAGTGTCTGCGTTACTGGACACCGAGTTCAGAGACATTTTGCAAGGTGATGTCTATCGTTCCTTCACCCCTGTAGTTAAAGGTGCTATTTCTATTGAAAGGTATTATCCAGATTTTTAAAAAGCTTTATTACTGTTCATTTCTGAGAAGTTTCTCTATGATCATTAAAAATCTGTCCCTAAATGTAGTGTTTCAGTCTTTAAATAATCACATAAGAAAAAAACACTTGAAAGAAAACTGCAAACATCTGATTTCAATAAACTATATAAGCAAAATAAAAACTTGTGGCAGGTGTGGTCACTGAAAGAGACCCTCCCTCCCCCTCACACAGCCAGGCCTCCCTCCTGAACCCCAGATTAGACAGAAACCACACACAAACACCTGTTTTCACAGAGATCCTTTATTAAACAGGTAAGGAAAGTTAAAGCGGATGCTTCCTGACTCAGGCAGAAAAACCTCAGCAAATGACGTTGAAGATGTAATTTTTAAGGGGAGAAAAAGGGAAGGTCTGTGTAAGAAAGGGCTAGGATGCGGGGGTATGTTTTGATTGGGCATGTTCATTAGGTGACCCAAAGGGGAGTTCGATCACTAAACTTTAATACACTCAGGAGGCCAAGGCAGGAGAATCACGAGCGCCAGGACATCCTGGGCCTCATACTGATATGCTAGCTTCAGAGAAAACAAACGTAGGGCAGTATAGAAAGAAATACTGCTGCACACCAACAATTTTCAATAAAGAGAAGTGAATTTCTGAAAAGAAAGCTATTGATGATGCAAAACAGAAACAACGAGAAAATGAGATTAGTGGGTGATGATGCCACGAATCTAAGCAACAAAGTAAGAAACATTACAGTGAATCTGAGGTCCAAAGTTCCAAAGAGCTGGGAAAATTCAGATAATGGATGTATAGGGAATTGGAATTCCTGCTTCCTTCAACGCTGAGATTAGAGTCAGCCCAGAGCTTCATGAGCCACTAGGAGTGTTCAGTAGACCAGATTTTGAGTCCCAGAGGTATTAACAAAGGACTGGGGAAGAAAGGGGAAGAGCAGCATGCAGGTAGGCTGGCCAGCCAGCCAGCCAGCCAGCCAGCCAGCCAGCCAGATTCCCTGGGAGAGAACTATTAAATGTTGGGAGATCAACAATTCATGGAAAATAGGCCATCTTATGCCTCAGGAGATACAGGTGTTGTGGCTAATCTTGACAGCCTGAGTTTGAGTCCAGTGCCCACATGGTAGACTAAGAGACCGATCCCCACAAGCTATCCTCTGACCACACCACACACTTAGATACAAATAAACAAATAAGTGCACTTACTAGTGTACAGAAAGTTACAAACGGTTAGTTCCTCGGAGGATACATTATTGAATCCTGTCTTCGGATTAGAACCAACACAATCCAGCGCAGTTTCTCCACGTCATTTTGGATACTGTCTCCTCAAATCCATTTTCAGAATCCCATTTCCCCTGGTATTTAACTCACACCAGCTACTGAGGTGGGCAGTCAAAACTTTTAAAAACTGTCACTACTGACTCATAGGCACCATTTCAATCTCGCAGGAATTGTCTTGCCTGCTATTGTGCCAGGGGATATCATGTGCCAGTTTGACAAAACAATTCACTAGCTTCCAAGACTGCTTCATTTTCTACACCTAATTATCCAATCTAACTAAAATTAACTTTTCAAAATAACATTCTTTCACATGCTAGCTATAATGCTAACTACAAAGAAACTTCTCTACATTTTGGTGGGTATTTCAGACCAAACTGTTTAAATTGATAGGACATCTTTGCCATTATATTTAAGAAGCTTGGATTTTTTTTCCTTCGGTTTGTTTTTCTTAACATAAGTTCTTTTTCTTTGCTGAATATTTTATTTGTCTATCGCCATTTCTACCTTTGGTCACAAAGAAACAGGATAAAGCTATTTCAGTTTAAATGCAAAATCCTCAGCCACAAGTTCTTGTCCAAATGCTACATTCTTAATCTCTAATTCTCCTTGAATTCTAAAGAACTTTAATGAGAATTTTTTTTAATTTTGAAAATTTATTGAGACCAGGTATGATCCCACCATAATAATCCCAATGCTTAGGAGGCAGAGGAGGGAGGATCTCTGTGAGTTCAAGGCCAGCCAGAGCTACACAAACCCTGTCTTAAAACACACACACACACACACACACACACACACACACACACACACAAAACCTACCTCTTACCAATTGAACTTACCCAGTCAATAACTTACCCATTCCTCTTTCCAGTGCTCAGCTTCAGGCTGAGATAGGAGACCCTATGACCAGGCCCACTCTTCAAGTGTGCAGCACACAGTAACACTTCTTAGTACTCTGAGATTGAGAAGTGGTACAGTATTGTGAAGCATATCCTAATTTCATTAAAAACTACTTACCATACAATTGCAGCAGGAATTGAAACATAGCAAAGAAGATTTGGGGAAAAGATAATATGCCCCTTTAAATATTCTTTACAAATTTTGTGAAGTACCAAGACATTTTTCTTATTTGACAAAGAAGAATTTTTATTTATTTATTTTTTATTTTATGTGCATGAGTGTTTTTGCCTGAATGTTCATGTCCATGCCTGGTGCCTACAGAGGCCATAAGAAGGTGTCAGGCCCCCTGGAACTGACGGTTGTGAGCCACCATGTGAATGCTGAGAATAAAACATAGGTCCTTAGGAACAGCACAGCCAGCGATCTTAAGCCATCTTAACAGCTGAGTCATTTCTCTAGCCCAACAAAGCAGGTTTTATAAGATACAAGTAATTTGATCCATGTTTTGATCTTCATTACAGAAATAAGGAAGACATTGGTATCTTTTCAATTTTCATCTGCATTTGTATTTTGCTTGCATGTATGTACGTACACCATATGCATGCAGTACCCACAAAGGCAAGAAGGGGGTGTTGGAACCCTGGAACTGTACCTTGTGGGTGCTGGGAAGCAAGCCTGAGTTCTCTGAAAGAGCTCTTACCCACAAAGCCATCTTTCCAGTCATCACATGTCTATTTCACTTGGGTAACTACCTGTACATGTTAGAATTTACTCAACAAAGGTCTGAGCTCCTTGCATGTATTTCAGCGGAATGACATATTTTCCAAAGTTTTATTTAGTTCTCAAGATCGAAGCTTAGAACCACTGATTTAAGGAGCCCTATTTGGTTCCTAAGAGAAAACATTTTGGAAATTGGAACTTTAATTTTCCAAAACAGCAAAAAAAAAAAAAACTGTTGACTATAAGTGTCAAAAGAAGGGAATGAGTTTTATACTGGTCAGGTCTTCCACCTAGCTGTCCAGCTTGGGGAGAGTGAGAGAGCGAGAGAAGACATAGTCTTGAATGAATAGTCTTGAATGAGTTTGAGAAATAGGCCTTTGGTTAGGTGCTGTTGTAATTTTATAGAGGCAGAAATTTCTAGGGTTGATTCAAACATAATTTGATCCTGATTTACCTGAAATATGAAGAAATTAATAAGTTATTAATCCCCTACCAAATCGTCGCGATTTTGAAACACTGTCAGGTAAGGAAAATGGGGTAGGCTTGCTTTAGATACATTCTAAAAGTCTGTCTACTCAACAGAGAGCTGGTAGCATCTGATGAATAAGTGTGAGAATTTGTTACCAC
>JAQHUG010000108.1:4574809-4586996 GCA_028555095.1 Dicrostonyx torquatus
TTAATAGTGTTCAAACACATAGTGCCAAGCACCCACCTTTCAGGACATAAATGACTACCTTGACATATGAAACCAATGAAAATTATATACATTATTTAAAGAACTCAATGCCCATCCCCCTTTTTGATACAAGCAATTGTGGGGCATACTTTAATATCGAGCTACTTTTTGACTTATAAAATAAATGATATATTTTGTACATGAATTAAGTTCTTCACAAAAGCAGATGAATTAATTTGTAATGTTATGAAATTTTGATTAGCCTGCTGCAAGACCAGGGATGTTTACCCCACATGTCTACAATCTGACTGCGAGTCTCCCCACACAGATAATGAAATGAACCAGCGCAGTGGGGTGGGGATGGGGAAGGGTAATTTATGAAAACATGGTACACCATAATTTTGCCATTTTTCTGCAATCAGGATGGCAAATGATTCATGGGTTAAAATGAAATATTTCTCACTGTCATTTCAATGGATCTAAGATTTACAGCTTCTTAACTTGGATAGGAAAAACTCCGTATGCATAAAAATGAATTGTAAATCAATTAATGATGGGGATGTGGAAAGAAAATGGAGAGTGAAGCAATGGTGAGAAACCTAACAAGCAACATACAAAAGGGAGTGGCTGTTTACTCTGCCTCTTGGAGGAAGAGGCTGGCAAGGGCAGAAGACCTCGAGTAAGAGGGCACTGAGGTCAGGCAAAAGAATAGTGTTATGTTAATTGAGTTTATTACATTTAGACTATTGAGACAAACAAAATCAAGTAAGTCTAAGTTGGAGTTAAAGAAAAAGCTAATAAAAATTAGACCCAATTGTATAGGATATGCTAAAAGCTAACAAAGAACGCTGAGTATGAGGGCTAAGGGCAGGTGTGTGTGTGTGTGTGTGTGTGTGTGTGTGTGTGTGTGTGTGTGAGAGAGAGAGAGAGAGAGAGAGAGAGAGAGAGAGAGAGAGAGAGAGAGACTTCCCACTTCCTCACTCTTTGATACAATGAAAGAAAGCTAGCAACAGCTGATAAGGAAGCAAGATGCACATTGCCCTATAAGAGCCATTTATCTGATAGATGAGCGCAGGGATGACTTGCTTCGGACACATGCCCATGAATCTGCAAGGCTCAGATGTCTGTAGAACAAACAACCGTACCATGTGCCATCCTCTAACACCCAAGGCACATTCTATGCACTTCAGTCCTCCCCTGATCCCACTGAAATACAAATGCAATGCAGTACCTTCCTAAAGAAGGTACCATACAGCCTTCCCCTAGGTTCAAGTAACTACAGTGTCAATACTTCCAGTGGTAACATATGCTAAGCAAAAGGGTTGAGGCCACATGTGGAGCACAGGGGTGGCTCTGCTAGCAGCATTTTTTTCTCAGATCACATCAGTTCCTGAGCAGGCATTTAAGAGATGGAAGGACAGCAACTGGCTTTATGTTGCACCTCTCAGCACAGGGCTGTCTGTGGCATCATCAGGGCTTACACACATCATATTCTGTGCCTGCATTGCACACGTAAGGTAGCTAATTAGAGACCTAGAACACAAAGTACAGGCATAAAAAGCTCATCATTTCTGCCTCCATACAGAACTGTCTCATTATGAGGGGCCAGACCAACGTAAAGCTCCTTTCCTTCCTAAGTCACATGCCGTCAGATGCGCTCTGACACCAGAGACAATGTCCTGTTGACAAACACTGCAGAATACCGAGGCCACTCTCATGCTTCCTTCTTTTGAAAGTAACCATCCATTTGACATAGTTTTGAAAACTACGAGCAATATTTTGACAAATTTTATTTAAGTCCTATCAAATTGCATGAGCTGGATCAATGGAAAACATTTTGAACTGCTATGTATTTTTTTTTCCCCAGATGCTGAACAAATGGCGCATTGTTGCATGTCTGTCTGAGAGGGAGCCTTCTTTCGGGATATGGTTTTCAGGGACTGTAAGGGACTCACAAATATCTCTGAGCACGCTCAACCTGGAGGTAGCTCTTCTAAGCCACAATGGAGAAAGCACTCCCTGTACGTGTGCAAATTAAAACCTATAAAATAACATGGGCATTATAAAATTGGGCCAGTATTAAACTGATAACAGCTCTACTGACTTACTGACAATGAAAATATATAGCATTTTTTTTCTGTCAGAGCATTTATCAACGCTTGGCAAGCCTGCACTAACTTGACATGTAAGATGATCAAAATGGATTATGTAATCTTTTCCATTCATTTCTATTGATTTTAGTTATGATAAAATTCATCAGTGTGCCTGGAAACGTAAAAGCTGAGAGGTTCTGGTCTGTGGGGGGTGGGAAGGAATTCTATTGAGTTGTAATGGAATAAATGTAGACGAGGGCCACGTAAAACCAAAGCAACAAATTATAATAAGTTGGTAGTCTCATGAAATAATATCTGTCTACAGACACTTCACTCGAGATAAAATTACAAAATTCTAATGTAAAAGAATGAAAGAGTGTCACTTAAAATATAGTTTCTGAAAATATTTTCAAAGTTTTAAAAACTTCAACAATAATTAAAGTTATTTGTCTGACCACAAGCAACACAGAAATGCCAGCAAATGGACCATTTTAATCAGCTTTATTGATTCATGCTTTTGGCTCTTACTCAGTTAAAAACAAGGCACATTAAATACATCTTCTTATTGCTCTATAAATGCATGCGGCTCATTCTGTATATCAAAAGTAATAAATAATGGTGATAAAATACCAAGACAGTTATAAAAATGACAACCCAGCCTCAAACACAGCATTTAACAGTCCAGTCTAGAACGATAACCCAAACACAATACATAAAAGTGTGACAGTATAAAAGCATGCAGTGAGGGAGGATGTCCACTTCAGGGCTGGACTAAGACTTCATATCCTTTGAAAACACAGTAGGGCTTTTTTACTCCCTAGAGTGAGAGTTTACAGCATCAGTGACATCAATATGTGATTACATTCATATGCAAAAGACCTTTTTTTTTTACAAATGAATAAAGAGGGAAAGAAAAAAAATCAGTGACAATCCCTATGCTGTACTGAGTTAAAAATCAGAATGAACATTTTTGCTGTACATATTTTGAAATAGACCAAAATCAAGCCATAAATGAAGGCAGAATACAAAGCATGCACTTGATAGCAGAAATCTGAAGTTACACTCAGTGGGAACAGACTGAAAGCAAGAATATGCAGCATGACGGATATGAGGCAGACAGCCTTAGCTAAACAAGTAATCCAGCCTTATCACTGTTATTACGACTGAGGCAGAGGCCAGTTAAAGGAGTATGCAGCTCTCCACACAGATGCGGTTCCTTCACCTGAATCCCCTCAGAGCCTCTTGAAATAAATCACTTGATAATAAAAGGCAATCCCCGCTCACCCACTCCCACACCCGAACAGAGTCAACAAACACCAGGGTTATATGAAAAGGAAAAAAAATATGTTTCATTCTCTGAATGAGTTTTAAAGGGGCTTGTTCCCCTATTTCCTTTCTCCTTTGCTTAGCTGTCCAGGCTTAATGAGGCACTCATAGGAAAATGCTGGGGTGCTTTCCTCACAGGGTGTCATTTCCACAAGGAATGGGTCTCTGGGATTGGTGAAGGAGCATGTCTTAGAACGAGCAGATTTTTAAGCCAAAGCAGATAAGCTCAAATGAAGAAAAGTGCACTTCTCTTTGTCCTTACAGGAACTTCATCCATGGCAAAGCATGAACAAACAAGACCTGCTTTCCAAACACAGACCGGCCTGAGCAAGTCACATTCTAAGCCCAGTCCCTACTGTAAGAGAATCAGGGGTGACACAAGCCATCGTTATCTTGATCTAACTAGAAAGAGAAAAAAAGAAGAGAGAGGAGGGAGTACAGATGTAGAGTATTGTGATATATCATTTGGGATATCTGTTTTTGGGGGGAGGGATGTCTTAAAGGACAGCTTTTCTGCCAAATTAACTGTCACGAGGTATAAAGTGAACTTAACTGTCATGATAGAAAAACAATTGCAAAGCCACGTGCTTCCATTTATTAAAACAATAATTTAAAAATAGTGTGAAATATTAACACTTTGAAAGGAAAACTTCAGTGACGTCATTTGCTCTGTGTCAGGTTATCCTGCAGAAGTGGAAGTATCTGAACTTCATTTAATAATAAAATGAGTTGAGCTGTCTCTCCCTGCAGTTTCTGCATATTTGGGGTGGGGGGCTTAGGTAAGGGAACTTCCCACTTTATATTATGATATGCAGACTCATAACCCACACTGAACGAGGCAGAAAAACATGTTTGCATAAGCAGAAATAGTAGCATGAAGGTGCTTTATGTACCAGTTCACATAGCTAGGACATAGTCTGCCCCAGCCTGCCGGGAGAGAAGTATGAACCAAGGGCTGGATTTCCTCTTACGCACAGAAACCCAACCATTGGCAGCTTCAGAAAAGGGAGCACAATAAATAAATATTAAGATTACTAGTTATAATGCCAACAGAATATAGCAGGGGCATCTTGCAACTGAAATCTCTATTCAGTGCCTTATTTGTTGAATCCAATGCACATTCACTTTTGGTTTTTATTTGTGTGTGTGTGTGTGTGTGTGTGTGTGTGCGTGTGTGTGCGTGTGTGTGTGTGTGCGCGCGCGCATGTGAGTGTGTGTGGAGGGTCTTTCTTTGATTTATTTTATTTTTTATTTTTGGTAGAATGAGAATTTTTCCCATTTAGTACACAAAGAGAAAGGCTTTGGCAAGCAGATTGTCCTTGGATATTATAGTGGTATGTCTTATTTTAATGTTATAATTTAACTAAAGTCTACCCAATTCTTTTGTATTATCTCTTTGCAAATACCATCACTACTGCCCACCCTAAGAAGAACAGGCCTGACAATACCGCCTGCTGCAAGATTCAGGACTTGTGGGATTGAAAACTGTGTTTTATCATTACTCCCATAAGAAATGGAAAGATTTGGTCTCATCCCATTATATCCAACTTGCCACTCAAATGCTGGTTTTAAAGTAAAAAAAGCAAGGATTTTTTCTGGCAACTATAATAGTCAAAGAAAGCCAGCAGTGCCTGGGGAAAAAAATGAACTGTTGAGAAGCAACTATCACTGTACCTCCCGGCAAATGTCAGTGCTGTCTTTATCTTACTCCTGTGATTCTGGAAGCTTTCAGAGTTTTTCTTTTAGAAATGTAACCAAATCTTAACCAGATCTAAACTTTGTCTTCCCTCTCCAGATTAGCCAGTGTTACCCTTGACAGGAAAGTGTGCAGGATTATTTGGAAGGGGAGGTAGCAGGAAGGTTTGAGAAGTCTCCCCAAACATGATTATGCCAATAGATCAAATGCTTTTCTAAGAAGAACACCATAATGCTAGCTACAAGATCAAGCTCTGGAGCTCTGCGGGCTCACATTTCCTAGCTTCTTTCCAAGCTTGTGGAGTCTGCCTCCAAAGCTGATGTGAATGAATGAATGGATGGATAGATGGATGGATGGATGGATGGATGGTAAGGAAGAGTGTCAAGTCTAACAGGTTACAAAATGGATACAACACATTAAATCAGTGTGCACTAAAAATGAGAAAAACACTTTTAGAAGCTAGACTGAATGACAAAAACAAATAAAGGGTTGGCAAATTAAGTTGGCAAATACACCAACGTCCTCAAAGTTTTGGAATGTTTTCCAGTGTTTCTTTCTTTCTTTCTTTCTTTCTTTTTTTTTTTTTTGTTGTTGTTTTAAACACGCTACCATAGCCACTATTTTAGAGCAGTGTGAGTCATCTCTGCTTGGTGCATGGTGCTGGCTGTCCTATGCCTGTCGGCTGTGGATTTACTGGTCAGACTCACAATCCTCCACAACTACGATCCACAGGAATTGGAACTCTTCGGTCCAAGTTCTCTTCAGCGGTTTTCATCAGGATGGCAAGTCGGCTTCCAGACACCCTTCCTTTCTGAATTGCGCTCATCAGCTTTGAAACAAAATACAGAACACACTCAGCACGCAGGCCAGCTTACATCAGGCCTTCTTCTTAGCACCTACACAGTACCGCCATGCCAGGCAGAGGCACAATGAAGAGCTCCACCACATGCAGAGCACACACCCAACCTTTCCAACAGTTCAAAAAGAGATGAAGGGAGACAGTGTTTCACACTGCTGACAAAGACAGCACTGGTTAAGTAGATCAGACTACCCTTAATAAGCACCTTAGGCCATAATGTGCTATTTGGGTCACTTTTTTTTTAAAAAAAAAAAAAAGTTAACTTCAAATATTGGATCTTGAATTCTATTTTTAAATCATAAAAAGGAATCTCAGGGATAGAGCAAAGACAAACCATGACCTCCTATATTTAATTATGACTTTTTTCAGTGTTACTATACTTGACAACTTCAACTCTCTCTCTCTCTCTCTCTCTCTCTCTCTCTCTCTCTCTCTCTCTCTCTCTCTCTCTCTCTCTCTCTCTCTCTCTCTCTCTCTATTGAGACAGGGTTTCTTTGTAGCTTTGGGGCCTGTTTTGGAACTAGCTCTTGTAGACCAGGCTGGCCTCAAACTAACAGAGATCCACCTGCCTCTGCCTCCCAAGTTCTGGGATTAAAGGTGTACACCACTACCACGTGGCCAACTTCAAGTCTTTTAAAATCCAATTTTCTTAGTCTTTTTAAACAAATTATTTATAAGTCATTAAAAATGGACTGACAGACCTGCCCTAAGAATGAAAGTACTCCACCACCTAGATTGTAGCTAATTCACTTTTATCCAATGGATAAAATCAGTATTAGCTCTAAAAGTGCAATGCAGAGAGCAGGCAAAGGACTTTAATCTGGAAAGCACCTTATAATTCTCAGTAGAAGATTCAACCCCTCCTTCACAACCATGTAGAACTATTGGCTTTCTTGATCTAATTTCTCCTATTTAAAAAAAATATGTACTCAGTAGAGTTAGTTATATTTAAAACGATGCATATAAAAATATTTAAATCATTTCAGAGTTAGGGTTTTAGCCTATGGAGATACATTTTTAAAAACATGCTCCAACTGGGAACCCGGGGCAGCTGCCCAGGGGTTGGGTCTGAATCTCCTAACCTTATTAAAAGCTGCTTCACTAGCTACTGCTTATGAGAGACCGACTTCTACATGCACAAGTGTCATCGAGCGCAGACCGGAAACAAAGTCCTACAACCAGGCAGTCTCTATAGTGAACTCCCTATCACAATAATTGAAATTGCATACCCATATTCAAAAGCAAACCCTTAACAGGCTAAATGTGGACTCTATCTATTCAGAAAAGGACAATATTTCAATTAACAAGCAAATGTGAAAACATGCTTTACATCTGAGAAACATTTACAGTTTTCTGTTTACTGATTTCTGATTTTGGAAGATCCTTGGAATTTAACAGCCAATGGTGAGAGATAGGCATCTCTCTCAGCCACCAATTGGATTTCTTGTACCAACCTCAACAAACTGAAATTTTTCCATCAAGTATTACATATATCTGAAAACCATACTACAAGAAAAAATATCTAGGTTTGAGTAGATTTCATGAGAAAAGGGGCCAGTGTTTTATAAGCTGGAAATTATGCTGTGTACTTATTGAAGGCATGAATGGTTGCTTTCATTTAGAACTGGACAGGAAATAATTATTTAAAAACTCTGCAAGAAAACATGTAGGTGGTTTAAATTATTCTCTATGTGTTTAACTCTACTACAGTCAAGAAAACTACTTAATACCCAAGCCACACAACTTATCCATTAAATTAGATTCTTATTGTCTCTAAAACCTGGGTTTTTTAAGTCTAAATGCTGTTGATTGTTTACAAAACACAGGAAACGAAGTATTAAGCTATTCCTTTGAAGAAGAGTTTTCTAAAATTCCGAGACAATAAAATATTCCCCAGAAAAATTATACAAAAGAGGCATTGGATATTTTCTAATTCCTAACCATAAATCTCAAATTCAACTTAAAATTTGCATTTAGTGAAACCATAAATTAAAGAACTAAACATTCTTTTTGTGATGCTGGACACAACCTGTGAAAAGGTTCTTGCATTTAGATTCCATAATGCTCTTATCTGCAGCTCATCTCTAGAGAGACAATTACCATTTCCTTTGCCTTGATCTTGTTTGTTTAACTTGACACACTGAAGAAAGGGTTGACACTGACCAAAATCCCAGCATTAATTTATTTCATGTTCAGCATTCATCATTGCCATGGCGCAAGCAAGGCTTGGCATTCATTGGAAAGACCTGCCCAAGAAACGCTACAGAAACCAACCGGCTGTCTGGAAACCAACACATTCTTCAAATGACTGGAGACCTATGAACAGCTAAGGATAGAGTTCACTTTCTTTCCTTTACAGAACTGTAAGGGGTAATGTAGAGCATCTAGTGTGACGTTACAGTAACAAAATATATTTCCTTCATGGTTATAATGACTGAGCATTTGAAACTTTGGTTACTTAAATGTCAGAAATGGAAACGTTTAAATTTGCCATCTTGATGTTTCTTCTCATTTGCTTATCTGGTTCTTCAAAATGTAACAAGTAAATAATTATATTCTTTTTTTTTCTTTTTTTTTTTGGTTTTTTGAGACAGCGTTTCTCTGTAGCTTTGGAGCCTGTCCTGGAACTAACTCTTGTAGACCAGGCTGGCCTCGAACTCACAGAGATCCGCCTGCCTCTGTCTCCCGAGTGCTGGGATTAAAGGTGTGCCCCACCACCACCCGGCTGAATAATTATATTCTTAAGTGAATATGATTCTTCAATAAATAAAACCAAAATCTCTCCCATTAAACAAACAAACAAAAAAACCCAATGACTTTCCACACGAGATATATGTCGCCTCTTAGCGTAGCAGTGATCCAGCAATCATATTCCATGGCATCGGTCTTTAAAAAGCATATTTCTTGTACAGTTCTGTAAGTCACAATGAACTTGGGTTTAATCTAAATTAGCCAATAAAACTGATACCTCCTATAAAGAGAAGGAAAATGAGCAGGCATGAACAGAGCCTCATCTTTGAGGGCAAGACAGATCAACTGTGGCTGGCTACATTTTCAGGATGAAGTAACTAATGGGGAGGTTGAAGAACCGAATCTTAGGACAGTGACAAGCATGAGCAAACACAAAGACATCTGTCTGTCCCATCACAACTCACCTGTAGAAATTCATTGAGTTCAACTTGCCCATTCTTGTTCAAATCTACTTCATTGAGAATTTCGTGTAGTGTGTTTTCATCCATTTGCACATTGATATTCTAGACAGAAAAGCACAGAGGAAGGAGGTTTAGCTAAAAGTAATATGTAGCCTTCTTCTAATGTGACTAGACATTTCACAAGATGGCTGGTGAAAAATACTAATAAATATTATCTTTATCCTTCTGTACCTGAAGCTGATAATGAAACAAATATGTATTACCTCTAGAACACGCTGAACATCAACAATGGTAATAAAGCCCTTCTCATCTGCATCAAACTTATGAAATCTCTTGGTGTACCTGCAACACAAAGTTGAATAATGGTAAACAGACTTACATAAAAAAGGGAGGAGAGGACAGGGATATGGAAGAGGAGCAGAAGGAAGAGGAAGAGCTAGGAGAAGTACCTATCAATGTCTGAAGGCATCAGGCTGATTTCAGAACGATCTGTGAGCTGTTCTGATCGAGATTTATAGCCCATTTCATAATACAGAAACTTAGTGGCCGTTTCAAGTTCTTCCTGAAAAAGAAAAGACACATACACAGAGTTCACAGATTTATAGGAGCTACTGATATTTCTCTCTTTCTCTTTTACTGCCAGAAACTGCTTCTCACTGAACCAGCATCCAGTTTCAGTGTAGCACTACCATTCCCTGGTGTAGGAGGGTTCTTCTGTATTTCTGTGCTTTCATTGGTTAAAGAGACTGCCTGGCCTGTAGGATAGGGCAGCCCTTAGGTGGGTGGAGTAGAGACAACAGAGGCTGGAGAGAAGGCATTGGGGCACACACCATGATTCTCCTACCCTAGATGGATGTAGGTTAGACTCATGCCGGTAAGCCACGTCACGTGGTGATACACAGACTATTAGAAATTGGTTAGTTTCAGATGTGAGAGTTAGCCAAGAAGAGGCTAGTGATAATGGGCCAGGCAGAGTTTAAATGAATACAGTTTGTGTGTAATCATTTCGGGCATAAGCTAGCCATGAGGCCGCGGCTGGGAGCCAGGCGCTGGGAACAAAAGGCAGCGCTCCTCTCAGGTGCTGGGATCACAACCCGCACCTCTTATAACAATTCCTTCCAGCTGGGCAACTTAAGACACATCCTACTACAGATCCAGAACACTGCTGTAACCATACACACCCAGTATGCCCAACTACATGTGCCTGATTCTTCCCTCCCTCTGGTTCCAGGGACCAGCTGGGGGGCCCTGGGCTCGGTTCATCTTTTCTTCCATGTCATAGAGCAGGTCATCTCCTGTGTTTGACTGCTTCCCCACAATATAAGGATGCCTGTTCTACACGTGATAGCTCTGTTGTTTCTTTTACGGTAGTGTACTCTCATATGCTACTGACTACCAAATTCTACAAGATCAAACTCCTACAGCGTGATGACAATGACAGAGAAGAAGAGTGAAACAGACAGGGCTTGAACACCTACTACGCAGCACGCAGCTTGCTTGCGGTGTCTGTGGTCGGCTATGTGGAAGTTCTCTCAGGGGCTTCTGACAGCCCCAGTCTCCACAGTCATTCGCACTGCTTCCAGTAACCCAAGTCAGCTACTGCACATGCGCTGCCCTTAGCTTCCATTTTGTCACTGTCACATCTAACTACCTCAGGAGACTATAGTATAGTGTATACTGTATGCAAATCTCTTTTCTCACATGTATAAATGCACACACATGCACACCCCTCCCCCTTGCATATATTTCTTAATCCCATTTTTATGAGCTTCGGCCATGTGACTTACTTTGGCCAATAGAATAGGAATAGATACAAGATATTCCACTTTCCAGTGGCAGCAAAAGAGACATCCTAGTTTTCTGTCTCTCTTGTTTCTGTTCCCTGAGAATAAGCATGCCTTAGACAGACACAAAGCAATCTAGATAAGAAGAAGACACATCAAATGCTGGCTGAGCTGGGTATGGAGGCACACACCTTTGATCCCAGTGTTGGGGTGGGCAGAGGCAGGCAAATCTCTGAGTTTGAGAGCATCGTGGCCTACATATGGAGTCCCAGGATAGCAAGGGCTACATAGAGAGAACATGTCACAAAACAAACAAACAAACAAATAAACAAAAACTGATGGCTGTGTTAAGCAATTGAGATAGATTTCAAGATTTATTTTCATTATGTCTATATGTGTGTGGGGGTAGGCGCATGTGTGGGGTGCCCATGGTGTCCACAAGGGGACATCAGATTCCCTGGGGCTGGAGTTACACAGTTGTGAGCTGCATCCCCAGAGTAGGGGTGTTCTGCAAGAGTTACAAGGCCCCTTTAATAGCTGAGTCATCTCTAAGGCCTAAGCCACTGACATGTTGTCAAACATTATCATCTAGCAAAAGCAGATGGCTACTTTAAATTCCCAATTTTACATCAAACCCTGCTACAAATTCAGCAGGCCCCAAATACTAAATGTGAGCTCAAAAGCCCATGAAGTGAGGCATAGGAAGCTAAGCCACTGTATAGACAATGGTAGTAACCAGGCTTGGTACTCTGTTTTCTTAGGAAAACAAACTGGTTTTAAGATTATTCCTTTCCCATTGCCTTTCTCTTCAGAAACAGATGCAGCAAAAGAAATAACATTACAAATAACATCAAAAATATCATGAACGTTGTATAATGCTGAATTTAAAAAATAAAAATGTATCTACATCAACATCTGTGTGGTTGCATGTTTTCTTCCAGACCACAAATTCTGTTATGTAATCTAACAGTCAGAACAAAACATGTTCCTACAGGGATGTGGCAAGTACCTAGATGGGAGCAGCAAGAAATTCCATCTCTCTAGTTACATGACCTACGTTAACACAACTAAAGAATACATTAGAGTAGAGGACACTCGTGGTCCACTGTCAACTGATTGGCAGTCACAGTCAACTAAAGACACTTTTTTTTTCTTTTTTTGCTTTTTCATCTGTGCTGTATTGCTAAGCCCCAGGAAACCTAGCTTAAATAAATGAAGTTAGCATAACCTAGCACAAGGTTTACCATTTGTTTCTAGTACACCTTTGGCTATTTCAT
>JAQHUG010000108.1:4587541-4601879 GCA_028555095.1 Dicrostonyx torquatus
AAGGGACAGAGTACTTATAACCTGCTATCATAGACCTCTTCAGAGGTCAAAACTGGCGATTTAGTTATAAAACTACTAGTGTGGCAAACACTTATGGGGCTGTATGAAATACCCTATGGAGTCCCTATGTATTGCCTCTATAAAATTTTCCTGATCTAATAATCCTTACTCTAATATGAAAATGACATTATGAAATATTTTTTCCCTTGGTGACCCCTTATTAACCTCCCATAGCATACAATTCTTGCTAAATGATAATAAACTTAATTTAGAAAATCAGTCATGATCAATATAAAGACCATTCCTGATCATGAAGACATATTTTGCTTTCTGCTTTTTGAAACTGGTACTGCATTCCCTGACTGGAATAAAACTTATGGAGAGTCACTTCTTATTTGACTATGTATTCTGTTTTAAATTTGAAATTTAGAGTCTCACAATGAAAATAAATATGTACCTTATATAAAAATCACAATATCTGCCTGTCTCGCTGGACAGCATTAAATATGTTCTCAGTAAGGCCCATGCCCTTTGCTGCTCAGCCCTCCCTGAAAGCAAGTTTAGTCTGAGGTCTCCAAGGAAATTTCTGTTGGAACTGACAAAACACACAGCATTTCAAAAGTTCCAGATCATCTGAACTAAGTTTCTTTTATTTACTTAATGTGAAATCTCCCCTGCTTGACCATGTAGTCATCGTCACACATATTAATTCATACCCTGGTGTTCACAGTTTGGCAATGGCACTTTGCTTCATGTCTGTCCCTGTTCCTTGGTCACTCCCTAACTCCCAGACAGTGCTGTCCTGCCTAGTCTATCCTTCCCCGTCAGTTGATGTGCAGTCCCCAACAACGACGCCTCTAAGCATACCTGTAAACTTTGAAAACATACAAGCATTTCTGACATATGCATGGGTTTTATCTGCCCAATTAGAGTTCAAGGTCCTTGAAACTATGAGCTATTAATTATCCCCCTAAACTCTTTGGCACCACGTTCAGTATACGGGTCACTCATTAGGTATTGACTGTAGAAACAACACAATTCATCTGCGCGGAGTTATTTATCACCCTGTTCCTCTTTCGCTTTTGCAGGTTAAATAATCCCAAAGCTTTTAACCTTTTCTCAGAAGGACAACTTTCTAACCTTTTCACTCGCGCTTTCCCTCTCCTTGGTGCTCTCCAGACCGTCCAGCTCTCATTAAACTCCCGTGCCTCACAGGATCAGTGTCTTTAGCTCTGTAGTTTTTGCTACTTGAAGGAGATTAAGAGTGTCCCTAAGAATGTCTGTCTACTCATAAAGTCTGGAAGAAAGTTAAATCTCAGTTTACCTGGCAATGTTAAGCATAACAGGGTTTTAAATTTTTCTCTTTCCTACCTCCTAGTATAAAATATGCTCCTATCTAATCATCCCAACTATAACTTTTATAAGAACATATCTCCGATTCTTCTACACATAAAAGTGATAGACAGTGGCATTCTTGTGTTGTCTCTATGAAGAGCTAAGACTCAGAAACTGGAGGAGTTATACACCAGTACTGAGGCAGCAGGAGGGGGCCAGGGGACAGGTTTCAAACCCAGCTCTACAGTTTACTACTTAAAGAAACTGGGTCTGCTTCCTCAACTGTAATCTTAGAGGCAGTAGAATCATGAGTTCCAGGCCAGCCTGAGCTACCTAGTGGAGACTGCATCAGCAGTCCAAGGGCAGGCCTACTCTTCACACAGACACAATGAGGTCATCGAGACACTCACCAGAGATTTCTACCATCAATTCACTTCAGAATAACCACTATAGTAGAATTTTAAAGACATAGGGCCACTGTGCCTTTGAAGAACGTAATAAAGTCAAACCACTAAAACTACCCTTTCACCCACATTTTCCAGTTATTCCATCTTTAGGATCTACATCCTAATATGAACATTTGAAGGATAGGCTATAAGCCTGATCCTGTATACACAATCAATACATGACAAGATGCTCAATAGCGTTCAATCACTACACGTGTGAATATGCCAAGCAGCCTCCCATCCATGAACGATAAAATGTGGTTAGACCTGATGGGGTCTTGACCTTGTATTTCATGTTAGGAAGTGATGGAATGAATTTGAAAAATAAATGTTTGGTATTTGAAGCACCCACAGGCAGTATTTCTGTTACAGCAGTCCTAACGTACTGGTACTCTCTGATACACAACTCCCTTAGTCCTCGTACATCTCCCCCAACATCAGCAGCTACTACGTTCTATTTCCCCTCTATCCCTCCTTTTTCCTCCAGTTTCTAGACTTTGAAGTGTTCCTAGGCAAAACTCAAAAGACATCTTGCTCACCTACCAGCATTAAGTCCTTTCATGATCATATCTAATATATCAAAAGTCAATTTAAAAATGTACATTCAGAGCCAGACGGTGGTGGCACACGCCTTTAATCCCAGCACTCGGAAGGCAGAGGCAGGCGGATCTTTGTGAGTTCGAGGCCACCCTGGTCTACAAGAGCTAGTTCTAGGACAGGCTCCAAAAGCCACAGAGAAACCCTGTCTCAAAAAACAAAAATAACAACAACAACAAAAAATGTACATTCAGCTAAGAACTCTGAACATATCCAATTGATTGGGTTATATTCTCTCAAAATCCCCAAAGTTGTTAAGATGGGATGACTGGCTTCCTTGGAGAGAAGCCATGACAATGATCATGAGACATACCAGTAGCCTACATCAAGATGACAATGAATGCGACAAGAAAGGGGAGACTCAATCATGATGTGAAGATGATTATGGTAAGATTGAATGGCTTTAGATGGGACGTGAGTGAACCTACAAAGTAGGAGACCTGAGCAGCTCAGGGGCAATGAGCTGTTAGGATGTAGAGAAATCTCTAAGGACAGTACTTGAAGGAGCTATGATGTGACTCAAAAGAAATATTTCTCCTGAGTATCGAGAAGTAGTTCAAGCTAGGCATTGTGGACACACCTACTCTCCTAGTACCTCAGAGGTTAAAAAAAAGCAGGATGGAGACCTCAAAACCAGTCTGGACTACTTTGCAAACTCTCCCTCTCCCATCAAACAATTCAAAAGGAAGGGTTGAATCAACTGTGCAAAAGGCAGCTACCTGTCCAAATACAGTAAGCACGGAAAGCTGACATGTGTATCATGTCATGCAGTGTGGATATCCTCAGTGGATTTGTCCATGGTTAATCAGGGACATATTGCAAAAAGCTGCATAGATTCATCAAGGGGATCCAGGAAATGAAGAAACTATTTTTTTCAGTGTTTGTAGATAATGTGTATCCCTCTACATATGAAAATAGTTTGGGCTAATTAGGAAGAGGAGACAGAGAAGAGAGATTTTCTGTGTATTGTCATAAGCAGAGGTATGTGTGTGTGTTGTTTGTGGGAGGGTGGTGGTGGGTTTTTGTATATATGTATGTGTGTATGTTTTTATGCCCTCATGAATATCCAAGCATCACTGGAATTATTTTTTTAATTTGGTAATAAATATAAGACATCAAATGATACTTTGGTTGTTCTTCAGATTGTAAAGGTCTCTCATCTTTTAAAATATTACAATACAAATAATAAGCCCTTGGTGGTCAGGCAGTGAAGCCACTATTTTTATCAATGGATTATCCAGAACAGAAACTCCACTGATTACCTTCTAAGAGTGTTTTCAATGAGACCTAGAAGAAGTCTCATTGTTTGTATCTTTCTTTCCCAGGAATTATGACCAGGGATTAAAAAGCATTCTCTGGATTTCTATAACAGTGAAACTAATAAAGTATTTTTCCATTTTCTCAAGACTTAGCAATATTAGGTATGTATAATACAGAAGTGAGCAGGAAACCTAAAAGCATCATCAACAGTTATGCAAACCTTTTTACAAACAGACCAAGCTCTTACATGTTTATAAGCGGGACTGTGGTTCCAAAGCTTTTATACAATACCTGTTTCTTAGATTCACTCCAGTTCAATTCTCTGCCCATTAATTCAACAATCCTGGGCAGGGCTTCCTCTGCAGCCTGGACATTGAGAAAGGCCAGGCGGGTGCGACGTGAAATCATGTCAACTGCGGTGCAGGCATATTCCTTGATCCCATATTTCACCTAAATAAAAAGAAAAATTGCTAGTTTGACCCTTTCTTTTAAAATAGTAAAGTTTTACATTTTAAAAAACACTTTGAGAAAAGATCTTTTTCTCTGGCTATTCTGGTTCTCTATTAGACATAGACACTCTTGCGGTGTGCATGGCCCTCCTCTGCCTCCCACAGTAGGCTGGAAAATGGGGTGAGCTGAGTCAGAGTGAATGCCTTCTTCCTAAATAGAAGGAGGCACTGACATGCAAACTGCATCACTTCCCTTTGCTAATGTGTAATGAAAATGTTTATTTACATGGCTAAATATTCAAAGGATGAGGACAGAAAAGTCAGTTTCAACTCATTAGGCTGTAAAGGTTTCTGTCTTAGAGACGAACAAGTAGAGCTTACTGGACCCTATGATTTCAAGCACAATGAATTACAAATATACAAAGCATGGTGTCTGGTTTCATAGTATCGGAAAGAAAGCTGAGAAATAAAACAAATCTCTGAGAAATTATCAAAGCAGGAGGACAAGGAACCAGTCAAGCTGGAAGGGGTATAAACTTAAAGAGCTACAGTTTCTGGAACACACAACCAGATTTACAGACTTGTGGTTCTCCGAACAAACTCTGGAATTCACACTGAAACTATTATCACTATCAACATCCTATTAAATGTCTGTGAAAGCCAGAAACCTGACTGACGTGTGTGCTTTAAGACTTAGCAGCTCCTAACTGGTAAAGGCAGATGAGCAGATGAAGAGCAGAACACAAGCACACAGGATGCTGCTGTGACCATCGCATACCTCTGCTTCGATGTATGGAAACTCTGACACGAGGCGCACTCCCACAACAGGCCACCGTTTTCCAGTCACACTTGCCATTTTGGCCACCTCGAAAGCCTTGTCACCATAGGTGGTGGCAAGATGCTGTGCCACCTACAAAATTAGACCACATTAGACAGGCACTCTGGGTGTCGCTCCTTTAAGACACAGAACAAAGCACTACATCCTTATGCTGCCAGTTTTCTCACAGTCTGTAAATAACAGTCCTTAGGGAGTATTAGGTTCTGACTTTGTGGGAGGAAACCACTTGGGTTTGGAATGCTTAGGCCAGCACTGACTCAGCATCCGTGCGGCACCAGATCAGTGACGGATGAAGCTTCAGCTTCACTTTGGTCCTTCTGAAGAGCAGCAGCTCTTCTCACACTCACAACACAAAGAAGTTGGGGGAAATTTGTACACTTGAAACAATGCAAATAAATTGCAGATTTCAAAGAGAAACCAAATGGGCATCGCTTTTTAGGCAACTATCATAAAGCTGGATTTTTTTTTTTTTTGCTTGTTTTCTTTTGCAGGCCCAAGAGTAATAAGCACAGCAAAGGGTCCCTCTAAATCCAAGAGGTCACACCCTGGCCACTGAATATGATCTCGGCAACATGAGAGCAAAGTAGTGTGGCAGTGCCCACGAACCTCACTCTCAAGCCCGTAGTCCTGGACAAGCCTGATGTAAAGTGTGGGGCTCCAATCTTTGCCTCCTTGAAGGAACAGCCCAACTGTCCTACTTGGGCCTGCTTTCAAGTTGTGAATCTTGATAGCTGCATCCACAGTGTCTTCTGCCATAGAGCGATACGTCGTCCACTTCCCACCTACCAGGAAATCGGTAAGCTGTTAAGTTGGCATTCTGAATTTTTCTTATAATTAACCATTTGCAAATAATAACAATGGCCACCTCTTGGCAAGAAAATGGGCAAAGAGGTTCTACCAGGAATCATAAAAACAAAATATTTGTTCATCATTGTGAAAGAGAATGTCCAAAGAGTGAGTCAGCCCCACCTCCCATACCTGCTATTGTGATGAGGCCACTCTCACTGACATCAACAACATGATTTCGGGAGATGGACTGAGTGTCTGCAGACTTGGGATCGATAACAAGGGGACGAATGCCGCTCCATGCTGCCAGGACATCCCCTCTTCTCACTGGCAGAAACCAAAAACATAGAACCAAAAGTATGAATGCAGATGAAAGCATTCCATAGGAACCAGAGGCACCGGTAAGATCAGAGAAAGAAACCTGAGATGGAACAACTGTGAGTGTAGGAATTCTGGGATCCAAAGATAATTTGCTTAAGGGAGCAAAGGACCTGAAAATCGCAAGCAAAGGTATCAAAGAGTAAGCCACAGAAGTCAGAGTCACCAACCCCAATTGGGAAAAAAAGATTACCATCAAGAGAAATAAGATGTTTATAAATTATTGCATTCCCTTCTACAACCTAGCTCTCTCCTCAGGAATTAAAAAGATCTTCATTAGGACACCCTGTAGCCCTCCAATCCACTCACCTATGCACAGCTGCAGCAAGACCAACTCTGTGAAAGACAGCTGCTAGTCCTAGTCCTCTTCACCCACAGATCCCCAAGCACTGGGGATTATTCTCCTTAACCAACTATCATGAGTAACTAACACATCCCAGGCAAACATCCTTTTATGATGTACCAGCATCAAACTTGATTCTTTCTGGCTTTATTCCTCAATATGATGTTTCCCTCAACTGCTGACAATTTCTATTCTTTGGTCTTTTCTCAATCCTAACCTTTGTAATTGACCCAGAGATGGGCTCTGCCCAGGAGCTATGTAATACTTGTAAGGAATAAAAGCAATATTCAAGATGCTATAAAATTATTCTTTCTTATCTCTGGCAAAATACTACTACTGATACCAAAAAATCATTTAACTGCCGAAAAGCATTTGTTATTGATCTAACAATAGGTGAGGGATACAGGTCAAGTGGTATCTACCATCAAGGCAGGAACCCGTACCCCCTTACTTAGGAAGCTGAAGCATGGAGATTAACACAAGTTATAGAGAGGCCAGACTACATATCTTAAGTTTCAGGCCAGCAGCGGCAATGTAGATCCTGTTTCAAATGCAAACCAGCTTTCTGATAAAGATTAATTCAAATAAAGTAAAGCTACCATATTTTAATGTAGTTGATTAAGGGCCAGTCTTAAAATGACTATACTCTGAAAGAGGGAATGCACGCCCAACAATTATGCTGCAGCAGGGAAGCAAGGACAGACTGAGCTGCTGAGGAAGCCTACAGCTTCAGGCTGCTCAACAAGAGGCCACATAGGCCCCAGATCTAGCCCTATGGTGCTTGTATCTTTTTTTACTTCATTTATTTATTCTTCTCTCATATATTGCATCCTGGCTGCAGTTTCCCCTCCCTTCTCTCCGCCAAGTTCCTCCCCTCCACCTCACCTCTCCCCTAGATCCATTCCTCCTTTTCCCTTCAGAAAATGGCAGGCCTCCCAGGGATATCAGTGAAACATAGCATAACAAGTTACAAGAAGACCAAGCACAAGCCCTCATAAGCTAAACAAGGCAACCTAGTAGGAGGGCAAAGGTCCCCAAACCTAGCAAAAAAGACAGAGACTGTCCCCACCTCCACTGGCAGGAGTCCCACAAGAACACCAAGCTACACAACCCTATGTAGACAGCCTAGGTCAGTGCTATGATTATCACTCCAGTCCCTCATTATCACCCCAGTCTCTGTGAGCCATGCATTTTCTCAAATAGGTTTGATCCTGAGATTCCTGTGGCCTAGGGGTAACCCAGCTTCACAGAGTTCTACAAGTCTTAAAATTTTCAACATAAACAGTGTAAAGTGCTGTAATCCTTATAAAATACCTAACTAGGAAATTACTATGATTTCCATTAGAGTTTACACAGCCCTCAGAGTCAAAAATAAAACAACCAACCCACCTCCAATGCACTGTGGTCAGTGCACAGTCCCTCCCTCCAATGTAACTATGGTCAGTGCACAGTCCCACTCATGCCTGTAAAATTTCCTTGGTAGCCACACTGAATGGGAGTCTGGTTTAAAATCTTGAAGCTCCATGACTAATTTCTGAAGCATTTTCAGAAACATTAAGAGTTTCCAGTGTAACATGAGGGTCCTGCTCATTGGGGTTTCTGTCCCGCCCAGTACCCCACAGCCGGCGAGCCCCAAAGAAAGTCACACAGAGAGTCTATATTAGGTTATACACTGATTGGCCCATTAGCTCAGTCTTCCTACCAGCTCCTATAACTTATATTAACCCATTGTTCCCATCCATGCAAGCCACATGGCCGGTACCTTTTCTCAGCGAGCAGCTTACATCCTGCTTCGTAGATGGACTGCGCAGGAATGCCAGGGAAGCTTCCTGCTTCCCAGACTTCCTCCTCACCCTGCCTCTGCTTCCTGTCTGGTTGACCCACCTATACTTCCTACCTGGCCAATCAGCATTTATTTAAAACATGATTGACAGGATACAGAATTGTCCCACACCATTCCAGAAAAAATGTGAAGCATTTGCAAACCAGCTATCTGGTCAAGGCTTCACATTTTCCATTCTAATGGACAAAATATAACACACATCCAAGGCTATACTGTCTGAAACAGAGGAATGTGAAGTATTCAAGGAATTCACTCATAAAGGAACATGGAGTAAAACAGTGAACAGATTAATCTCACCTCCATTTTTACTCCTGGGTCTAGTCCTAACTCATCATCAAGGAGACAGAGCAGGCAGATCTCTGTGAGTTCGAGGCCAGCCTGGTCTACAAGAGTTAGTTCCAGGACAGGTTCCAAAGTTACAGAGAAACAAGGAGGAGGTGGAAAACAAGAAAAAGCTGATGACTAGGAAAGTTTTTCATGCTTGGTATCTTAGCATTCAACTTTTTAGCTTAAGATTTTTATTACCAAGATGTCATCATTTTGAGAGGGAGTTAGGTGAGGTACATAGGCATTCAAGGGGAAATGGGGTAGAAGAATGCATCTATTATAATCATTTATAAAAGTCTCAAAAGTACAATTGAAGTTAAAAAAATAGTTAATATAGAATAAAAACAAAAAAGGAAAATTTATCAGATGGACATTGTAATTAAATTATTCAGAAAGATACATTTTAAAGAGAATAAAATTTTACCTAAAACATGGAGTATTCTGTATGACCTACAGGATTTTCACATTACTAAGCCAGAGCTTACGTTCAAGTCATCTACCTCTCTAACATCCATCTATTTAACATCTATCTATCTATCTACTCACCTACCTACCCACTATCTGCCCACCCACTCCAAAGCTTGACCTAACAGTTTTTCCAGACTTTACTCAAAATGTGATTTGCTCAAAAAGTTCATAGTCTGTTGCCCACTATCACTCAAACTCAGCAATACTGGCTCAAGCTCACGGCTGCAGCTGGACACCCTATCCAGGGAGTACAGAACAGCTCAACATAGAAACATTAACTCTAACCTTCAAGGAAGAGAAATGCCAACTTACTAAGCTGACAGACAACCCCCTTGATGACCTATTTAACCAATATGTAAACCTGGCACAAGTGTGAAACAAACCCAAACAGTCTCATGAAGGAGATTCTAAGGGAAATGGCCAGTCGTGATAATAAGTCACCATTAGGTCTTCTCGTTTTTCCCTCAGCTTTGCAGTCGTGCTGTAACCAGGAGGGAAGCAATGCTGCAGAAGGGCGAGGAATACTTGGAGGTGGTAGAGTTAACATCCACCTAAGTCATCGCTCAAGCACTAAATTAACCACGCTTCATCTACCTTCTCACGTCTGATTTCTTGCTCTATGACATAATGAATTGTAACAGCCTCCCTCAATTCAGTGACTCCATTAAACTGAGCATCTCTTTCTCTACAATATTCAAATGTTCTAGACTCTGATGAGCAGGACAGTTCTACAGACTGGTTTTACAGGGTGGGGAAAGTCAACTATTGGCACTGTCCAGTTCACTAGTCAATTACAGCGGCAAGCAGCAACTAATCCTTAGAAATATGATTTTGGCCACTATGGAAGTAAAACTGCATTTAATTTAAATAGCTAACAGACATGTCTCTAAATGCTCTCTAGAACACAGGCAGGCTGATCACATTAGACCACCAAGATGGCTGATCTCTAAGGCACAGCCACCCACTGACACTTGAGTAGCTTGCATTGCTCAGAAAAATGCTACTAGCCTTCATGGTTCTTATTTTCCATTTTGAACAATCCCCTTTCTTACTAATCTCATGAGATCAAAGAAATAAAAAATATTTATATTCAACTATGTGGTGGTTTGAAAGAAAAATGCGCCCCAAAGGGAGCAGCACTATTAGGAGGTGTGACTTTGCTAAAGCTACCATCCATGTGGCATTCAATTGCTTCTGTTCCCAGGAGATTAAGATGTAGAACTCTGAGCTCATTCTTCAGTATCATGTTTGCCTGCCTGCATGTCAGCAACCATGACGAAAGTGGATGAAACCTCTGAAACTGTAAGCAAGCCCAAATTAAACATTTTCCTTTGAGCCGAGCAGTGGTGGCACATGCCTTTAATCCCAGCACTCAGGAGACAGAGGCAGACAGATCTCTGAGTTCCATGCTAACCTGGTCTACAGAGAGAGTTCCAGGACAGCCAGGGCTACACAAAGACACACTATTTAAAAAAAACAAAAAACAAAAACAACAACAAAAAAAACAAGAGTTTTTGTGGTCATGGTGTCTCTTCACAGCAGTAGAAACCTTATCAAAGACATTTCCTTTCAAATTATAATTCTGAAACTACTAAGTATCCACAGGAAAATCTGTAGAAAACACAGAAAATTGGGGCGTTTGTGTCTTGGAACTCAGCCTCATCCTGCTCACATGGCTAAGCAAGAGTTCATGACTCTCATCTCTTGACATATTACTTGTCTTTAGCAGTAACAATTCTAAGATCTCTCAGTATCCTAAATGTTGTGCCAAGTAAAAGGCCATGGACAGTTGCTGGGATACGGAACCGTTCTCTGGGCAGCCCAGAGTGGTGTCTGAAGCATGGTTTCTCTGTACTTGAGAGGTTGAGACAGAACTACCTTGAGTTCAAGATTAACTTGGGCTACAAAATGAGATCCTGGCTAAAAAAAATTAATTCATAAGTAACTGGGAGCAGGGATGTACACTTTTAAACCCAGCACTCATGAGACAGAAGTAGGCAGGTCTCTGAGTTGGAAATTAGCTTGGTCTATATAGAAAGTTCCAGCCAGTGCTACATGGTGAGACCCTGTCAAATTCCTTTCTATTAGGTCTTCAATAAACCACTTGGTTCAGTTTTCACAACAATCTGAAGAATAAAGTAGAGCTAGGAAAGGTGAACAGAACTTATCACAGCTCCTGAAAAAAAACTCTCAATGTGATTGCTTCAGATTACAATTAATACTTTTCCTCTTATATCCTGGGCAAGACACGTGTTTGTTTTAAAATTAATAGAAAATGAAGGCCACAGGAAGTGACAATAAAGACTAAATGTGTGCTTTTGCTTGGCATTAGTAACTTAGGTGTGTGTTTCGGGGTGTTCTTTCTCATGCTTGCCACTTTCAAAAGAATAAAAAAAAATCTGAGAGAACAATATGAAAACATCTAAGTGAATTCAGGGAAACAGTGTCAGGAATCAATACTTCACCACCAGCGTGTTTAACCTGCTGGAATGAAGTGTTAATCACAGAAATAAGATACCATATTACATTTATAAACTAATGAAACTAGAAAAAGCAAGGCGCGCGACACTCTAATTAAACAGCTGGAAGACAGCCAAGCCTGTGTAAGTTGATAACCCTAGTACAGTCTCTGGCAGGGAAAAGGCAGGGCTGCAGTGAGTTGATATGGCCAGCTCGGCTGTTAATTGAATAACAGGCCATCTATAAACACAACTAATTGCACATGTGCAAGCCGTGTGCAAGTGCAGAGGCTGCCTTGAGAAGCACCCCCAACGCTGTGCGCCTAGAGCAAGCACCCAGCACGTCTTCTGTCTCTCAGTCCATCGCAGTTGTAGCTCAGCACCCACTGCGGCATCCCTCTGATTAACCTCCGCACAGTAACTTAATGATACATTTCTCAAAAGATCATTTTTCTTCCCAACTCAACACGCACGGCAGAACTATCAATTACCCGTTTCAGCAAAGAACAAACAAGCAATCTAGAAATTTCAGCCCGTGAATGGAAAGCTTTCTAAACTGTAAAAGAAGACATGGGCTTATTCCCAACAGGCGAAACGCTCTGCAGAAACGTTCCCAGGCATCCTGCAGAAACGCAGCAGTGGCTGTGATCACCACGGAGTGGTCGGATTTGATGCTTTTCTTCTCCCTCTCTCCCTTAAGGTTAGAGCCATTTGAGGAGCCTAAGAACTTATTTATTCAATTAATAAAACCTTTTCATATGATTCTATCAACCTCAATGAATGTAAAACATCTTAAAACTGCAGCTCTGAGCTATCAAGATGGGTCAGAGGGCAAAGGCAAATTGCCGTGCAAGCCAGGGAATCTGAGTTCGGTCCATACAACCCACATAAAGGGAGAGAGAGAGAGAGAGCAAACTTAACCAAGTGGTCCTCTACCCTCCACACTTGTCCTACACACACACACACACACACACACACATCATATACAGGCACACATCATCATAAAGGTATCTGACAGCTTCCTTGACATGAACAGAGAAACTTAATCCACTCTGTACCGGACCCGGATTATATCATATCATATAATCCAGAACACTAACCAAAGTACTGTACAGTAGTTAGATGACCATATCAGAGCAAGATTTACTTAAGATTCACCATGCCCCTAGTACCAAGCTATGAGGGGGAAAAAAGTCCCTATCCCTCAGCTTTAATTAATGCAGGAATTACGTCTCTCTTAGAAGCAGAGGGAAAGACGGACAACATGCTTGCCTAGCAAGTGGTCTAACACACACGGCACGGTCCTCAACGACAGACAAGCTGGGAAAGACAGCACAAAGGGACAAAGGGAGTGAACACTGCAAAAACTGACTGGAGAGTGGCAACGCTTGCTTCTTTCACATTTTATTAGTACATAAGAGGATATGTAACTCCACCAAAATACCTAAAGAAAGTTCACAACTATGAAAGTCTTTACTCTAAGTTACGGTGAGCTTCTGCTAACTGTTCCCCTTTAACCAAGTCTAAGTGTGTAATGGATTCTGTCCCCTTTAAGGGAAAGCCACACCCACTCCCTCTCTGTCTGCAGACCCTTGGATTCCTCTCTCTCTGTCCCCACAGCTCTTAGGAGAGGCAGGTGAGCTTCCACTGCTTCCCCCTTCCCTCTCCCTCTTTCTTTCTTCTTTCCTTCTTTCTTTCTTTCTCTCTTTCTCTTTCTCTCTCTCTCTCTCTCTCTCTCTCTCTCTCTCTCTCTCTCTCTCTCTCTCTCTCTCTCTCTCTCTCTCTCTCTCTCTCTCCTTCTGCTTCTTTCCCTCCATAATCCATCTAATAAATGCTTAACTTTAATATCTGTCTGTTGTCTGGTCTCACGCTGCCTGCTCGCCGCCGCCATGGCCTCCTGCGCAAGCTGCCTGGGACCCGCTGCCATTGAAGACCTGTCCGTGTGGTCTTCTGCCACCAGTGGGGACCCATAGCAGCTGCGGGGACCCAATTATTAATTAAAAAGAACAAAAAAGTGTAATGCCTCAAATAAGGAAGCCTAGTCAACTAGAAATGAGAAAGCAAAGCAACCATGAAGAGCTGCTCCTAAATTAAAATTTTAAAGTATAAATTTAAGAGGATAGATGCATACAGCTGACAGAGCTGTCAACTGGATTCTAAACCTAATGGACACAGTCTCATCAAGATGGCACCCACACCACCAAGAGAAAAGCCTGCTCAGTCGTATTCAGCCACTTTTGTAAACATTAGAATTAAGAAAGTAGTCTTTGCTTCTCCACTTTCCTGATCACCACAGGATAAGGGATTTGAAGAGGACTCTACAGACCAAGAACGAATGGCCAAATCTTCTCTCTACTTATAGGCAGAGTAAAACTGCCACCACCTTTGTTGGATGTCAAAGCTCCTATCTAGGGCATATTTTCACATTCATCCTGGATATAGTGCCTTTCCAGGGTCCACTGCTGCCTCCAGCACATCCAGTCTGGCAGCAGAGCGAGCAGTCGGGTTCTTGTCCTTATTGCACTTACATGGGAAGACTCAAAAGAGTGTCCATACTCTTGTCTCTACTCTTGAATTCATTTATACTTTGTTCTCACCATCTTAGAGCACTGTAACTCTACTCTTGACAAACTTTATATACAACAAAGAATATCATTATTAGCCGGGCGGTGGTGGCGCACGCCTTTAATCCCAGCACTTGGGAGGCAGGGGCAGGTGGATCTCTGTGAGTTCGAGACCAGCCTGGTCTACAAGAGCTAGTTCCAGCACAGGCTCCAGAGCCACAGAGAAACCCTGTCTCGAAAAACCA
>JAQHUG010000108.1:4602474-4636553 GCA_028555095.1 Dicrostonyx torquatus
CCTTGGGCTTCCCATAGGGCAGGGTATCCTGCCCCATCTTAAGGAAACAGGGGGAGGGCGGTGGGGTAGGGGGGGAGCGGGAGGGCCAGGAACAAGGGGAGTAAATGTAAATTTTTCTTGTAATAAAAAAAAAAGAAAATACATGATCACACAATGGAACAGTCCTACAGGGAAGAAGGCTTCATAAATGCTAGGGAGCTGTATTCAGACAAAAAGAGAGTCTATATTTCCTCCTCTGAAGCCAACATTATAAGACTACTCATACAAATAGATGAAGATCCTTGATCATAGAAAGATGGCAAAAGTAATGTCACTACCAAATCCTGACCTTCCTGTTTGAGGTGCAGCAAATCAGTGTGTGGGTCTCTGAGATTGCAAACATTGAGAGCTTCTTTTGCAGCCTAAAGACTGCAGCCAATGGCTATGTGGTTATCACTACCACAGAATGAGGACATTGAACTACATAGTGAATACTATGGAGATCACTTAGATTACCATGAGAGGGGAAACAAAGAAAGAAAAGAAAAATGGAAAGACTCATGAACATTCAAAGAAGTCCCAAAGTAGCATTAGTTCTAAAGGCTGAGCTCCACCACAAGCAGTGTGCCCTTCCCAGCATGGATCCGCAGAAGCAAAAAGAGAAGGTGAGAAAGTAAGAAGTCCTTCTGCTCATGTCCTAGGAAGAAGTCAAACAAGCTACACCCCTCAAAAGATAAACCATGGGAGAAGATGGTCACTAAAATCTGCTTTGTTTGCAAAGGCATTGCAAGAACATAAGTATATGAAAGGTTTAATAGGTCAATGTGCTTATATTTCAAGATGGCCCAATGGACTGCATCCTGAGCTGAGAAATACCTGTTCCTTACCAAAACTAAGTGTTAAAAAAGACTCACTCATGCCTACTATATATACCTTGGGGTGTCATTGCCACAGGTGTAGCTCCTGAAGTGAACCTGACCAGCTTGGCCCTTGTGATACCAGAAGGGAAGGTTTGAGGGGAAAGGTATGCACAGTGCATCCTGAAAATAAGGATACTTACAACATGGCCTTGTTGATTTGACAATTGCTGAATGCAAGCAACTACTGATCGTTAAAGAAAACTACAAACCAGTCAGGAAATCCGCCATTCTTGCAATGTCTGTAAAATAAAATCCCTGAAACTGCCAATAGCTCACTAGCTCAAAACAAACATGAGTAGCAAAATGTCACTTAGCTAACAAGCTTTGTAGATGAAGACTCTCTTCCCATGGGGAACTCCAAGAACACGTCTTAAACTAGCACGGGAACCTACAGCCATGATATGCTAACAGGATGACCACTGTCCCTGAGAGACAGATGACTTCTGAAGTATAAATATTCATGCCAAGATGAGATGTGGTGATGGTACAAAGGACAGTTCAGAAGAAGTCATTACTAAAACAAAGGGACAAGGGTTTAAAAGCATATGGCCTCACTTGGCAAGGATAAATAATAGTACCAATTAGACCACAGAATACATGGAAAGGGAGGGTTTAGATGCAAACAAAGAGGCCATTTAAGGGCCACTTCTAACTGTCGAAGTATGAAATGACACAGTTGAACCAGACATGATGGCATACTCCTATAATTCCACTAGAGAAACTGAGACAGGAGAATTGTTATGAGTTCAAAGCATGCTTGGTTATCAATAATACTCTGTCTGGGAGTAGGAAGAGGCACAGGTATAAAACTGGGCAATATTCAGATATAAAATGGGAAGAGGAACACAGGGTGTTCTTGGTATGCTAGCTAGTTTTGTGTCAACTTGACACAAGCTAGAGTCATCTGAGAGGAGGAAACCTCAAATGAGAAAATGCCTCCATGAGACTGGGCTATAGGCAAGTCTGTAGAGCATTTTAATTAGCAACTGATGGAGGAGAGGGGGAGGGGAGAAGGAGCAGGGAAGGCACAGAAGGGAAGGGGATTGAATGAAAGAGAAGGCTATAGAAGGCTAGGGAAGGGAAGGTTAGGTTAAGCGTTATAGTATGCAAGGTATGGTGATGTTTCAAGTTGAAAGCAAGAAAGGTCTGGAAAAGCCTGGGAGATACCAAAGACGGAAGAAACAGTGCAGGAACATTTATGTTACCTTCAACATCACAACTTAGGTAGTTTCGCACTTCATTCAAAATGAAGTTGATGTCTTCTTCCGAAGGAATAGGATGATTAGTGATGTCTGTTGGTGAATCAGTGGTGCCAGCAATAGTCATCTTCTCCCAAGGCAAGAAAAAGATAACTCTCCCATCACTGGTCGCAGGATCAAGAAGTCCCATGCTCTCGGGGCTGGAGTAAAAAGAAATGTATTTCTTTTCTGTTTGACATTAATGTTCAAATAACTAAAATAGGAAAGAGGTGAACTATTATTATTATTTCATTCTAATCGATAGAAATTCCTAAAATTTTTTTTAAAATGGGAAAAAAATAAGGACCTGAACAAATGTGGTAATAGTATCCTGCAACCCTTCCCATCTAACAGTGCAAAGCTAATTAATTATCTTTCAGTTGTTTTGGTTTTTATACTTGGGACCATTCACATTAGATAATGTCAGTGGAATAAACACCTATAATTTCTTTTATTATGGCCAATTAACGATGACTCTTCAACCTTTCTTGGAGTCTATGAAAAGTATTTTCCTGGGACATTTGACATTTTATACAACCCACAGTAGAAAACCTGAGGAGTATATAAGAAAGCAAAGCCAAACTTTCCAGAAACTGAAATGGAATCACAAAGTAAGTCCTTTGTTCCTTGATGCTTAAATGAACTCATGCCACTTTGTCAAATATGGGATTTCTCAACTTATTTCAAAGTGACAGGAGTGTTGACAAATGCATGGAGAAGAAAAGAGGGTTTTTTTTGTTTGTTTGTTTGGGTTTTGCAATTTTCTAAACAGCAGTGTTATTTAATGGATCAAATGGAGAGGAATAGGTTAGCAAGGAGAATCTTTCAAACAGAGAACACTAATTATTATGTCAATAATTAAAGTAAAACATAAGCCCCTCACACAGATGCAAAAATCTTTCTAAAACCTAGCCAAGAATTTTCACTAACACATAAAGCAAAATAACAAATACACTTGAAAGAATGGGCAACTGTAAGCAAGCATTAATAAAACTTGTAGATGGGGCTGGAGAGATGGCTCAGCAGTTAAGAGCACTAGCCCCTCTTCTAGATGATCAGGGTTCAATTCCCAGCACCTAAGTAGCAGCTCATAGCCATATGTAACTCCAATTCCAGGGGAAAGGATGTCTTCTGACTTCCTTTGGCACCAGCATGCTCAAGGTACACAAACATGCAGGCAAAATATCCAACTCATAAGATAAATAAATTAAATGAAAAAATAAAATCCTTGGATTGTTAACTAAAAATTATTGCTTGAATTGTACATGAACAACTTCAAGAAAAAGTGAAGTTGTTAAAGAAGTGGGAAGGAGCTGAAAAGTGGCATATTCAAATTGAGTAATAAAAATCTTTACATAGCTCTCACATTTGACTGAATTCTCCCAGTTAGTGTTAAAGGTATGTTCTACAATGAAATTCCTTAGGCGGGAAACAACATTTGTTTTAAGCTATTTTCAAGAAATCTTTCTTACACAAATATATTTAAAGAGAATGTAGTAGGCTTCTTATGTTTAGTATACCCTTAAAACATTTCAAAGATGTATTCAAATGGGTAAGGAGATGAGAGGCTAATAACTTTATAAGAGCAAACCAAAAATATTTTACATAAAACAGAAATCGTTGATCAACTTCGTTAGTGCTTCTTCTCTATGTAAACTACGTCGACCGTCTTTCTCTGCAGGGCTGCCAGCCCTGCATAGTGCTGCCTTCTGCATTCAAAGAGCCAAAGGAAGAGCACCTCTCATTCAAAATCTAGCCTTTCCCTAAGGTTCTCACCACCATCTGGGGTCCCGGAGGGGAAGTGAATTTCACTCTAACATCCTGAAAAACAGTGTCCAATATTTTTTAAGCTATAAAAGGGATTAAATCTTATTTGCCTTTGAAACCACAATTCCTGGTCAATCTCACATCTTATAAAAATTGGGGCGGGGGAAGGCAGCTGCAAATTGATGCCCCCTTAGATTAAACCACCAGTCACTTTAGGTTGGAGACTAACTTCAAATTCCAAGATTCGGTTTGATATATGGCTTTTTGTTGAAACAAAACATTTGAGAAATTTCAGAGACATTTCATGTTGGCATAATTTCTATACAGCCATCTCACAGAGTGGAAACTCGTGACAGGTTTCAAATAATGCAAATTGTGATCATAAGCACAAGATTCTAATGTTGAGTGAGCTAGGCAGGAAGCAAAGTCAGAAAAGCGCAACTACTGAGACCCTTGGAAACTTCCACGGCAATAAAAGCCATTTAAAGGGTGAAGGTGACAGTTACCAGGCGACATGTACCTGGAACCTGTAGAGAACCAGCTGCTTAAGTGAAGACATATGTGTCAAGCATAAAATTAACAAGCACAGAGGGAAGACAGAACCACTAACAAACGGTATAAAAATTTTAAGAATCCACTTGGAAGTACCTTTCATCAGTTCTAAATTACCTAATTCATAGTCTCCCTGGAGGGAAAGTTTGTTTTCTTATGAAGGATTAGTTCTGCAAGGTCACCCTAAAGAGTCAGCTCTGGTGACAATCAGTATAAAGTGAGAGGCGCGCGGCTCTTTTCAATCTGTATGATTCATGTGGCATCGGCAGGGGAAGCTTGCTAATTTATGTGTGTGTCTAGGATTAAAGGTAATGAACATTTTTCTCATGCAGACCATTGCTTTCCTGAAGAACCCTTAGTTAAACTGAAATCAATTTATTGTTAACCACTTAGCAATCAGTGTTAGAGCTAACAGTATGTACACACATTACAGGAAAAAAATTGATCTCTTGTCAGTAGTAAAAAGCAGGCTAGAAGGAAGAGGTGATTGCACTCACGCACCGCAGTCAACTGGAGTGCTAGTGTTGCTGTAGGAAGAAAGCTCGATTCTGAGGAAAATTCCAGGCTGTTTTTTAAAATTAAATTTACAAAAATGATTTCTGTATATTGGGTTTTCTGAAGTTGAAATACTTCTTCTGGGGCTGGAGAGATGGCTATGTGGTTAAAAACACTGGCTGCTTTTCAAGGAACCCAGGTTTGATCCCTAGTACCCACATGGTGTCCCTAGTCCATCACTAATTCCAAGACTAGGTAACCCAACCCCTTCTTTTTGACTCCTACCACAAGTTCTAAGCATGCATGTGGTGCAGAGACAGACATGCAAGCAAACACCAAGAGAGATAAAAGAAAATCTCTTAAAAAAATACTAATCATCCCTACTTCCCCTAAACACACGCCTAAAAGCTGTTCATGGTAACAGCTTTTGGAATTTATGGTCATTCTACATGTGGAATATTAGTTAGGATTATATCAAATTTTACTATTCTATAAAGATACTTCAGCAAATAACCCAAAAAGAAAGAGTGCGCATGGTTTAACTCTTTATCTACTAGCCTACACTCAAAACATCTACGGTTACTAAAGTTACCAAGCTTCTACACTAATCGGGCATTATCAGATTAGATGCTGTCTCAAAATGGATCCTTGCCAAACTTTGTACAAGTTATGTGCTAAGATGAGGCAGAACTGGAAGTTCACAGTAGTTTCATGAGGGGCCCATGCTGAAAGGAAGGTAGTAATCAATGCAGGAAGTTCAACAGCAAGTAAAAACTTCCGCTCCTTAGCTAACCACTCTGCAAGAACATGGTAATTCCTTTTCCAGTAATGGGTAAACTAGGGTTCAGGAAATAAGATTTGCCTCCCAAAGACATGGCTGAAGTGTCAGGATTAGCCTAAGACCTCTGTGAGTGAGTGATACAACAGAGAAGGAAACCTAGGCCCCACAGGGCTGCTGAACAGAAAGCTTGCAACCCCAGCACTCGGATGCTGGGGCAGCAGGATGCAGAGTTGGATGCCAGTCTGGGCTACAGATGAAACTCTGTCTAAAAAGAAACAGAGAGGCGGGGGGAAAAGGAGGAGGAGAAAGATGTAGAAAAATCTCAACAGTGAAGATAAAAGCTGCATCTGTGTTCTCATCGTTTAAACAAGCTGGTAGGCCAGAAAAACATGGGAGGTTAAACAATACAATCCCACAGATCTACTTCATCAGATATTTCAAACATTTAAAGAACACTTTCATCCAAAATCATATGATCCAGACATATTTCTGATCTTTATGCAAAAAAATCTGTGGATACACGTATGTCTAAGATCCTACTACACAATGTCTAGGTGTGTATTTTGAAGGAGCCTTATATCATTAGAGCTTTTCTAGTCCACTAAAGTTATTTGAAGTTATAGTTTTAATGTTTAAGTAAGCCATAATCTATTTATTTCTCCAAGGTGGAATGGAAGTAGTTTCTAATCTTCCTTAATAATGTCAAAATGAACAACGTTTTGTATACAAAACATTTCATGAAGAATTATTAGTTACTAGATGATCTGTACTCTTAGCATAGTCTTACAGACTTTTTCACAGATATCTTACATATTAATGGTATTAATAATGATAATTGAGATGGAAAATAGAGAACATTCAAATACAGCCATGCGATCTTTGACAAAAATGCCAAAATACACACCAGAGACAAGACAGCCTCTTCCACAGATGGGAAAACTGGACATCCACATCCACAAAACAACCTCAGATAAGTCAAAGACTTCAATGTAAAGTATGAAGCTATTGGAGGAAAATTGAAGAAAATACTTCAAGACAGGCACAGGCAAAGACATTCTGAGAAGGACTCCAGTTGCTCAGTAAATAATGCCAACAGCTGGCAAATGGGATTTCATGGAATTGAAAATTGCACAGCAAAGAAGACAGTTAATCAAGTGAAGAATGTCTGCAGAACAGAAGAAAGTTCTTGCTAGTTATGCATCTGACGAAGTGCTCATTTGTAGAATATACAAAAACTCAAAAAATAAATCAGGAGCAGATAAAGGTGTCTACTGCCAAGCCTGATGACCTGAGTTTAAATACCTGCACCCACACAGGAGCGAACTCACTCACACAAATTGTCCTTTAACCACCACACACATGCCAAGGCAAGCATGCATTCACACCTGCATATGATCACATGTAGGCATGTGCATGTCTGTGCATGAACACTTCTACACATGTGTATACACAACACACACACATACAAATATGTAAATACGACAAAATGTTTTGAAAATAAATCAAGCAAGCCAGTCAATAAGTTGATTGGGCCAGTGATGGAAAAAGTTCTCAAAAGATGAAAAACAAATGGCCAAAAATTCACGAAAAAATATTCACTGTCATCAATCGTCAGTCAGAATTGCAGTTATTAAGAAAGCAAATAACCACAAACGCTGGCAGGAATACTCCTATCCTGCCACTCCTAGTAGGAGTATAAACTAATCCAGTCACTATAGAAATGAGCATATGATGGGGAATGGCTAGACAAAAAGGGGAGATGATGGGGAATGGTTCTAGCCTATCAGGCTAATAGCCATTCCCCATCAAGCATAGAGGTTCTGAAAATAAAAAAAAAAAAGCTTAAAAACAGAACCATGTCTACCATATGAAAATTCCATAATGATAATTCCTGGATATTTATCAAAAGACTCCATGCAACATGTGACAGACACTTGCACATCAATGTCACTGTCACACTATTCTCAATAGGTAAGAAGCCAACCTATGTGTCCAGCAATAGAGGAAAGGGGATGAATGCACACTATGGAGTTTCTTTCATCCTAAAGAAGGATGATGTCATGTTGCTTACAGGAAGAAGAATATGATTGGATGGAATCGTGTTACATCAATTCCGCCAGTCTCAGGAGCACAAATATCATGTGTCTTCTCTCGTGTGTTTCCTAGATTTTTATAAAGATCCTTAAAATTGTGTATGCAACATGAAAGAAGAAACCAAAGGGGATTAGTGGGATGGGGGTGGGGAGACAGAAAGCCAGAGGACAGAGGAGGAACATACTAAATGTACAATGAATGTTTGTCAGAAAGTGCCCCTCATGTAACAGAACCATAGACCTCCAATATACACAATGAAAAAGTTTTAAGTAAACCACAGCAAACACTTCAAAAAAATTATAAGAGTGTAACAAAAGACATTTAGTGTGTTGTGAGCCTCTTTCTCAAGTGATGGTGTCAACACTGAATGTTGTTACCTGTAGTACCCAGGCATCACAATGTGGACACCTGCGCTGGGCTGGCAGATGGCAGCGGCATTGTTGTCATCCATTTTGCGCACGGAGTCTGTGAAAGGTCCGGTGGCATTGATAACACATTTGGCTTTCACGTCAAACTCCTGACCTATGAAGAAAGTGGCATCGATTACATACCCCACTTGTTCTCTGCTCACCAGTGCTGGATTATTAGTCCATCTATTAACTCAACTGATGGCGAAGAAGAGTACATTCCACACTACGCGACATGCACATCCACAGTTATTAAAGGAGCCAAACAAAAGGCTCACTTCTGAGTAAATTTACCCAAAACAAGTCTGAATTAAAAAGGAAGAAAGCAAACCACCTTTTCATTGTGGATCTCCGTTTATTCATAAAGAGCCTAAGATCTGGAGGGTGGGGATACTCAGTGGTAGAGCTCTTGCCGGTATTTGAAAAGTGGGGAAACAAAAGCCATATAAAGTGCCTATGACCAAAGTACCAAACACAAAGAAAGTGGGATGAGTAAACGGTTTGTCCTTAAAACGCAAATGCAAAGAGAAAGAGAAGGAAAGGAAGGAAGGGAGAAGGGAAATGAAAGAAACAGCTGGCTAGCTCAGTGGATTAAGACACCTGACACCAAGCCTGGCAACCTGAGTTCAATCCCGAGAACCTACATGGTGGAAGGAGAGAAAAGACTCCAAGCTTGTCCTCTAACTTCCACCTTCACGCTATGCCATGCCCACATGGGCATGCACGCGCATGCGCACACACACACACACACACACACACACACACACACACACAGAGAGAGAGAGAGAGAGAGAGAGAGAGAGAGAGAAGAAATGACGCAGTTTTGCAGCTGCCTACCCAGTGCTAGGGCTGTGGCGAGAATGGAAATCTTACTGAGTTATAAGTGATTGACTCAAAGGACGTGTAAATGCCCTGTCTGTGCCACCTAAGTGATGCTCAAAGGCTTGGCACATTGATTTAATTTTATTAATCACATGTTTCTGTGAGGGAAATGAAATGAATTCACAGCTGTGAGAGTTCTACGGGCATTTATTATTATCCTTATCATTAGTGTTACTATTTAACACAAAAGGGAAAAATTGGCAAGTCCCACAAGGGGAAATTTTCATGTTAAACCAGGCATTGTTGACAATAAAGAATATAATTAATATGACTGAAGTCTGCCTTCACTGAAAGAAAAGTGACAGAAAAATCCTAGCTCAGTCATTATACAAGCACAGCAAAATGCTAGGAAATGCCTCCCTTGTGGACCCTGGCATACCTGTGAGGACATCCTTGCACCGTGCGCCGCTCACACGCTCTTTCCCAGTTTCGGGGTCTGTCTTCTTGAGCAAGCTCACCACCTCCATGTAATTGGCTGTGGCAGCCCCATACCTGGCAGCGGTGAGGGCGATGGCGAGGTTCATCCGTGCATCGTTGTGTTGTCCTGCAGCAGAGAGAAGCACAAGGGGAGGGACAGGAGTCACCTCGAGCCACGGACTTGTGGTACAGAAGTGTGTCACAACAGATATGTCACAAATGTCCCTGTCACCTGGAATCTACGTGATGGCTGGGCAGCTCTACAGGGCACCATCTGCAGATCTGTGGTCATCCTTGGGCAACATTTACCTGCTTCTTCAGCAAGTGCATGTTGTGTGAGATTAAAGTGATGGGATTAGTCCTTTCCTACTGAGCTGACATCAATTATCAGGAAGTTTTAAACTTATTTCTCAAATAAGTAATTATTCTCTCCATGTGGGAACATATGTATGTGTCAGACGTTTTCTAATACAGAAAAGCCATAAGCATGGAAGCTAAGCAATTCAAATCCTTGGAATATCTGACACCCCAACTGGTGTTGATGACGAACAATCTTTATGAGTGCATGTCTATCTAATATTCAAAATCAAGACTTTCCTCTTCCATAGAGAATCTCAGTATTCCATAAAAGGATTTCGCTTCCTTTGAATTTTGATCAGGGCTTCTTAAAATGTAGCATTTTTTAATAGCACATAAAAGGTAAGAAATTAAGCAGGGCAAAATTTAATTACAGAACAATTCCTACCTGTGTTGTTAGAGATTTATTGCTGAAAAATCCTAGTTAAAGAAAACTAAGGGGGAGGAGAAGGGGGACGAGATGATTAATCACTTTAAAATACTGGCATCACTGGAGACTTTTCCTATTTATTATTGCCAGTGGAGTTAACGCTGACCAGGAAGAATTACTCTACATCGCAGGGCCAGGTTCTCTGTGCCCTGAATAATTAATTATCCAGGGCTAGATGTATTGAATCAGAGTTCAAATTCCCACACATCGGGCCCAGTTCTATCAAGATAATACTGATACAGGGAGGAATCTGTAATGGATATTGTTGTTGATTTATGCCGCCAGCATACCAAACATGTAGTATAAATGGTTTATGTAAAGTTTCTTCCTTGTGATTCAGTCTGGGAGCCCTGCAAGAGTCATCTGTTCCTGGGAAAAGGGCAAAGTTATAAAGAGAGAATCGATGACTGAAGATCCTGCAGCCCCTCCCCTCAAACATCTTATTCGAAAACTGCCTGAAGAATGCCAGCCTGGGAGAAACTCTCCTCCTAAGTGCATGCACTATAAGGGAAGAATCGGTATTAACGCCTGACGTGCAAAATCTTTATTGTTCTGGGGTAGCTTTATCGAAAAATGTGTCATTTATTACCCTTAAAATATTATATTGGATTTCCTGTACCAAAAAATTTACAGACTAAAGAAAACGTGACAACAGCATCAGTAAGGCCCGGGATGCTGGAAAACACGCAGGTTCCATCAGCTTCCATTCAGCGTGATCCTAAAGTGGCTCAAGACAGTCAAGTTTAAGAAGCCAACCTTCATAAATGTAAGATCTTTAAAACCAGAAGAAGTTGCACAAGACTAGATGGACACACACAACCCAAGAAATGAAATGGCCTCTCTCTATACAGTTGCTTTCTCTCTGGGGTAGAGATGACAAGAATGCTGGATACGGTGGTACACACCTTTAATCCCAGCACTCAGCAGGCAGAGGCAAGTAGATCTCTGTGAGTTTGAAGACAGCCTGGTCTACATAGTTCCAGGACAGCCAGGGCTACATAAGAACTGTCTCAAAGTAAAGTAAGTAAATAGAAAATAGGATACATCCATGGACCTTTCCAGTGATTTAAGGGTTTAGCATTGCACTGCTTAGCTGCCTCCCTGGCACAGGCATGCATTTGGTAGCACAAGAAAGCCACACCATTTGCTGACACTATAGACATGTCACAAGTCATTTTGCCTTAACATGGAAAGTGCCGAGTGGGTGAACTACTTTAAACCCTAGATGAACGCACTGTGGCAGGCAGAACTTCCAGTTACTACTCAGCGGATCACAAGTTCTCATTCTCCTTCAACATCTTATTCAGCTCTGACCTCCACGCCCAACTTAAACATGGCTTTTCCCATCCCTCCTCCCAACAGCTGCTGAGATTTATACTCTGCTTGCCTGTTGTTTGCTTCCAAACTCTAAGAGAATTGTCCCTGATCTTAATGAGAGCATCAAAACAATGCATTTCTGAGTTTATGTGGCAAATCAACTGACTCCAAGCTGATTCTGATGGCACCCATTTTTCTTCACTTCGTTTTAAAAGTACAAAGGGTACATTATACAAACATTGCTTACATTGGGGTTCAATGGAAGCATCAAGGGCTGCTCCTTCCACATGAAGAAATGCCCCTTAGCTAGCTTCTAAATCCCAGTATGATTTAAGGTAGATATTCTGCAACTGAAAGCGGGTGAAAGGGTGAAATCTACCTTGTAGCTCCTAATCTTTCCATTGTCCACATTCCCTAGCCAGACCCTGCCTTGATTCAGGATACATTTAGTGACAAAATTCTTCAAGATACAATGCTGGTCCGCCACAGTCCTACCCCTATTATCCTTATAATCTCAAATTGCTAGAATTATCTGCAACTACCTTGTATCTAGGCCTTCTTGTCTTTGCTCTGCTTATTACTCTTCTGGTTGGGTACCATTCTGGAAGTTCCAGGAAACTATTCTAGGATCCTTATCTGCATCTTGTCCCTTCAAAGCAAATTGTGTGCTCTTTCTCTCAGCTCAGCATTATGTCTTAAATGTACCTTCTCTATAGCCTTTCTTATGATATTCATCCATATCTCATCTGCTTTTACCTTTTGTGCTAGGAGGATGGGTTCTGATCCAGGGTCTCACTATGCAGCTCTGGCTGTCACGGAACTCATTCTATAGACCATGCTGCCCCCAAACTCACAGAGATCTACCTGCCTCTGCCTCCTGAGTGCTAGGATTAAAGTGTGCCCCACCACAGCCCAGATAACTCTTACTTAGAAAAATACAATTCCTTTCCTATGAGCTGAGCACTGAGACAAATAAAGTAAATATGATAAAGACAGAAGGTAGCCTGCCCAGCTAAAACTGACCCTCCATTACAATAACTGGGTCATCCCCTTGCTGCAGAACATAGCAAGAGCCCTATGTTGATTCCTCCTTTTTCCCTCTCCCAGAACAAGACCAATATCCAATAAATGTTGCTTAATTTTTAGAAGCGAGTGATAGCTAGATATTTGAGGGCAGTAGAAAAGCTAACAATATATAAAATCTAAACTTAATCCCAAACTAACTAGCCCCTCTATGTAAGATGGACAAACGGGGAATGAAGGAGCAGTGTTTCTAAGTGTGTCCCTAAGGACTAGCTCACATGCTGCCCTTGCACATAACTGTGATTAGCTCCTAAAAGCTAAAGAGCAAGGAATGAACTTCTGCTGACCAGGGGCTCCTGTCTCCACCCAGAAATACAGTGTCCAAGCATCTCTTCATCGTTTTGCCTTCTGCATTCAGAGCAAAGCTCCTCTATGCCCGTCAACTTGCCCTTCACCACAGACACAAAAAACCCTGCAGTGAGCACTTCTGGAGGTGGGATACATTTTCATCACGTTCAACTAAATTGCCCCACTCTGTTTCCTGACATTTGAAAAGTGTCTCCGTGTGTCCTGTAACTTTATTTCTAGATAAAGAAGGTTTTGACAACACTGCCAATCATGAGACCAAGATGGGATAACCTAAAATGCCCGCACAATTGATCCGCTCATAAAGTTTAGATTTTTCCAGCCCATTTCCTCAGCACCAAGCAACATCTCCTGTTTCACTCAGCAGCACTACCTTGGCACCCACACAAGGGCCCAGACGGCAACTGCGCAAATCTGTCTCCTGCTCCGTTCATGTCTGCACTTGAAATCTTACTGAAGAACAGAAGCATAGAAAGGGAGAACTGCCCAAAAACAGAGCATGAGATGCACCCACCAAAAAGAATACAGGTTGTTGGGCTAGATTTTGTCTTCACTCCCAATGGCCTCCATAGAAGAGTGAGAGATTGTGTCAGAGGAAACACATGTGAGTGTGTGTGTGTTAAGGTGAGCCACCTAAAAGACAGGTTCTGCACAAAACCTTCTTTCAAATACTCAGCTCAGAGCTAAAGCCTGGCAAAGTTAAAGGACAAACAGCTGAGGAAGAAAGAAGGGGGAAAGGAAGGAGAGGAGGAAGAAGAGGAGAGGGGAGGGGAGGGACAGACAAGGGGGGAGGGAAGAAGGAAGAGAGTCACTGAATGTACAAAGAATATGAAGGATAACTAAATATGAAAAGATAAAAAGGTAGTAAACTAGCTGGTTCAATTCTGTGATGCTCTGATGACCCCCTACAATCCCTTTAGAACAAGATAATTTTAAATGATCCCTGGCTGTGTAAAGACCTATGCATAAAAAGATGTGCCTAACTCCCACCTACCTACACACAGAAAGTCTAACTTTTACCAGTTTATTAAAATTACACCTGTCCTGACTTCCTCACCAAACTGCCAGTTTGCAATTAAGAGAATTTCCTCCCATCATCCTATGCCCTGACCTGAGTTCGACACAATCATTTTGATGAGCAACAGGGGCCAGATGCCTGCCAGATAGAATCTTCTCCTATAGCCTTGGCCCCATTTCCAACAAAATCCTCGCAGCGTGCTTCATTGTCTCAGGCTGCCTGTGTCACCGTGACCTCTCCAGCAACTTCCCCTTTCCAGTTGGGCTAATGTACAAAAGTCAAGCTGATCTAATGTAGCCATTACATTTAAAACTTCCCTTTCCAAAGGAAGAAGACAGGAAACTGAGCAAAATAGGTGTGTGTGCATCAGAGTGTGGCAATTCTTAACTTCTGCTTTGAGTGCATGCGAGGAGCACGGTTAAAAAGGAAAAGCAGAAATGAGAATTCATTTCATTCATTCATGAAGAATTCCGACCACACAATACACAATTTCCAAAATCATTGATTGAAAGTGCTTTCCGTGTTAGAACTGGTGCGGTCAGGATACGTCTACAGGGTGACACTGAGGTTGAAATGCGGGTACCATGCACTGGGCTGGAGGAATGTGGATAAGGCAAAGCATGTGTGTGTCTTACGTGTCCTTTACGAGAGGCTGGGTGCTTCTGAAATTGCACAGCTCCTGTGAGGGTCTGTTCTTCTCAAGGTTTTGCTTTTCAAACTTTGTATAAATGTCCAGTGAAAACCAGACAAGCCAAGCACAACAGCACATTCCTTTAATCCCAGTATGTAGGAGGCAGAGGCAGGTGAATGAATCTCTGTGAAGCCAGTTGGGTCTATATAGAGAGTTCTAGGCCAGTCAAGGCCACATAATGAGACAGTATCAAGAAAAAAGAAGAGGAAGAAGAAAAGGACAAAAAAAGAAAACGTGCTTCACCAAGGAAACCAGAAAAACAAGAAAAAAAAACAGAAATTATCCTTTTTCACTGGTCTAGAAATTTTAATTATGTTTCAATAGTATAACTGTGTGATATATTACAAATTCTATCTCTCTTATCACTTTCTTGTAGCCATGGCTTTTGTCATAGTCTTCCGTGTCCCCTTTCATTCTTATTCTAGATTCCACATGGGACATTGCTTCGTCAGTGGAATACTAGTAGCCACGGCAAAAACAGAGCTTCAAAGGACTTGGGCTCCTACTCTCTGCCAAAGCTGTAAAAAGGAAGGACATTCTCAGGTGAGCAGGACACAAAGTGTGACTTGTAGCAGTCATCCCAGCCCAGGCCATATCTGCTCTGTCACTCAGTCAACACCTACCTCACAAACAGATTCAAGTTTAGCAGAGAGCAAAAGATCACCCAGTCTACCCTAGACAAGAACAGAGGAGCCGTGCAGATAAACGCCAATGCATGAGCAATAAGATTTAAGCAATTAAGGAAGGGCCTGGAGAGATGGCTCAGTGGTTAAGAGATGGTTAGAGAACCCAGGTTCAGTTCCCAGAATCCATATGAATCCTCCCCACCATCTGTAACTCTAGTTCCCTGGAACCTGACAGCCTCTTCTGGCATCTAGGAACACTGCACACATGTGATACATACAAATACACATAGACAAACTCTCAAACATATACAAATAATTTTTTTTTAAGAAAAGGAATTAACGAAGACCACTTACGACCTTCCATCACGGCTAACTCACACTGACACCAAACCCGATACAAAAGTACAAAGTATAGGAATACAGGTCCGGTATCAGTATGACTCTGATATGTTAGGTAGTACCTACAAAATGAGGTTTCTCTTACTGAAATTGTAAAGTATTCACCTACATTTTATATATGTTTACCAGGAATTAAGTTTTTTTTAAAATCATCTTGCATTGATGTACATTTTCCCAGAAAATGTCTTCGAATATAGACTATAGTCTTTTCATATAAAATAGAGAAAATCAAAGGCATAATATTCCAAGTTGATGAATTGGAGTAATTTGCTGTCACTTATCCATACTATAGTTCTCAAGAAGGGACACCTGTAGCACTGAACATGTAATCATTTTTATTATTTAATACAAAGGTACAATTAAATGCAGGCATAGGATGTGACCCGCATCGTAATTCTGCCTGGCCTTTCTCTTCACAATATCTTTTTCATTATCCAAGGCCTTTTGTTCCTTCATGTTTCTTTTGTCTCACCCTAAGATCTCGAATAAGCTATTTACAGTCTGAATAATTAGCAATCAGGGTGTATCCATGTAAAGGAAACATTGTCAAATGCCTTAACATGACATACTGAAGTAAGTAAAGTTTTTATACCCCCAGGACTTTTTCCTTTCTTGAAAAAAGTTTTAAATAAATCTAATGAGGAGTGAGTTTTCTACTTCTCAGACAACTTAGGAATCTAACTAGAGTAACAAAAATGAAACTTCATTCCAAATGCAAACAACAGAATGCTTTGGGTATTCATTAGCTATTCTCGTACAAAAATGTTCTATACATTAGTTTACAATGAACACTCCCTGTGCCTGCCTACTTGAGGACAATCCATTCTCTCTAGCACAAGCCAAGAGTAGTTCTTTTTAAATTCTTTTTCCTTCCTTCCTTCTTTTCCTCTCAGTACTTTTTAAGAGAGTAAAAGTGAAAAGATTAAAGTCCAAAAATTAATTGAAATGAAGTTGGGAGTCAAAGGGGAGAAGACTGCTCAGTAAACGCTACAGTTGTGAAGCCGGGTTTACTCTTCCTGGTTCACGAAATGCTCTGAGCTCCCTTCATCCTGATGGAGGAGAGCTACCTTCACTGAGCCGCCATTCAGACAGCAAGGCTGTAGACAGCATAGAATTGCCGCCCAAGAAAACTGACCTGAAGATTTTTGAGGTTCATTCCTACTGTGGGTGTTTATTCAACCGTTACTCCCTCTCTGCTGGGTACCAAAGTAACATTTGTGGAAACAGAAACCAAAACGTTCAGACTGATCCAATTGCCGTGGACTGTGAGCTATGGGAGTAAAATCACAGCTTCTTGACAGCCTCATGTTTCCATTCTCCTGGTGTCATAGCAAGCTTTCTTTCTCTTTACCCTGAAGTTTTCATAAAATGCAACCAAACCAGACATATAAACACTTCTTTCCTAAATCTGGGGCAGATTTGTCAAATTTCTTCCACAAGGAATGTGCATTCAGTGTTAAGGTTTCTACAAAGCAACACCTGACTTCGCTGTAGCAGAGTCAGGCTGAAGCCCCTTGACAAAGAAGATTCCAGTACACCAGCACAATTAAGGACATTCTTCCTTCCTTCCCATGGGCAAACATTGTTTTCTAGGAATCTGAGCAGAAAACTCATTTACAGTAAAAAGCATGTCCTAAGACCCTCGCGCAACACCTATGGATTCCAGATCTTACCTCATCTGATTATAATCCCATCCAAGGCCCCTTTATAACCACCGTTATCATCGAATTTATTAGAAGAGAGAAAAAAGGGCAGGGAAAATGACTCAGTGGGTAGAGTCCTTGCTATATAACCATGAAGTCCAGATTCCCAGAACCCATGTAAATACTCGGTGGGCTTGACAGACTAACACCAGTGCCAGAGAGGTAGTGACAGGGGGGTTCATGGGACAACACAGCTGGTTAATGAGCTCAACCAGAGAAATCTTTGTTCAAGTGAGACCCTGATTCCAAACAAAAGTTGGGGAAAGATCAAGGAAGACACCAGAGTTATTCGCACCTGCTGACATATGTGCCTGCACATGTGAACACCATGCACATGTAACACATGCATGAAAGAGAGAAGGAAAAAGGAGTTTCTTAGTAGTCCTTTGAGATGTACCTTAATAGTCAGTGCTACACAGAGAGATGTTGTCTCAAAAGTAGTTATGGTTATTGTCAAAGGCTTTAAAGAAAATTGAATATTTTTCAATTCTAAATGGTTCAGCAGGTAAAGGCACTTGGTGTCAATCCTGACGACTTGAGCTCAGTCCCAGGGCCCACCTGATGGAAAGCCAGGATTGACTCTACCAAGTTGTCGTCTAACCTACACATGTGTTCCATGGAATATGGGTATCAACACATACAAAAAAAATTGTTTTACTGGTCATCAGTCTGACAAATGTTTCCTCCCTCTAACGTATGACAACACATCTCTAAATTTCTGAGCTTCACTCCAAAGAAAGTTGCTTTTCTTTTTTACTCTCCTTTCAATAAGATTGGCAAATGACGGGTTGGTGGTGGCACATGCCTTTAATCCTGGCATTTGTAAGGCAGAGGCAAGTACATCTCTGTGAGTTCAAGGCCAGCCTGGTCTACTACAAGAGCTAGTTCCAGGACAGGCTCCAAAGCTACAGAGAAACCCTGTCTCAAAAAAACAAAAACAAAAGAGAAGTGGAATTTTCTTTTAATAAATCGGAAGAGGCAAGGATGGATTTGAACCCAAAAGAAACAGATACCGATAAACTGATAGAACAGTAGATCGTTTCAAAATACTAAACTTACCAAATCTTTATCCAGGATTCTTCACTCCCTCTTAAAAAAATAAATAAGTAAAAATAAAAATAAAAACAAAAACAAGCAGGGAATTCTGTCAGGTTTTTATAGAGAAAATCAACATTAGCTATAAAACATGGAATCGGGCAAAAATGGTAATGCTGAGTTCCAGTTCTTTAAATAGTCATTAGCAGCAGGCACTTGCCTAGTACTTGTTGTGGCTTCTTGTCTGGCTTCCTAATGTCTACCTGGTTCTCTCTCTCATCTATTAGCCTTGCCAAGAGGCTCCATTCCCACAGAAGAAGAAAGGTCAGCAGCCTGCAGTCTGGCTCCCTAATCACAGGCCTTCCTCCTTTCAGGGCAGAAGATAAAGCAGTGAGGCTTGGTGGCAGTGCTGCCCATTTTCTACCTGCAACAGTGATAGATGGGCCAGCAGCAGAGGCAACGCACCTAGAGAATGCAGGTCCTGGGACAGGGTACTACAAATCATTTTTGGTTCCTTGTTTTTCAAGCTAGGCTTTTTCTACTTCCCAGCATTTCTGTTGTCACAGGAATCTTCCAAAGAAAATCTCTTTCCCTTGCCCAGCACAGTGGGTCAAAACTGTAATCCCAGCATTGTAGATAACAACGCAAGAGAATAGCAGATTCAAAGCCAGTCTGGCCTAGATAGTGAGAAAAGTCAAGAGAATGTTAGAAGAAAGGCTAGGCATGGTGGTGCATGTCTTTAATCCCAACATTCAAGAGACAGAGCTGGGAGGTAGAGCTCTGTGCGCTTGAGGCCAACCTGGTCTATGTAGAGTTCCAAGAAAGCCAGGACTTGTAAATGGAGACTGCTTTTTTGTTCCCTGGCTTCCCAGACCTGAAACCATATTAATTACAACACTGTTTGGCCAATGGCCCAGGTGTATTCCTAGCTAGCTTTTACATCTTAAATTAACCCATTTCTATTCATCTGTGTATCACCATGAGGCTGTGGCCTACTGGTAAGTTTCCAGTGTCTTTCCCCTTTGGCATCTCTCTGATTCCACCTTCTTCCTCCTCTATCTCTGCTTGGATTTCCCACCTTGCTATATTCTACCCTGTCATAGGCCAAAGCAGCTTCTTTATTAACCAGCGATAATAAAACATATTCACAGCATACAGAGGGGGTCCCACATCAAGGGCTACATAGACAGAACCTGTCTGGAAGACACCCCCCCACCAAAAAAAAATTAAAAAGGAGGACTAGGAAGGAGAAAGGGGATGAACAGAAGGGGGAGCGAGAGGAATGAGAGAGTAATTCCTTTTCTCTTAGTATCTTCTGCATGTCACTAAACTGGGCAAGCCGCATGCTCTGTGCCTCAGCTTTCTTACCATGCCCTGCCCCAGGTAGACCCAAATGATTTTTTTTGACATTGCCCCGCTCCACTTATTTTTTAAGGTTTTTGTTAGTATTCAGGAATCTGCCTGCCCTTGGATTCGGACAGGATGTGTCCTCAGCTGTAGCCACTAAGAGCATCTCCTATGCACATTCACTCCATTCCCTTTTAAAAGGGCCCTGCCCACCTCCCATCTCTCTCTCTCCTCCTTCCTCCCTTCCTCTCTCCCTTCCTCCCTTGTCTGTCTGTTACTTTCTCTCTGTCTTTCTACCTGTCTCTGTCTCTCCTCTTCTCTCTCTGCCTCTCTCTTCTCTTCTGCTGCTCCTGTCCCCCAAGGCTGGTCTCCCCATCCCCTTCCTTCTTTTATGTTTCCTTTCTTTTAATAAAACAAAAAGAACCTCTACATTAGTTCTGTCGCAAGGCATCTTTCTCTCGTGCGCTGCTTTTTAAATTACAGCCGTTTCTATTCCCAAATTTCACATAAACCAACTAAAAAACTAATAACTTAATTACATAACAAGGCAAAAGAGCTGCTTCTATGTAACTAAACCACCTTTCCTCACAGGACAGGCCAACATGAATGAACTCCTTCACTAACATAACACATGCCCATCCTCTTTATTTTTCTGAATACTATTTTTACAAGATTCAGGAACAGCCAACCCCAGGGGTGACTCAGAGTGTGACCTACATAATAAGCACATGGAACCCTGCACTAAGGGCCAGCCAGGGGATTCTAACTGCAAGCGCCTTCTGAGAACCTTTATCTGCTTTGTTCCTGAGTCAGTTTCTTATCAGATTTCTCTCTCTAATCACAGAAGATTCCACCCCTTATCAAGTTGTTATCAAATCATTCTGACCAGGGCCAAGGGTCCAGATTATCTGAAAAGCCTGTTTAGGAAGAGCTGACATCCCCCAGGGAGAGCAGGCCTGAAAACTGGCCGCACCTGGTAGGAGCCCTGCCCACCACCACCAGGCTCCTAGCCTCCCAGGGTCTGCTTTCTCATCTGTAAACTCCAGCTGGGAGCAACTTCTCAGCCCATCTACTAAGCCTCTGAAAATGACCAAATTGAGAACACATGACTGTGGTACTTTCTTAATTTTTTTCAACAAAGATTGCCTTCTAGTAAATTGATCTTATCTCTCCTTTTACATAATATTCAAATGAAAAATATTCTGCCTCCACCTCCCAAGTGCTAGGATTATAGAGGCGTGCTGCCAACCAGTTTACAGGGTACTGGGATGAAACCAGGACTTTGTGTATGTTGGGGGAAAAGATCCAAATAAACAAAAACTATCAACTCAACTACATCCTAGCATTGTCTGAACCTTTTCTGACAAAATCCTTATCTTAATTTGATTACTAGCATACGTTTGACTGAACCTCCCTTTTGAACAGCAACATGAGTCACTGATTTCATGGGATGCTTAGCTTCTTGACAGAATGAAGAAGAGGAAGAACTCTATGCCCCAGCACCACACACGAGTTGATCTCTGGCTAGAACAACAATGCCTAGCAAGCAGGGAGGTGTTGAGGCTTTGTTTCCTGTTTGTTTGGTTTGTACAAAATAATCAATTTACAGACTGAGTTGTTCTAATGCCAATCAACTTAGCATAGCCTGATCACCGGAGGGAAATGAACAATCAGGTATCCTGGGCCTTTACCAATACTCATGCTCAGGCAAACACGGTGCAGAGATGAAAATACTATAAAATTCAGTCTAATTTCACTCCCTGTTAATAACAGAATATCTGAATTGTCTTCCAGACAAAAAGACATGGTGTTTATGTACAACACAGTTAACAAGGAAAGGCTACCAATACTGTAACTATACATCAAATAATATGTCAAATGCCATAGCCATATATTAAAACAAATATGTTGATGAAAATAAAATAAGCATGTAATATAGAACATCCCCCTTTGGGATGGCAGGAGGGGGGAAATAGCAACATATGTAATCAATATTTCCCTGGACTGGAGAAAAACGTTTCCAATAATCTACAGCTTGGAATTTACACTCAATAATTATGTGAGGTTACAAATGAAATGATTCAATAAATAAGCTGTTTTTAGATAAACTATTACATAAATTACAATAAAACAATACCTTAAACAGTTCTTGCTTAAAATAGTAGCACAAGCCTATAACCCTAGTTCCTGGAAGCTAAGACAGCAAGCAGGATTGGAAATTTCAGACCGGCAGAGGCTACCTAGCAGAACCCTGTCTCTAAAAGAAAAAAACTCCAAATAGCTCTTTCAAAAAAAAAAAAAGGTTTCAGTTAATGTTAAAAATGATGAAATGATGTTCCCTTTATCTATGAAGTAGTAATATGTAATGAGACTCAAGTTAAAATATATATGTGTATATAGTACCCCAAAACTATCACCTTAGGCTTCTAAACACTACAATTTAAAAAATAAGTTACAAATATAAGATATTATATAACTCCTCATCAAAATAAAAATATGTTAGTGTTAGTTCACTCTCAAGTTTTAAGTACAAAGCTGGGATATGCCACTCTCACCAGTGTTTTATGTAAAACCTGGGATATACCACTCTCACCAGTGTTTTGTGTAAAAGCTGGGATATGCCACTCTCACCATAGTTTTCGCTTTCATTTTACAACAAAAAGTAAACGTTTCTGTGATTCTGTGTGTAGGGCTTCTTGCCCAGGTCCCTGGCAATTCTCAAGGTCTCTCTAGAAATACTGGTTATTGTGAAAGAATAATCCTATTAGTTCCTAAGACAGTCCAGGTCACCTTGTCCTGCTGTCATTCTTGGTATCCTTCAACAGGCAGGCTCTACAGTCAACCTTCACCACACCTGACAGTTTACAAGGAGCCCCACTGGTCCAAAGTTATCACATGCCCACAAACTCTTGTTTACCTTCAGACCACAGGGGTCTAGTGGTTCCTACAGCTACAGGTCAGTTCACCATAAATAAATACCAAACACACATCTTCCTGCCTCGATGCCCTCCATGTTCCCGCAAATTAGAAGCCTGTTCCAGCTCGTTTGCTTAGAGCCTGAACATCCTGCCTAGTCTTTCTCCCAAGGACTGGCTTCTCACCACCATGAAGGATTACATGGTGTGCCTTACCTAGACCCCCTCCTGCAGCAGAAAGTTGATTACCAACATGCCTTTGATTCCACTGAAAAGACCACTGTCCTGACCAGAGCCATACACTGATGAGGAGCAAGGTGGACACAAAGGTGCCATGTCAGAACAGGTGACTGTCACTCAAGGCTCCTCACCATGGAAGGCTGCTCAGAGCCTGAATGGACATTAAACCCATCTAGTTATTGAGTCACTTCCCTACCATCCGGCTTTAAGAGCCCCGTCTTCAAATGTCAAAATTTTCCCACACTTTAAGGATGAGAACTTTGTTCAAGGAGCTAGAGAGACGATTTCATGGTCAATAGTGCTGGCTACTCTTGCAGAGGACACAAGCTTCGTTCCCAGCACCCACATCAGGTGGTTTACAATCAGCTGTAAGCCAATGGGATTCTAGTAGATCTAGATTTCTTCTGTCTTTTGCAGACACACATACCAGGAACACACTTGGACACACACATTCATATAATTAGAGAGAAAATGAAACAAATGTTTACAAGGAGAACCTTGTTAGTTGGCATTGCCAAGGTTTAGTGCTGCCCCAAAGGGCTGCATAAGTAGGTTCTGTGAATTTCTCATCGACGGGCAGTATGAAAAGAGTGACTTATCTATTCTTTATCGGCAATATAGCTCAGTTTACAGATTCAAAGTCAATTTACTTTGTGGACTCTTAACTCATCTGGTCACAAATAAAATTTATAAGTCAAAATGTTGAATTCTAATTAAAAATGTAAGCCTAAGAATCAAGACTCAAACAGACGATACTAGACTATTCACCTTAAGGAGAGAGCAAAATTATAATATATTACAGCATTAAAATGCAACTTAAAGTACAGCATATTAGTCTTCGACAAACTTCTGAGGAGCACTGCACAAAGATGCTTTTGTGAAACACTCTCGACAGCACTTTGATGTGACCGTATGTTCATTAAAAGGAAGTATTACTACTTACATACATAAGGTACATAATGAATTCATTCTGTGTCTAGAGTTGGCTAATGCCATTAAAGCACAAGCCAAAAGCACAGACTATAAATCAAAATGCAATTTGTCAAAGTTAGATCTTAATATGATACAGGTTAAAAATAAATAAATAAACTACCAATGTCACAGTATGGGATTGGTGAGGAGAGCTGGGCCCAAACTGCGACCAGGTTGCAATTGACATACCTTTGTTCTATCTATAACTTTGGCTATTCCTCTCCTCCTTCCACCTGGATAAGTACAAAATTAGCATGCACCAGGCATTCTTAAGACTCCAGGGGGTTTACATCACTAATACTGCTCTAAAGACTACTATTCTTTCCAAAATGCTGACATAAACCAGTTGGGCAATCACAGATTTTTTTTCCTTATTGAAGTTTTAAAGATCTAGATTATGCTTAAAAAAGAACTTAGAAACACTTGCGATTACTTTATTCATTCATTCTCACACTGTGGATTTAACAAGAGACCAGAAAGAGTAGACTTACAAATATAGAGTCAAACCATAAAGACAATGACCAATACAATGAGAAAACCTAGGTAGTGCATACTGGAAGTTCTGAAGGAAACGGAAGCAAAGTGGTGCACACTGGACCATGACATACACCTCCTCGTCCCATCCTTTTCCCTTCTCTTTCCACACACGGGTTCCTTCAGAGCAGCACTAGTGTCGTCAAAGATATTAGCCTCCCAAGCTTGTTTCCTACATGCCTGACAAATGTTGCTTTTCTTCACGTGATCCCCACTGACAACACAATTCAAATGGAATACCTTCTTCATAATCCAGACCCTCTATGCTACTCCATGCCTGGACTCACCATCTTCTCTAACTCCATACAGCGGCTTTTTAGGTGTCCAGTACCTAAGTACCACTGGCTAACATGTTCCTTTTCACATGTCCCTGCACCCTGCCAAATGTCTTGACTTAGTCTTTCTTAAAATTAAGCAAAATACTGCACACTTAGGGAAGCTTTTCTAAACCTACCCAGCATGGCATGTCTCAAGCACTTCTGTATTGACCTCATATGCTTTTCTACAGCTTCTCTTTGTCAGGAAGTCTTTAGAGAAGATGGAACATTTTGTTATTTGGTTCAGCACCTAGGACAGTGTTAGGCTGATAAATGATACAACTACTGAAAAGAATACTATAACTAAATATTTTAGAAAGAAATAAAATTGAGAGCTAAAGGTATTAGTTAGTAGATCACTTGCCTAGCATGCTTGAGGCCTTGGATTTGATTCCAGCACCAAAGATAAACAAAACTGATAGTACATACCATGCTCATCTTTTTGGGTTTGGGATATCTCACTAAGGATGGAGTTTTCTATTTCCATCCATTTGCATGCAAAATTCAAGATGTCATTATTTTTTTCCACTGAGTAGTATTCTAATGTGTATATATTCCACACTTTCTGGATCCATTCTTCCATTGGGGGCACCTAGGTTGTTTCCAGGTTTTGGCTATTACAAATAATGCTGCTAAGAACATAGTAGCACAAATGCTTTTGTAGTATGGTTGGGCAACTCTTGGGTATATTCCCAAGAGTGGTATTGCTGGATCCTGAGGTAGGTTGATTCCCAGTTTCCTGAGAAACCGCCACACTGATTTCCAAAGTGGTTGCACAAGTTTGCATTCCCACCAGCAATGGAGGAGTGTTCCCCTTACTCCACATCCTCTCCAGCATAGGTTATCATTGGTGTTTTTGACTTTAGCCATTCTGACAGGTGTAAGATGGTATCTCAAAGTCGTTTTGATTTGCATTTCCCTAATTGCTAAGGAAGTTGAACATGACCTTAAGTATCTTTTGGCCATTCGAACTTCTTCTGTTCAGAATTCTCTGTTCAGATCATTACCCCATTTTTAAATTGGGTAATTTAGAATTTTTAAGTCCAGTTTCTTGAGTTCTTTGTATACTTTGGAGATCAGGCCTTTGTCTGATGTGGGGTTAGTGAAGATCATCTCCCATTCAGTAGGATGCCTTTTTGTCTTACTGACCGTATCCTTTGCTTTACAGAAACTTCTCAGTTTCAGGAGGTCCCATTTATTCATTGTTGCTCTTATTGTCTGTGCCACTGGGGTTTTACATAGGAACTGGTCTCCTGTGGCCATGTATTGCAGGCTATTTCCCACTTTCTCTTCTATCAGGTTCAGTATGGTCGGATTTTATATTGAGGTCTTTAATCCATTTAGACTTAAGTTTTGTGCATGGTGATAGATAAGGATCAATTTTCATTCTCCTACAGGTTGACATCCAAGTATGAATATTATCATTTCCAGGAAATATGAACTACACAGTATTTTCAGGTTACAACACAAAATGTGCTTCCATTAAGTTATCCCAATATTCCAAAATTAATACAATAAAGTAATATTGAAGAATAGAACACAAAATTAAACAAACAAAAATCTCAGAAAATATTGACAATGGCTATACTAACCATAAAGAAATTTTTTGATATGCTACAGACTTTGAGTATGGTTATTTTTGGTGTGTGATTTCATTTTTTAGCAAGATTTTTACAATAAAATTTCAATGAAAGAATTTTTAAAAAAGAAAATATAGTATTGATATATACTCACTTTGGAATTCACATAGATATATCAATGATACAATGTAAACTAGACTCAAGGGACAAACTCCTGAATTCAGAATCACATGTCAACATTCAATCAACTTCTTCTCAAGAATCACACCAGAAAGTTTAGTGACAGTCACATGAAAATGAGTTTCTCTAGCTCTAGACTTCCCATAAAAGGGTTGGGGTACTAGGCACAATTGCACAAAGTGCTCTTTGGGATATAATGATACAGAATTTTCTAGAAGATGCCCACTACTCTGGACACCAAGGAATTTGAAAGCAATGTGAGTGAGATTATAGCCTCCTGTGCAGGGGCAGCTCCCTCCTGGCTTCCTGCTCACTCAGTATTCCTTCTTTTAGTACTGGAGTCCTTAAAATTTTCCCCTGTGGCAGAAGGTGAGGCTCAATGAGAAAACGTGAGGTAACAGTGTCTAGAGACCTTTCCAGAGGACAAATTCTCCACCTGATGCAAAGCACTGTAGCTTTATGGATCGTGAGTTAGTTCAAATGCCTGGTTCACTGGGTTCCTAGACAGTGTATGAATCTCTCATCAAAAACAGGTCACACAAGCCAAAAGAAATCACTTCTTTCTCAAACCTTTCCCTTACTACTCAATGACCTTGTTTGTTGCTGTTGGTTATACCCAGAAATTCCAACTTGATTTCTTGTACTTTGTGGATAGCACTGTTCAGGACAAATCCTAAACTATGAATAATCTCAAGACCTGCTGGGGCCATAAACGCACCCCATCCCTGATGTCTTGAAAATTTAGGTTTAGTATTTACAAAAATGATGGTGAACATGCCAGAGCTCAAAGGCAATTAACAAGGACACATAGTCTGAACTCCACAGGAGAAAGTACATACACTGAAAGACCTTCTCCAGAGTGGGCAGAACCAGAGAAGCTAGGACCTTCAGGTACAACCTGGGTGTGGTTAAGAGCTGGTGGGACTGAGAACCATAGAAACAAAATGGAGAAAGGAGAAGCCGAAATTAAAATTTATGGGGTAAATTCATTCTGTTCACATTTGGGTAGGGTAGGAAGCAGACAGGGCCCAAGATTAAATTAAACAGCAAATTAAAATAATTAGACTTTAGTGAGGTGTTTAATTGCACCAGGTATTTATATTACTTTAAATATTACTCTAAATTGTATATGTATTTCATTATGCTTGCGCTAATAATGTTTATGCTTAGTTTTTTTAATGATGTTTTCTATTACTCTAAAATTTGACCTAAGTGAGTGAAAAAATTTTTTCTGTTTATATTTAAAGAGCATGATGATATAAATTTTACCCATAGGTATGATGAGAAAAAATATACTAGAAAATACTTTTTTAAATGTTAATCTTACTTTACATACTAGACATATATATTTCATTTAACTAGCATGTTTATATGTGTACAGTCATGAGTATGATTTAGCTTTAGATAACAGACACACATATTTCATATAATTAGCATTTTTATATGTGTACAGTCATGTTTATTATCTTGCTTCATATAACAGACATACCTATTTCACATAGCTAGTATGTTTATATATGAACAGTCATGTTTATGATCTTGCTTTACATAAGACATACATATTTCATATAGCTAGCATGTTTGTATGTATACAGTCGAGTGTGATCTTGCTTTACATAATAGACATACATATCTTATACAACTAGCATGTTTGCTGTGTACAATCATGTTTGTAAACAAAGCTGAGCTTTTAAAAGTAGGTGGTATGTAGCTCATGTTTTCTGTGACTAATCTAACAAGTATTTTATTCATGTAAAATATGATCTGAGTAAGTAATCAAACTGCTTTAAAAATTGATATCTGGAAATAATCAATCTTGTATAATCTGTCAAGGCGTTACTTATATTCACAAGGGCTAGGTCCCAGGGACTTTTGCACAACTTACCTTATTTCAGACTTAGTTTTATTCATTATTATTATTATTGTGGAGTAAAGAGGGTACATGCCACGTTTCGAGTATGGCGGGCAGAGCACAACCTTGTGGAGTCAGTTCTCCCTTCATGAGGTTTCCAGAGATCAGACCCACTTAAATCATCATTGGGTGGCAAGAGCCTTTACACAAGGAAGCATGACACTGGCCCCATCTTTCACAGCTTCCTATTACACGTCTAGCACTTGCTTGTAGAAAGGTAACTGAAACTGCAGTTTAGGGTTTTGGAATTGAACTAACACTCTTGCTATTACTGCTGTTCCGTAAGAGGCCAAGTGCGTATTACTAGTTTGACTTTCTGTTCCACTGAGACAGCTGCTACCCACCACCTGCAGAACTCCAAAATGGATTGTTTGGACCCTACCCCCTTTCTGCCTTCGCTAAGCATTTTCCTAGACAAATACAATGGATTACCCAGAAAGGCTGCTGGTACTAACATTAAAAGTGGTTAGAACTTGAACACCTATCAATCCCACCAACAGGTAACTAGGAATTAAACTATACAATGAAGTAAAAAAAAAAAAATCAGTTCCTTAAACACCAATCCTTACAGTTTCCTGATCATCAATTATTACAGTATTTTATCTTCTATTTGTGTCTTTAAATTTCAATGTCAAATCTTTCTTTCTTGCCTTTTTCCTAAATGTGCTCCATACTGTATTTCTAAAGGAGTACTTTGAGATGAACACAACTGGAAATTTACATTAAATTTCAAAATGCAGCACTCTGAGCACGGCCTATACCTGACCATGTATTTTCCCCAAGGTCTCTAAAACAAAAGAAGGAAGCCTCCTGAATCTTCAAATCTTAACCTCAAACTACAATTAATTAGCATCATCTCTAAAAATTTTTAAATGTACTATTATATGATCCATATCAAAATGAGATTTTTCCAACAAGTATATAATTTTATGTATTAGTGTAAGACCGGCCCATCTATTCAAAAGACTATAATTAACATGAGCATTGAGTCTGACTAAGGAGATTGGCATTCAGCACAAGCAGATGATATGAACTAGGTTTTAGCAAATTTAAACAAATCAGAGCATATTTTATATAATGATAATAATAGCATTTCAGACTCAAAGACTAATTTTAAGTTTTCTATAGAGATGAACCTCGTAGATGTGCCATTTTTATGGCATCTGAAGAAAGGAAGCAAGATTCACTTTCATTTATCAAATGAAAAATAATTCAGCTGTATGGTTTACTGATCCATATATAACATTGTGTACAGTTTGAGCTAAACAATTACCATGGCTATTGTATGCGGTGCATGTGTACACATGCTTGTACAACTACAGTCATGTATGAACTTGAGTATGGAGGCCAGAGGCTGATAATGAGTATCTTCCATTATTATTCATAATTAAAGAATATATTAAAATTCTAAGACTAATTATTAGGAGCTTGGGAAGGTGGCTAAGTAAGAGCTTTTTCTATGTAAGCATGAAAACCTGAGTTTGAATCCACAGCCCCCACATTAAAAAGCCAGGCATGACCATGAGTGTCTGTTACTCCAACATAGTAGCAAATAGACAGGAGGATCACTGGGACTTGCTGGCTACCATCCTACAACCTAATCATTCAGTAAGAGAGACCCTGTCTCAGAAGAATTAGGCAGACAAAAATAGCGCAGGGTACTTTAGCCCTACTCTGGCCTGCACATGTGCATGTGGACATGCATACCTGTACAAACATGAACTATACATGTACATACACACACATGAGCACACATACACACATGTAAAATAATTATTAACTTTGAGAGGAAAGGTAAAATAAGAAAGAAAAATATCTCTCTGCTTGAATAATCATTGGCTTTAACTCTTAAACCTTGTATTTTATGTAATTTTAAAATATAACTTTAAGAAGACATATCTATAATGATCTAAAACAAAAAATAAAATGGATTTTGCTAATTCACTTGGTAGCATAACCACAGTAACAGGAACTATATGATATATCTTTAAAAGAGAATGATTTATATGTATTCATTGATACATACCCTAATGAAAGTAATAAAACTGGAAATAAAATTAAACTGTGTTTTGTAGACGTACAAAAGAGTTCCACAATATCCTGGATTATAACAAAGGTTTATTTATCTGGGGATAAACTCACAGAAAGAGTAGTGATCCATAGTCCTCTGTGTGCATTGGGAACTGGAACCAAAACCAGCAGCCAAGAAACTTGCAAATACTTTTTGTCTGCATTTATAGCACATGAGACCATGCCCAAAGGGGACTGCTGAAAGGTTATTGACTGAAGGAGTTCCCACAGCACCTCTCCCTTTTGTCTAAATAAGAGTTTTAAGCCCAATACAAAACTACATACAATAAGAACAAATATCAAGTATAAAATTAGAATTACAACCAACATGAACATCAAGCGAGAAACATACTAAATGTTTCAATCGTTATCCTATCATAAGAAGTCTAAGTCTTACATTAGAAATGGGTTGGCTAAGTCATGAGAGGAAAGTAACTATGACTAACTAGTCTTCCAGACATGAGAAGGGAAATAATATTACTTGAGTAAACAGAAAGTGCAATCAAGCAACTTCCAAAAGGTGCAAGTAATGACAGAGATAACCAGCTACCTGGGTAATCACCCAAAGTCTCATTTGCAATGTTGGGGCAACCAACTTTGGCTAAGGCCTAGAGTAACTGACAGACCATTTTTAGAGACAAGAAAATTTGAAAAACCATCTTACCCTGTCTTGGTAAAGTTTGGCAAACTTTTTGCTTGTGCCCTGCTTGTCCAATCAGGACACCATGCATTTTGTCAGTGGTCAAGGCAAGGGTAGTTCTTTGCGCAAAGCCCAGTTTTGCCAAGAAGAAAACAAGCTCCAAGTGGAGTGTCTCCAGTGCCCAATATTTTCTCAGGAATAGATCAGTGCTGCCAGGAGCAATCTTGTCTCATGCCAACAGAATCCTAAGTTATTAATATGCCATGTTCTGTAGGTCTTTGAAAGATTTGAATACCTATCCATCTGAAATATATGTCTGTACATCTAGAAAACTTAATTAACATGACTAAAATGTTTGAGTATTACAGATGACTGTCTATTAATCTAATCTTCAAAACTTCAGAGACCTACAGAATATAGTGTTTAAATATTTTAAGATCTTAGACTTTTCTTGACAGTGAGACACATCTGCTTCTGTCAGTACCAATAACTTCAGAGAAGTTGGTAGGCTTTGAGAAAACTCATTATGATATTTGCCTTCAATGTGACAAAGCTAGCCATTTGGGCAAGACACTGCTCTTGCCTGAACTGCTTGATGGTATGTTGTATAAACTGTACATGCAGGACCCATAGGAAAGGGACCAGTGAACTTTGCCAGACTGAAAAAGGCGAGATGGTCCTTTAGGGTTTCAGCTTCACAGAAGAAACTACCAGACATTCTGCAGGACACAAAGGAAAGCAACTGACAAATGGCCAATACAGGCTAGACAGTCTTTCAGATTTCCTGCTTTATGAAAAAGTCTGCTGGATACTATGGGCCAGTAGGCTAAAGATAGATGCCCCAATATTACAGAAGAACTTTGGATGACTGTCCAGGCAGCAATATGTCTCTGTCAATTCTAAAGTTATGGAAGTTGCTTACAATGTACTTAGGTAATAAGTATTATTACTTAGGTAATATTATATCCTTCTGGGGTCTTGAAGAGTTGAAGACAGATAGTTATAGTTTTTCTTAGTTATGATAAAGAATAAAGTAGACATAAAACTTTAGACTTTATAAACACACACGTACCTACTCTATCTATTTTATATCTATAGATAGACAGAGACACATATAACAACAATTAATGAAAAAGAGGTCATGATTTGAAAAAGTGCAAGGAGCAGTATATAGGAAGATTTGGAGTGAGGAAAGGGAAGGGGTAAATGATGTAATTATATTACAATCTTAAAAAAAATAATTTTTAAAAGAAATGTACAAGTCAGGCATAGTGGCACATGCCTATAGTAGTCCCAGCACTCAGAAGACAGAAGCAGGAGCCAGCATAGATTGCATAACAAGAGACTATCTCTAAAAGCAAGACAAAATCTAACTCTATTGAAAGACTTAAAAATAAGAACCAACCATTCATGAATATACAGTTTGCTTGCTAGTAAACATTCCCCAACATTTTTTCTTAGAGAAATGGCTACTTCCAAAGATGGCTAATCTCATAAAGGTACCTGCCAAAAAGCTTTGTGAGCTCAGGCCCCAGAATCCTCAAGGTGAAAGTAGAGAATTCATTCCTGCACGTTGTCCTCTAGCCTCCAATGCTACCACAGCATATGTCCATACACAAAAAAAAATAAATAAATTAAATGGTTTGTTTTGTTTTTATGAAAAGAGGAGCATAGGAAAGTTTCATGGGAAGCTCCAAATAACTTGACTAGAGAACAGCACATCTATTGATGTACAAGGTCCTACTGTTTATGCGTTGCTTTCATTGGTTAATCAATAAAGAAACTGGTTGGCCTGGTAGGCCGAACTTAGGTAGGTGGAGAAGACAGACCTGAATTCTGGGAGAAAGAAAGCAGAGTCAGAGAGATCCGCCATGGAGCTTCCAGGTCAGACATGCTGAATCTTTCCCGGTAAGCCATGACCGCATGGTGAGATACAGATTATTAGAAATGGGTTAAATCAAGATGTAAGAGTTAGCCAATAAGAGACTAGAGATAATGGGCCAGGCAGTGTTTAAATGAATACAGTCTTTGTGTGATTATTTCAGGTGTAAGCTAGCTGGGCAGCCAGAACACAGGGCTACCCGACTCCCTTCAACAATCTATCATGACAGGCCAATAATAGAATATCAGAAGTGCTCAGGAGCCACCTTTAGAAACTGACAACATGAACATCGGTATAGACTCATCAAATATACACACCTAATTGAGTACATTTCAATACTTTGACAAAAACAATGGAAAACTACTTTGCCATTACTTTTGAACACTCATAAATAAAAGGAAAGAAGCAAAACAAAGTATACCTATATGCAAGGTTTCTAAATGAAGCAAATGATTGAAACAAAAAATTATAATTAACTGAGTTAATAAATAAAAACAGAATCAGAAAAGAACTATTTTAAAATCCCTTGACGCTAATAAAATATTGTAATTAGCTAAGCAACAATAAATGAAGAAGGGTGTGAGGTCCAAACATGTGTGGCAGATGCCCACATGCCCTCCTAGAGGATTTCTGGTAAACAGTTTGATTGTGCCCCTTAAAAGATGCCAGCAAAGCCACTCCTTCTCTACCCAATAAACTCTGACTCTTATTTTTCTTCCTCTTGTATCATCCTGACCCTTAAATCTGGCAGCCTCTAGGACTCAATTCAGTTAGCAAGGTGTAAAAGTGACCCTATGATTCCAAGGCAATGGTTAAGAGAAGTCTGCTTTGACCCCTTATATGTTCTGTGACATAAGCCAGCTGCCAATGAAGAAGTCTGAGTATCCTGTGAGAAATCCATGCCTGCCATGTGATAAGAAACATGAGGAGAAGATGACAAGGGAGAGAGAGAGAGAGAGAGAGAGAGAGAGAGAGAGAGAGAGAGAGAGAGAG
>JAQHUG010000108.1:4646075-4670808 GCA_028555095.1 Dicrostonyx torquatus
TAGGGCAGGGTATCCTGCCCCATCTTAAGGAAGCAGGGGGAGGGTGGTGGGGTAGTGGGGGAGCGGGAGGGCCGGGAACAAGGGGAGTAAATGTAAATTTTTCTTTTAACAATAATAAAAAAAAGAAAGAAAAAAAACATAGATTTTCCCTGAATTCACCATAGCAAGAATCTATAATTCATAACAAAGTCAAACTAAGACAGACATGAACCCAGATATGACATTAATATTCTTCAATGGGTACAAATTTGGAAGGGTTTGTGTAGGAGGAAGAGAAGGACAAGGTCACAAGCATTTTCACGTGAGTATAGACAGGATGCTATTTACAGAATCCCTACTCCTCCTGGGCCAGAAGCCTCTTTACAATAATCACCCAATAAACTACAATGGATTAATATTAAGGGTCTGTTGCAGAGAAAGCAGATTCACAGTGAAGGTTGTCCTTTAACATGTAGGTTCCATCAAGGGCACCAAAAAAGTAGTTAAGTGCCTTCCCCTGTGGTGTCTCAGATGCTGAAAAGCCCGACAAACTGCTAATTTTCTAGCTTTTAATGTTTGTCTAAGACCCTTAACATTTTTCTTATATTGTTGCTCCTAGGACATTTTCTTAAGTTTGGTCCCTATTGCCCCTTTTGCACATATACATTTTGCATTTATATATAAAAGCCTGTCAGAAAGCTGAATTGATTCAGAAGGGTGACACTGGAACAAAGTAAAAGGGAGAAAAAAGAAGAAGAAGAAAAGGAAAGATGGCCTTAAAAGCAGATATAGTATCACATAATACAAACATATGCATCAAACATTCTAAAACAACACAATCAAAACATATTCCCTTGTGCTAAAATTTATGTATCTAACACCAGATATAAAAACCACATAATGGGGAGGGGGACCATTGAGGTTCAGAGTCTGAGATGTCTCTGTGTCATAAAATTTCTAAACCTTTTCAACATATATCATCACCTGTGTCCAGCTAGTTTTCTTATAAATAAATATTCTTGCATTATTTTCTAGTCCTGTATACACTTTAAAATGACCAATGAAGATCCATGAATGGCTTTGATTGTACTGGTTTGTATTGATGCTGTTGGTTGTGGTCTGTCCAGAAATTGTTTAGTTCCCTCAAATAAAAATGTACAAATTATATTGTGTACACACATACAGAACAGAATTTACATTGAACACATAGCAAATGGACATTAGGTAAAGTTGGGTCAGAAAACGTCTACCAGCAGGCAAATACGTAATAAAACACGAAAGTTGGGTTTAACAGATGCACTGTTCATCTACCCTCAACACATAAATTATACCTTTAAGAATGGTGTATCCTATGCAAAACAAAAACATGTCAATTTCAGCCCAAGGGGCATTTTTCTCTAGGTTTATAACCCCTTGAAAATAGAGGTTTCGTCTAGAAAATCTAACAGATCCTCAGCTGCTTTCAACATCATAATATATTCATAAGGCAAGTATTCTCTGCCGAACACAGAAGAAATTGAATGGCATGAGGGTGGGGTGAAATCCATCGCTAGGAGAAATGGGCCAAACCAACTATGAGACACGAGTAGAAGTCAAAGAGGAAAAACAATATAGAATACAAATAGCCAGGTACCAAGGTGCACACCTGTAACCCTGGCACTTTGGAGGCTGAGGCAGGAGAATTGCCACAACTGTGAAGCCAGACTAGCCTATACAGTGAGTTCCAGGGTAGCCTGATCTGGAACATCTTTAAAAATAAAAAATATTTTAATTAATTAAACAGAAAGAAGCAAAGTACCATGGATAGTTTATCAACCAATACTGAAAAAAAATTAGTTGTCGGTACATTTGTTTGTTGCATAAAATTAACATTAAAAGCGAGAATGCAAACTGATTCCACTACAGTGTACTATAAGGGTCAGTGTACTCTCAGGGTGGACAGCAAATTATCTCGGACAAAGGAAAGGAATGTCACATACCATCATAGTAGACAATGGCTCCTACCAGCTTGTCCTTCTGCAGCATGGGGAAGTGCTCCAGGGCTCTGGATTTGCTGAGGACATAACTGCTCTTCAGGCAGTTACTTCCTGCAACCAGATCATACAGCTTGATTCCCACCCAGTAATAAGGCAGCTGCCACCACCTACAGCATGAGCAGGGAGAAAGGGGTGTTCTTTTAGAAACACAGTATAATATTATAGAATGTCACCTTAAATTACAAGGAAAGCCATTTAGGGAAAGCAAAGGCATACCTAGAAGTAGTGGTCTGAAAGGAAAAAAATAAAAATAAAAACTGAGCCTGCACAGCTGTTCTGACACTGGCTCAGCTGCCATGCAGGAAAGAACCAACAAGAGTTGATAACAACTCTATGGCTGGTCCCTGCTGCATCTTAGAATTCTTCAGGTGCATTCAAGATAAACACCCATGCCTGGGTCTCTCAGGTCTAGAGATGGATCCAACCAATGTAGGTTGGAGGCCTTGGTAATGTAAACTACACCCGGGTTGGAGAGGCCCTCAGCAATCTATAACTAAACATGGGCTGGATGACTAAATCTGTTTCAAGTTCTACACCACCCGTGTGGCTTAAAGAATTACATAATCCACCTTTTTGTGTTACTGGGCCTGTCTCCCACTTAGGGCAACTTCACACACAGTTCTACCAATAAGGGAATGCGTTTGATCATGTGTAGCCACACCTTCCAGATGAATTTCATCTGTGTGAACTTGGTAATAAAAATGGCCCAGTATAGCTAGCTGGGTTTTGAGTTGCTACACAGTAGCTTCTGATTTTGCATCAGGATATTTTTTTTTTGAGAGGGGGGAACGGGGAATCACATTTTACGCTGCACATATGACCTCACTCAAATGCCTTAGAGTAAAAACAGCTGTTCACCTATGTACTCCGGAAACCTGGAATAAGATTCCATTAATTATAAACAGGAAACTCAACCTTATTGCCTTCGAAATCTGGCCCTTAGACATATGTTCACAGAGAGTATTTAAGAAAACCTATATTTTTAAATACACCAAAGAAAGTATTTGAAATGCATTAAAGATTAGGACCAATTAAAACCACATTAAGAAATACACATGAAAGTATTGTTTCCCTGAGAGTCACATTGTTCTGCTGACCTCAGATAAACACATAGCCTACAGGTGATAGCAAAGGCTTACTTGTAAATTGGAAGCATTATAGGCAAGGGAGCTGATAAGTGGGGAGCGATTTCTAGTAAGTTGGCACGCTCGTGGAGGGCTTCTTTCACCATCCTATACTGAAAATCAAAACAGAGAAAATGAGTTTGGCAGTAACAGATCATAATATTTTCAAATGGCAAATAGACACCCTGCCAACTGATTGATATACAGAAACCTTCCACCTCCGAGCGAGGAGCACTCCCTCCTAATCAAATCTCTAATAATACATCATGCTGTCAACCTCAAAGATTTTTTAGAAACCTTAACTGTATTTGCATAGGAGAAAAACATGCTGTCAGAGTTCCCAGGTGTAAGATATTTTCCTGACTTGAGTTACAAGATTATTGTAACCATTTATCTTGCTTTCTCTGGATTGTCCCCTTTCTCAGTTCCCTGGAATGTTTTCTCCAGGTAAGAGATTAACAGATTGCTCAAATTCATGGAAGGTTCTCTTGCCTTCCCTAAACCTAGCAAAGATGATATGTAGCCCTGGACAGCTATTTTACAGATGGTAAAGAAGGCTTTGTCTTAACTCCTGGGGCCCTCATTATACTTGCCTAAAGAGCTGGCATTATTATTATAATACGAATTTGACACATGACAATAAGGCTGCAGCTATTGACAAAATCAACCAGAACACATCTGAAATCAGCGGATCATGAAGCCTGTGCTGCTTTCTTTGCATCCATCACAGGTGCTGAAGAGAGACATAGGAAAAGGGGACAGATTCAGAGCTGACTTGTCAAGGCGAGAAAGAGGGCCAGACTCAAAACTTGACAATGGCAAGTCCTCACTACTGTGTTTTTCTCATAAGAAAAGCAGATATGGAGGGAAGCTGATTTTTTTCGCCCCTCTGGGAAATGTCATTTTCCACACGGCCTTGGCAGTTTTCAAATGATGGCAGACTGGACACAATAAAGTGTGACACACGAAAAGCGTGACTCAGATCATTTTTTTTTCCTGAAGAATGTCAGCGACAATATGAGTGCATGATCACAGCTGCAGCTGAGAGATCAATTTGGAACTCTGTCTGCATTACAGCACAGCTCCCCTGAAACTGCCCAGAAGTAGCAATTTGGTGGCCATTGGCAAAAACCCAATCACAATTGTTAAAAGGCAACACATCCAAAAGTGATTCTGTAAATCTGCTACTTTGACATGCTTGTACAGAAAAGGCCCCTGATTACCCATAAACGTGATGCGACACAGAACGAACTGGCGCACCTCTCATGAAAGATACCCCAGCAGTAGCATACACTAAACAGGAATTCTGAACAGGAAGAAGTGTTTAAAGCCATTTAAAAAAAAAAAAAGGCCTGATTTAATTGGGTAGAGAAAGCATAGTGGCATTTTTGTTTAACAGCCAGCATACACAATTACCTGCTCAACATCCAACTTCATGATAGCCTTCTGGAGGTATCGCACGCCACCATGGATCAATTTAGTACTTCTGCTGCTGGTCCCCGATGAGAAGTCATCTCTCTCTACAAGGGCTGTTTTTAGTCCTGTGTAACCAGAAAACCAAATTAACTTCTTAAATTACACAATTTGTATGTAATTCATTAAAGGCACTTCTCCAGGGTAGAGACAATCACTGGAAAAATTAGTCTGAACATGGATAAATTTGTATTCAAAGTGCAGTACACTGTCTATATTATAATGAAGAGATTTTAGGCTCTTCCTGAGGGAAAAGCCAAGCCAGAACTAGCAGCATATTAAACTGTGAATGAATCACACCTAGAAAACATTACAGTACAGTTTCGTGGCAGCAAGATTCTCTGGTGTATTTAGGGGGCTGAAGGGGGCCGGGCACCATCTTTTCCCACATGGAAATGGGTGTTGTCACACAGCCCTCAGCATGTACATCTGTCCTTCCCTATTGAGGCAAACTGCTCCATCCCTGCTCTCTGTGCTATTGTAATGCATTCACCAGCAAAACTAACCTGACTCCTTCTGTGTGCTGGCTCCTACTTGCAAATGTGCCTGAGCGGTTATCTAGTGGATACAGTGAGGCAGCCATAGAGTGGACATGGAACAAGAGACACAGGCAGGTGGGGGCTTCCACATGATAAGTGGCTCATGGGGTAAAGGGCTTCCCACACAAGTGTGCAAGTATGGGGATCTGAGTTCAGTCACAAGAATACGCAAAAAATTTGAACAAGGGGGCACAGATCTGTAATCCCAGCACTCTTACAGAGACAGGAGGATCCCTAGAGACTCACAAGCCAGAGAGCCTGCTGTATGCAGTGGTAAGCAACAGAAGCCACCCTGCCTCAAACAAGATTGTCCCCGATTCCACACACATGAACATTCACATACATCAACATAAAGATTCAAAAATCAAAGAACTTGTTTTTCTTTGGGTTCACCTTGCTATTTGGCTTCGCTAGGCTTGTGAGCTATAAGCTTAATGTCCTTTGTTAATGGCTAGGGTCCACTAATGAGTGAGTACATACCATACTCATCTTTTTGGGTTTGGGATATCTCACTAAGGATAGCCAGAGACCCACATTCACATCAGAGCAAGGGACTGAGCTACCAAGGTCCAATCGAAAAACAGAAGGAGGAAGAAGATAAGCAAGGAAGTCAGGACCACGAGGGACTGGCCCACCAATCAAGACAGTGTGCCTGATCTATTGGGAGCTCATCAAATCCAGCTGGACCAGGACTGAATGAGCATATGACCAAACTGGACTCTCTGAATGTGGCTGCCAATGGGGACTGACTGAGAAGCCAATGATAATGGCACAGGGACCTATCTCTTCTGCATGTATTGGCTTTTTGGGAACCTATTCTATATGGATGCACACCTTCTTAGGCCGAGATGGAGTGGGGAGGGCCTTGGGCTTCCCACAGGGCAGGGTATCCTGCCCCCTCTTAAGGAAGCAGGGGGAAGGAGGTGGGGTATTGGGGGAGCGGGAGGGCCTGGGACAAGGGGAGTAAATGTAAATTTTTCTTTTAACAATAAAAAGAAAAAAATTTTAAAAAAATCAAAGAACTTCTACTGTTGCGTTTACAGTGCAATTTAAAGCATTTGCTGATAATACTATTTCATGATTAAAAAGAAATACAAATTAGGACAAACGAACCAGTGCAGAGGATCCACGGAAAAAGGAAACATTCTCAGGGCTGGAAAGATGGCTCAGTAGTTAGAAGCACTTGCTACTTTTTACAGAGGACTTGAATTCAGTTCCCAGCACCCAAATCAGGTAGTTCACAATTGCCTGTAACTCCAGCTCCTTGGAATATAATGTCCTCTTCTGGCTTCTACAGGAACCTGCACTAACACACACATACACACATGCACACACACACACACATAAAATTTTTAAAGATAATATTCTTGCTAGGCTGAGGCAGAACAAATATAGGCACATTCTAGAAGCCATCCCATCCCCTATATCTGAAGAGTACTACAAATCTCATAGGGTTAAAATCTACTTCTGATGTTTTTTCTTGTCTTGCAAAAACATCCTGGCCTTTTCAAGACTGCAGATGGCAAGAAATGCTCCAAGTTAGTATCACACACTAAGTGAGTTCTTAAAATTCACAAGTCCTGTGGTGTACATCCATGGACAACCACTGGGAAGGCCGGAGGGCTGGTTACTCCCTTAGGCAATGGGTAAAGTCATGAAATCCAATTGCAACCATAACATGAGGCAGAAGTAATTTGGACCCTCGCTGCTAGGATAGGAGAAAGAACATATATCTGGTTCAGAGCCATTAGTGTCAAAGGGTTGCTTATATAACTTTTAACAGTTATTGTTAAAATTGAATGGAAATGCCATTATAAAGCCAGAACAATTCCCTTGACTTAAAAGCACAAAATATTTGGAAGCAGTGAAGATTGAAAAGTAGAGATTTTTTTTAGCCAAACTAGGGTGGTGCATGCCTTTAATCCCAGCATTCAGGAGGCAGAGGCAGGAGGATCTCTGCAAATTCAACACCAGCCTATTCTATAGAGTTAGTTCAAAGGTATCCAAGGCTTCACAAGAAAATCCTGTCTCAAAAAAAAGAAAAGAAAGAGAAAGAAAAGAACAAAAGGAAGTGATTTTTGATTCAATATTAACATCCTATCTAGTAATAACAACAGAAATTACATGTAAAATGGACCCACATCACTCATTTTAGGCATATGTGTCAGAAAAAGTTCTGCAGTACTCTAAATTATTAAAGCATTACTCATGCTTAATTTATTCTGGCTTTCAGCGCATATTTTAAAAAGTATTGAGAGTCCAAGTAGAGACAATGGATAGGAGTGGGGCACGGGCCAGCTGTCAAGAGGCTCTGCTCAGGCAAACAAATGAAGAACAGCAGAGGCCCACCAGGGCCTCCTTCCGAGACATGAATCCTCTTGCCTTCCTACAGATCAGATCCTGAATTCAGGGCATGAACCCAGAACTGCACATACTCAAAATCACATTCCCCAACCCCTTTGGCACATACTCTACCCCCTTCACTTAGAAGTCCAACAGAGTTCTTTTGGCATTCTAAATTGGTCCTTTTTTTTCTTCAGTTGAAGATCAGATGAGGGAGTTGACTTTCAGATGGTATTTAGGAGCCACATTATTTAAAATGTGCCTCTCTTTAAACCCTAGCATCACCATTATTGCATCAAGATGTCTGTGCCAGGAAAGTGCGCCTGAGAAGACAAGAAGAGGGTATCCAACCTCTGCTTCATATGTGGGCAGTCCAAAATGCCCTCCAGACTGTGATCTCAGACCTGCCAGACAGTCCTCACTTGACTGTGGCCTGTACACAGTGCCCCTCTCCTGAGCAAGACCATAGTAGCCATGAAGGCAAGCTGCTCCCAATACTCAAGAAATCCACCCCTCCTCCCCACCTCACTACACACACCAGCACTAGTGAAGCAAGTTGTCATGCAGTACACGTAAAGAACCAGGAGGCCCCAGATGACAGGTCACGAGGAGTCCAGGCCTCAGTCCAACACCTAGGGAAACTGAACCCTGCTAGCAGCATGTGAGTGAGTCACAGAAAATGCACTGCCCATGGACACTCAGAGCCACAGACCCAGCAGAGGCTCGCTGTGACTCCCGACCTTCCTAACAGACATGAAACAGGCATTCCTGTTTAAGCCACTCAAATCTGTGAAGGGATTTACTGGTAATAAAAATTCCTGTAGAAGGAATAGTGATGTCCAGTTAAGGTTGCTTTCTTCCCCCCCTTCATACTTTACTTATTTTAGTGTGTGCGTGTGTGCGTGCGTGTGTGTTTCTCCTTTGGTGTATGTATGTGCACCACAGTTGTGCAGGAGCACAAAAGGTCAGAAGAGATATCTGATCCCCTGGAGTTACGGATGGTTTTGAGCTACCATGTGGGTGCCAGAAACCAAACCTGAGCAGTAAGCATTCTTAACTGCTGAGCCATCTCTCTAGTACCCCAATTTAGTTTTTAATCACTTCTGATGAGGCAGCCTTCAGCAAAGTCTGAGTTCACAGAGCCTTGATCAAGATGGATGAGTGAGAGAGAGGGCCTATCAGTAGGTGGAGGCAAGCTGATCCTACTAACATCACCTGTCGTCACTGAGGCTGGAGAATTATGTTCCACACTAGCCTGAGATGTATAATGAAACCATGGAAGAGGAGAGGGAAAGATGAGGAGAAGGACGAAGGGGGAGGGAGGGTATGTGCCTAGCCTTGTCACAGGCAGCTTGCCCCTGGAGACGGGGGAAGAGGGTATGTGGGACTCTCATGAAAGGAGGTGATAACACACTGCTGCATTTGAATCCTGTACTAAAAGGCCATTATTGGCCACAACAACAACTACTGGATATCCTCAAAAGAAAAATGCCTCCGAGAAGACATCTACGGGTCACACTTCATTAAAGTAATATGATTGGTGCCTGGACACACTACACTCTATTCAGTTCTCAGGGTCCAGATCCAGAAACCAGAGTTTGCTTGGATTTTTTTTTTTTTTTAAAGCAAATTTTCATTTTTTCCCCACAAGTTCTCAGACTTTGTTTGGTGACGTACTGCTGCCTGTCACGGGAACTTCTGAAGTGTTTAAGCTGAGGAATCTGATGGATTGGGGTTCTAGAAAGAGGGGGTGAAGATGAGGCTGGAGAATTGGCGATAGCAGACCCAAGGCCCACAGTGTAGCCTGGCCAATCAGAAGTCCTATCTCAGGAGGCAGCTCTAGCAAGAGGTCTCAGGGACCCTACTGTCAGGGTGGGTTTTCTTTCCCAAACTGACTGTGAGCTGTCCAGGGACTTAGCAAACCACTTCAGGCAGGTATTCCAGAATACTTACTGTCAAGTTCCTGATGCCTGCTTTTTCCTGTAGTGGGTGTTTTAGAAGTTATTCATATGTGTTTCCTTGAGAAACCACAGTGAGCAGAAACAAAATTTAAAGCAAGCCTTTCTGACACACCTCTGTTGCTGCCATCTTATCTCTTGTCAAATTACCAAGCCACTTACCAGAATTACTGCAGAAAAATGAGACTGTTTTTTTCAAAGCAAACAACAAATGTAGTCTTCAAACTGACTGCCAAATCAGTGTATGAAATCACCAGGTTCCCTAAAAGTGGCTTAAACTACAAAAGAAAGGACGCAAGCCTAAAACATCAGAACCGTGGCAGCGTCAACTACTCCATGCATCAAGTGTTCCAAATCTCTTGACTTTGCTGGATGAAAATACAGAGAAAAAGTAACGGAGCCAAAACACGACCAGGTGTCTCAGCCTTCTTTGGTTACTTAACTAAAAGTGTGAGCCTTTAAATGTTTATGGTGTGTGGGGGGAGCATTGGTTGGGGGCATAAGATCTTGCTATGCATCATAGGCTCCCCTGTAACTCACTGTGTAGTGGGAAACACTTCCTGCACCAGCCTCCCCAGGGTTGGGATTACAGATTTGTATCACTGGATTCTAATTGTTTGTTTATTTTTTTGTTTTGTCTTCTTGGTCTAATGCTCCCCCACCCCCAGATGACTGGTTTTAAATGAAAGGCTTTGTTTCCTGAAGATAAGGTAAGGAAGTAAAAGAGGGTCTCTTGATTCTTTTAGAGTAACTGCAGGTATTTTCAATGGCACTCACTCAATCTTTAGCCTTTGCAATCTTGGGTAAGGCAGGGTTGAAGGGATCAAAAGGAAGGTTCTTTTTTTTTTAAAAGGAAGGTTCTTTTCCAGGATGCAAACAACCTCTTGCTGAGAACTGAGGAGGCCAGGTGGTAGTAGAACACACCTTTAATCCCAGCACTAGGGAGACAGAGGTAGAGAGACCTCTGTGAATTCAAGGCCACCCTGTGCTACACAGAGACTGGTTCTGTCTAAAGGAGAAACAGAGCTCACACAAAGGTGACCCCAGCACTTGGAATCCCACCCCAGCCTTTAACCCCAGAGAGGTGGAGACAGGAGTGATATGGCTGGGCAGAGAGAGGAATGTAAGGCTGGAGGAGACAGGAGCTCAGTGCAGTCTGAGGATGCAGTCAGAGGAGAGGATTGCCCCTGCGATCTGAGCATTGGTAGAGGTGAAAGGTCTCTCTAGTAGTCGGTCACACTACTTCACTGATCCTTCAGCTTTCACCACCTCATGTCTGACTCCAGGTTTTATTCATTAAGACAATGAGAATTTGTGTTACATTCTACTTTCACTCATCTTCACCCCACGTGTTAGCACACCTAAACCGATGTTCCAGGGAGTGTGCGGGACAGGGACCCAACACATCTCTGTTCTGACTCGTCTGGCTTAAGGGACATTGTAGAGCTATTTCCAACTAAATCAACTCATGGATCCAGACAGTCAGATGAATTCAGGGCAATAATTACAACCTAAAGGGAGAAACGATACGACATTTAACTCTCACAACATGGAGTAGAACAGAAGTATATTTTAATACCTTTTACTGATTATCTTATTATGCATGAAAACATGCTCAATATAATAAATGCGGAGATGCACAAAGAACAAAATAAAACTCCTGTAATTACACCACTCAGAGATAACCACAGTTGACATTTGGGCGTTTAAACATTCACATTTTCTGTGCATGTATATAATCACACACGTACAGTTTTGCAAAAACAGGATCATATTTAAAGTTTTTGTATTTAACACTATTTATTGTAAACACTTTGTAATCGATAAATATTGTATATGATTTCATTTTTAATGCCTTTTAAAGTATTAAATTAAATGTTTACTATGGTTTATTTATTGAGTTCCTGGTTTTTGAATATCTGTCTTCACTGTTTCAGATTGTGCAGCACGATTATATTTTCCTTTAAGCTCCCTGTATCTGTAATTATCTCATTAGGATAAAATTTCAGAAACGTGACCGTTAGGGTTTGCTAAATAGAAAGCAGGAGCCATCGCTATGAAATAATCAGAGGCACCAAGGCAATAACACAAGTCAAAAAGTTAATATCGTGCCTTAGTACTATAAGCACAGGCACCAAATCTGCATGCTGCACGGGAAAAGATGAGGTTTTAAACAAAGATGAGATTCTCTTTCTTTAAACTTGGGCACCTAATAATTAGGTTTCTGAGACACTACCATTACTGACACAAAAGACTAACCCAAAGGCTTATACGAAGGACTCCTTCCTCTAGGATGGCACCTACAAGGAGCTGGCAAGAATCTTGGCAAGCCAAGGTCAGGATCCAATGTTTTGTCTGGCATTTTCTGACAGTGAATGCTTTGTACAGGTGTATAAAACATTAGATATTCATTATTTCAATTTCTCTGGCTATGCCCATATTAGAAAATGGATAACTATATAACTAAAAGTAACTGTTAACTTTGACTAAATCGTTAACATATTTTGTTATTTAAATATACATCCAATTGTAAAGTCACAAAATTGTGTTTATAACACAATAATATAGTTTCAGGAAATAAGAGAGGTGCTACTATAGTTTCTTCTTTACACCTTGTTATTACAAAAATGGCCAATGTCAAATGGGAGGAGGGGTATCAGTCAATATAAGACAAAATGATAAAAATAATACAATAGCCAATGGAAACTAAGGTTAATTATTTAAAATGTTTTGTATGTGTTACCATAATCTTTCTGTGCCTGAGTCTATAGCCTGTATTCTTTTGTGCTTAAAATGTGTGTACTTAATTTATTCTTTCATAATATTCTTTTCTGACTTATAACACATCTTGGCTATTTTCTCAGCAATTACTTACAGGTCTATCTGATTTTCTATAACTGACTAAAATCCCTATTTATCAAGTCATTCTCCAATATCTTGCTACATAAATACTGTTATAAATAAAATTCCAAGGGCCAGGGAGGCCAGGCTGTGAAAGTACTAACCATATAAGCCAAGTTTGATCCCCAAATCCACATAAAAGATTATGTGAATTTAATCCCAGCACGCCTACTGTGGTCACGCATTCACACACAAGTACACACAGAGACACATACAGAGGTGCACAAATACAAATATGCAAATATTAGTTTTTAAATAACAAAAATTTAGTTAATACGGCCATTGCACACCCATTTTTGAAAAATTTCTGCTTTCTTTATTCAAACAAAACTACTTAAAAAGATGTGGTTGCTTCAAAATTAAGATAAACACTCCATGGACCAGAAGTGAGGCAGAACAGAGTGCTCAGGTCAAACACGTCTGTCCTGGTGGGCTCAGAATCTGGGAATACGATCCTAAAGGATCAGGAATAAAACTATTCACTGTGCAGAAACAAAAAGGCAGATGAGCCACTGAAAGCTGAGACTGAAGAAGGGTTCTGTACCTTATACAGGAAGTTGTGAAGCTACTCCTTGGTGTAGGAGGTCCTTCTGTTTATGTGTTGCTTTCATTGGTTAATCAATAAAGAAACTGCTTGCCCTGATAGAGCAAAACTTAGGTAAGCAGAGAAGACATAATTGAATTCTGGGAGGAAAAAAGCAGAGTCAGAGAACCACCATGGAGTGCCAGAATCAGATATGCTGAATCTTTACGGGTAAGACACTGTCATGTGGCGATACACAGATTAATGGAGATGGGTTAAACTAATATGTAAGAATTGGTCAATAAGAGGCTAGAGATAACGGGCCAGGCAGTGATTTAATTAATACAATTTCTGTGTGGTTATTTTGGGTGTAAGCTAGCCGGGCAGCTGGGACAAACAAAGGGCCCCTCTCCTTGTAACAACTCCTGTGACCACTGTCTAGGGCTGAGGACTATCTGCTGGGTCCCAGCCGGATGCAGGAAGATAAATACAGCCAGAGCACATATGGACAGATCTTAAAAGCAGCAGCAATTAGAAACGGACAAGAATAGAAAACTATTAATGGAGAAGAACCATTCAGTGAAAAGAGAGTTCAGCGATGAGCCCACCAGGCTCCAAAGGAGAGTCCCCCCCAGGGGCCACACAGCCCTGATTAACTAAAATGGGTCACAAGACAAATACAAAAGTTATAAACCTGGGAGAGGAATGAATGGGTAAGGAGGGGGAAGGGTTGATAATGGTGGGAGACGAGAGGATGAGGGGAGACAAAGATCATAATACATTACATACATTTATTCAACTGTCAAAGAACTAAGTTCATTAATAATTTTTTTTAAAATCTAATATGATAGATAGGGGAAAGAGAAGCAAAATGAAAAGGTTAAATGGGGCCAGAGCAATGGCTCAACAGTTACTTACTGCTCTTCTAGAGGACCTAAATTCAGTTCCTAGCACCCAACTAGCAACTAAAAAGCATCTATAACTCCAGGGTCATATGGTCCGGCACCTTCTTCTGACCTCTACAGACAGGCAAAACACTCATACATACAAATAAATAATAAATTAAAGAGTAAATAAATACTCAGTATTTAGTTAAATGCTGTTTATGACAGATAAAGCAAAGCATTGAAAATATCTGAAATTTAAACTGGACATGATGGTGCATGCCTGTAATTCCAGAACTCAGGAGGTAGAGGCAGGAGGGTCAGAAGTTCAAAAGGACTCTCTGCTACCTGGCTTAGTTTGAAATCAGTTTGTGCTATCTGAATCCTTATCACAAACAAATGCACTACTTTAAACAAACCCTGTTTGGTATAACAAATATTTTTCACGTTTCATATGGTCTTACTTTATTGTTTTTTGTGACAGATAAAAATTCTTGTTGTTCTTGTTTTATTTGCAGCAGCGCAGGCTCAAAGGCAGAACCTTTCACACACTAGGTAAACGCTCCGTAAGAAGACGCTCAACTTTCCATCTACTTCTAAAGTCTTACTTTCGTTTCACTCTTTTTCCTATTACTTTGCCACAGAATTTTATAGTAGTTTTAAAACACTTCAATAACTGATACACCCTCTACAATATATAACAATATCCTTGGAATCTAGGAGATGGCACAGGTTTGCTTCCCAAGTGAGTCTGACACCATTTTTCAAGTTTTTCCTGCCTGACTCCTGACAAAGGAAATCACTGTATTAAAACTGTTAAAGATCATAAGGTTGCACACAGGAGGCAGAAGCAGGCAAATCTCTGTGCATTCGAGAACTATCTAGTCTACATACTGAGTTCCGTGACAGACAGGGCTATGTAGAGAGACCCTGTCTCAAATAAACAAAAACCAAAAATCAAAAACCCAAAAAGTTAAATTTCCAAAATAATGGTCAGAGATTTGCAACCTTACACCATTTCCAGTGTCTAGCAAGGACTGAGCCTGCTTTCTGCTGTTTAAACTCCTGAAATGCTGTTTCCTCCACTGTTCTAGCTTTATTTTTATTTCTGTAATAAAAAAAAAACTGACCAAAACCAACTTACAGGAGAAAAGAGTTTAGTTCATTTTACAGCTGATAGCCCATCCTCAAAGCAAACTAAGCAGTAACTTGGAGCAGAAACCGTAGGAAGGCAGTTGACTGGTTTCCTCAGCTACCCTTTTATACATCCTAGACCAGTGGGTCTCAGCCTTCCTAATGTTACGGCTCTTTAATGCAATGCCTTGTGTTGTGATGAAGCCCAAGCATAACATTATTTCATTGTTGTTTCACAGTTGTAATTTTGCTACTATTATAAATCATAATGTGAATATCTGATATGCAGGATGTCTGATATGAGACCTCCAAAGCGGTCATGACCCACATGAAGAGAACCACTAGTTTAGGCCTACCTCTGTAGGGGGTGGTACCACCCACAGTGAGCTTGACCCCACCCCCAGACAAGCCCAGACCAGTCTGATGGAGTCAATTCCTCAATTAAGGTTCCCTCTTCCCAAGTGATTCCAGTTATGTCAAGCTGACAAAAAGCTAAGTGCACACCCCACTCCCAGGAGCAGTGTAGCAGAATACTCAAGCACATAGACCTATAGCCTTCAGGAAGAGTCAAAGCTCATTGAAGGCTCTCCTTCTTTTGCAATTTTTTTCTACAATGCATAAACCTTTGTTTATGGAAAAGAATGTTACTATTACACTCCAACTGTCCCTGAAAATCTGGAAGTTCTGTGTAAGAGACCCTTACTGAAAGTTAGAGATAAATAGCAGTGTGACCAAACTTGGAACTTGCTGCATCCCACATGCATAGTCTGTGTCCTGACTATGCTGCACTGCCGAGACTTCAAAGAAGCATGATGAGATTCAAGAGTTGCCAGTCGTACACCACCTTATAAACCCTAAGTACCTGTACAATGTTTTGTCTTTAGGGTTTCTTTAAAGATTTATTATTTTTATGTATCTGCCTGTGTGTGTTCATATGCATCATATGTGTGCAGGAGCCCATGAAGAACAGAGGGCATCAGATCCTTTGGCGATACCACTGGTTCACTTACTGGGAACCGAACCTGGGGCCTCTTAAAGAGCAGTGAGTGTTCTTAACTGCTGAGCCAACCTCCCCATCTCTCCAGCCCCTGGCATTTAGGCTTTTGAAACATGTCTTAGAACCTTGAACTGATCCTTCTGTCACCTGTCATGCCTTACCAGCCGTGGCTCTAATATACATTTTCAAACAAGACCACTACATAAACCCTTCTCCAGCCATAGAGTTTTTTCTGCAATTTAAACAAAAGCATAAAGTTAAGTTTTGTAAATTAGATATTAAACCAAAAATGTCCTGGGTGGTCCCAGATATACACACAGGTAAATTCACATAAAAAGAGACAAAGGAAACACCTTCAACAACTGGGAGCTGTTGACTACAATAATCAAAGTCTCCTTCTTTCTGTTACCTTGGGAGCAAAGCCCCCACGATGATTCCTGGGGGACCACACTTCAGTCGAAAAACTAGCCACAGATGTGGTGAACAGTGAGGCCATGACTATTGATCATAGACCTGCAGAAGAATGTCAGCCAAACTGTGCGTGTTATGTTTATGAAATAATATTCCCAAATGAAACAAATGAGAATTAATTCCTGAAAAGATGTAGGTAGTGAGAATGTAAATAAATGACCATTGTAAGGACTCCACAACTTCTCCACAGTCTTTGTTTGCCCACTATGAAATTACATTTGGGCATAGGATTCTATCTAAAAGCTTGTGTAAACATTTCTATACAAATCCTTTCACATCTAGTGGTTCCCCCCAAAACTTTGATGTCCTGAAAAAAATCTAATTATTACTGGTAACTTTAAAAGATCACAGCAATTTATTTTTGTCAAATGTGACTAAAGATTAATGGATACAATCAGGAATAATTTGGTAAAAACATATCAAACACAGAGAAAGCAAAATTTGTTGTTAAGTGAAGCATCAAATATAATAAAAGAGCAAATTCCATGAATGAACAGCAACAATGCGCAATTCATTAACCAAAGGCCCATGGTTATTTCACACTTCAGAGGGCCACTGATACAATCAGAAACCATAGTAAGAGGATAAATACACACTACCTTCGGCACCTCCTTATATGTTTTAATTATAAACGCTATGACCATCCCTTCTGTAAATCATAAACACAGAAAAAGAAAGACAATTATTCTAAGGTGGCAATCAATGTCACAAAATATTAAGTGCATATCATTTTCTTAGATGTTATTAAATATAAGACTCTCAGGAAAACTCCAATCATCATCTTTGTGGTCATCATCACTACCACTACCTACAATGCACTATCACTACCCACAATTCCCTAGTCACTACCGAATGCCTACTTCACTGTTCAAAGGAAAAAACCTGTATTAGTTAATATCTTACAAGTTCTTGAGTGCTCAGAGCTTGTTCAATACTTAACTCATAACAGTAGGGCTTATTTTAAATAAGGAAGAAAAAAAACCATGAGGCTGGAGGTGCAGCTCAGTAGTTATGTCCTTAGCAGGCCTGAGGCGCCAAGTTTAGCATCTAGCACACACACAAAATCACAAAAATAACCAGATATGCTGTCACATGCCTGAAATTCAAGTGTTTGGGAGGCTATGTCAGGAGCATCTAAAGTCCGAAGCCAGGCTGGGTGACCTAGTCAGCTCATGTCGCATAAACAAGCGGAGGGTGGCTGAGAAACACATCCACCATCAACTTCTGTCCTCTGTACATGCACACTTGCAAAACCCATACACAAATGTGCACGCATACTACACACTCACAAAAAGAAGCAAACAAAAAACTTCATTCGCTTAGTGAAAACATACAAAACAGCATTTTCCATTGACAAGAATAAATACAACGTACAAGAAACCCTACTAAATACAATTACTGAAAGAAGCTCACTATAGGAGAGCAACTACAACTCATCTTGTCTACGTTTTCAAACAGAATAGAGGAAATACACAAAGAGAACAAGGGTGACACTTTGCAATAGGAGAAAAGAAATAAGGCTGTGGTGACAGTTTCTTCGGGATTCCCTCAGGGTCCTCCAGTCACCCCGGATGTCAAGCTTCTGCTACCTGCCACCTTGCCTTCTTCAGCTCTAGATCTCTCTTTAAACAGTTCCCTCTGCTTCTGTAAATCCTTCCTCATTTATTATTATTATTATATTTCTCCATGTATTATTAATAACTAGTCAATTTGAGAATTTTTCTGGATTCTAATCTACTTTCTCTTGTTTCTATTTTCTCTGCTTCTTGGCAGTACTAGGTGTGCATACAGACATTCATATTCTCTCCCTCTTCCCCTTTCTCCTTCCTTTCCTCTCTCTCTCTCTCTCTCTCTCTCTCTCTTCCCCCCTCTACTTCCCTCCTGCTTCTCCATTATGCATAACAATCTCTATTTTCCAACTTTGACAAAGAAACCCCTTTCCTTCACTATTATCTTCTCTATAAGGTGGCGGTATGTGTTTCCCTATTATCTTCTCAAAGGTGGTGGTATGTGTTCCCTTATTATCTTCTCTATAAGGTAGCGGTATGTATTTCCCTATTATCTTCTCTATAAGACAGTGGTATGTTTATTCGGCACTGAAGTTTCTTCCCTCCACACCTAAGTGGAGCGTAGCACACTGATTCTGTCAGTACTCAGGTCCTTTCAGCAGGGTCCCTTTCTTCTGTTTTAGAATCTTTACCTCTGTGCAAACTAGGGCACACCTGGGACAGCCACTTCCTCATCTTTCTCCAGGACTGTGTTGCACCCTTTCTTCTTCTATTTAATATTCAACTTCAGTCCTGCACTGAATTGTTCCTCCTGCCTTCACAGAACAAAAACAGAGAAAAGAAAAAAAAAATCCTTCCACAGATGGCTTTCTTCTCAACCCCACTTCATCATGGCATGAATTTATCTCCATGTCTCTGGAGAGTCTGTTGATGTGCCTGCATCCTCCAAATTACCCTTTCTTCATCTCCAGGATCTCAGGAGGCCTGCTCAGGGAAGTCAAGGTCTTCACTTGATATACCTCCTGCCTCTCAACCCCTCCCTCATCATCTTCCTATCTGGCCTTGGTGCTCCCAAGCACCTGCTGTCCCGACATGAGCTGATTTTATGCATGTCTGCCAGTGTATTTCTTCTGTCCTGGTCCTTCTCAGGAAGTAGTAGTTGCCTATTAAACTGTTACATGTGCCGGCAGCCTTTCAGCTCCTATTCACTCTATCAATGAGAGAGTTTACACCTATAGACATACGTACCTATGTCTCCAATGCCTCTGAACACACTGAAAAGAACATGTTCTGTATAATGTGATCTATACACAAAAGTTCCCTAAGGCACTAACCATAGATCATCTTTGTATTCTCTTGCAGTGCCTTGTATAAGACTACACATGCAGGAACTACCTCAATATTTAAAAAATTGAAATAAAAAGAATGATTATATGTTTTTATGTAAATGAAGAAAATAATTGGCAATAGGAGAAAAAAATAAGTTCCCTGACTGACTCCTACTAGAGAAAGGATTCTCTTTGGCAGAGAAGATTGTCACCTAGAAGATATTAATTCTTCTGAGTAGACCAGTCTCAAGCTTAACCTCCCATAAAGATAGAATTATATCCCCTTTCTATTCTTCTGCCCAGGCTGGCCAGAAAGCTAAGCTCAAGCTGCCTTGTGATGACTGGAAACTGTTCTTCCCACCTGCTTTGGCGTGTTTGAGCATAATCCCCCTCAAATTATACACTATGATTGGAGACATGAAACTTGACGACAACTGAGGTCAGTGTGATAGCAGAATAGACTCTAGAGTGTCTATATTTTACATGTATCATGATTCAGAATAAATAGAAAAATATTAGGTTATGAGGTTTACACGAATGAATTTTCAAGAATATAGAGCTTCATTTTCAAATAAAGTTGCTTAAGTGAAATACTTTTTATAGTTATATTTAATTTCAAAACTGTTGCGAGTGCCTAGATTTTTGAAAATTGCAAGAGGTTTCACGAAGGAACACCAAGAGAAATGTGAGCTCAAGAGTCAACACTGTCTTCATTTACAATACTGGACGACGACTCACCTCTGGTGACAGCGTCTAGTGCACAGCCACTTCCTGTGGCTCCTCCTCCAATAACAAGGATGTCAAATTCCGATGTGTTCTGCAACGTCATGAGCTGAGCTTCTCTGGAAGGAGGCTCCCTGTTCACAGGCTCTGAGAGGCACTCTGCTGCTTCCACATGAGCCAGGCTCACCTGAGGGAAAGCGGGCAGGTTTTGGTCACACATCTGGAATGCTAATTCAGCAAAGCATACAGTATACTATAAAGAGATTCGTAATGGACACGAGGGCTACCAGTGCTAGGCTAGTCCATGGCCCACATACAGTCACAGGAGCAGCAGTGATGGGGTTGGCTTTATTCCTTTACATAGGTCTCAGTTATTTACACACAGAACAGCTGGTTTCAAATTCAATATCTCACATGTTTGTTTGCATTTTAAATATAGCAAAGTTTAATTATTTCTAGCACTATGTAGCAAATCCCAAACGTTTTACCTAAACCAATTTGAGGAATCAGAAGAATGTATTTTACCTGGTAGTATCAAACCATTCAGACAAGATTTAAAAGTACAGACATCATGTGAGAGGGGGAAACAGAACTTTATAACCATTTTCTTAAATGCATATGTTTCTTATTCAATTCTAATGGCAAAAATATACTCTCAATTTTGTCATTTGTGATTTATCAACAGTACCTTGTTTTAATAAGCGAGGCTGGGTTTGGTGACTCACACATTTATCCCCAGCACTTGGGAAGCAGAGGCAGGTGGGTGGATCTTTGTGAGTTCAAGGCCAGCCTGGTCTATATACTAAATTTCAGAACAGCCAGCACAACATAATAGAGGAACCCTATCTCCAAAATTAAACAAATAAAAATAAATCTAGTATGCTCAATGGGCATAGTTTTCAAAGATTTTAGTAAAAAGCTTCCCTATCAAATATTAGAAATTTCCAATGTAGTACATTTTTAGATTTTTGAAAAATTAATAATAACATAATTAAAACTAGGCATAATCCTCCTAAATTTCTTGGTTCTTTAATAACAAAGTCAAAATAAAAAATACTTGTCCTTTTTTATTGTTTCTTTGGTTTTGCAAAGAATTTGCCTAGTATGTGTGAGACCCTTCAATTCATAGTCAGGAGAACCACAAGCAAAAAGGACTGGGCCACCGTGCTGCCCCACATCTACAATTCCAACACTCGGGAGACAAAGGTAGGATGCCATCCTAGGGTTCAGAGTGCGTACCAGACCCAGCCGGTGTTACATGGGTGACACCTTGTTTAAAAATACACACACACACACACACACACACACACACACACACACACACGCACAGAGAGCACACACATGAAAATGAGAGAGTTCCAGAACCAGAGGTTAAGGTCAAGCACATGGAAAAATAGGTATTTGGAATTTTCTTCTCACACTACTGTGTGGGCTCATTTAGCACAATGCAGAGTAACTGATGCATGTTGCTCCTTTAGTTATCCAAAGACGGCAGCTTCTGTTTCCCTCCATTCCACCACAGGATCAGCACAGTGAAGGCTCTTCTTCTTCCAGTCTGCCCTAAGTCACCTGTTAAGCTTGGCGTGACCAGGGCCAAGCTTGCTCAAGAAGAGGAGTTCCCGTGTCTTTGCGACATGGTCTTTTCATGTATCTACAAGATGGCTTGGAATTCTTTATGCAGCCCAGACTGGTCCCACACTGGTCCCAGACTGGCCTAAGCACTGGTCCCAGACTGGCCTAAGCACTGGGCTTACAGTGTTCACTAAGATATCCAGCTCTGGTTACGGCATGGAGACTATTCTGTTCATTCAAGATAAGGGATTTTTTTTTTTAAATCAGATAAACCAAACTACTGCCCAGGACTGGATTAATTACTATCAAGCTAGTTGTATTTCTATGGAAATAAAGCCACAAGTCTAGAGAACATTGTAGAGAGCCTGCTTTGGGTCACAGAGACCCAGCTTGAGTCTGTGCACCCCTGCCTTGAAAGTCTGACAAACTGAGTTCAGTTTGTAGGACCCACATAGTAGGGAAGAGAAGACTACAACAAACTGCCCTTTGACCTCCACACTTACAACAGAGTGCAACAATTTTTAAAATATTAATTCAAATGCCAACTCAGAAACATCCCATTCCGCATGTAACTCCTCCTGTTCATGTATTAATAACTTTTTCCTCATGTAACAAGCCAAATAAAAGAAACTGTTAAGTTCTATGAAGGACTGGGCTCCTCTAGTTATGGCCTTTGTCTTCTTCACCTAATGAGAAGAAAAAGAGAACACACAGAGAGACAGTATATACAGATATAACACATTTGTAGAAAAAGCAAATGCCAAAACAGGGGGTGGAGTAGACTATGACCACTGTGGGGAGGGAGGCGGAACTGTGCCATGACAGATGGGGAAGACTTGGACATGGGACTGACAAGTGACTAAACCGCCGGAGCGTTTTCACACGTCAACAGAATCGCTGACATTTTCTGCCTGGTAAGTTTTCTAGAAATAGTTGAGAAATAAGTTTAAAGACCATATCACGGTATAGTTCATTAGAACTTGTTAATTCCAAAAATGCCCTAGTCTGTTCTAACCATAAAGACTCAACTAGGGCTTCTCCTCAGCCGACGGGGGAGATGTGAGGAGCATCCGTCGTTCCCATTGGTTACGTGGTCCTGGCAGCTTCCTGACCTTTTGTGGGAATAGTCTTAGCCTGAGTTATCTTAATATGAAAAACACCTCTTTCATCTTTATGGTGGCTATATGCCTGTGATCTCAATGCCCAAGAGGCAGGGAGACAAGAGGATTACATACTTGAGGACAGCCTGGACTACAGGGCAAGCCCTTGTCCAAAACAACATTTCCATATATGGAATATATGTTTCCAACATCTCATGTTTCCAACATTTACCCAAAAAATTCACACGAGATTCAGAAGCGCCTGAATCATCCGGCTTTAGTATTTACCCACTAAACTCACTATTAACTAGATTATTACATGCACACCATTAACCTCTTGATCACAACACACCCCATGCCGACAACACTACTATACCTGATCACAACACAACTGACTGGTCACTCAATTCAGTATTCAAGACAACTATTTTTCTCCCATTTTTTGTACCTCTCTTTCTTAGTGTCCTTTGGATAGCACTCAACTGCCCAACAGTAATGAGTAGTCCGCCTCTTAGGTGTGTCCTGTTCATTTTTCTCAGATGGCTAGGAACTCTCTAGAAAATCTCAGATGGTCATATCATCCTAAACTCTTCACGCCACAATAATTTCTAACTTGGGGAACTCCAGATATCAAATGGCTAATTAATTATCACTTATAGTTGGATGTCACATGTGTGTCTCAATATTGGTATCATGGCTTTATCTCCCCAAGCTATTTTTTTTAACTGCCAGCAATATGTGTTCTTGATAATTACCCACAAGAAATGAAAGCCTGTGTCCACACTGAAACCTGTTAGCAGAGGTTCGCAATGACTTTATTTGTAATGGTGCCAAAGCAAGAATTTGGGGGTAGCCTGGTGTCGTAGATACTTTTCCAGTTTGTGTGTGTTTGTGTGTGGTGTGGTGTGGTGTGGTGTGTGTGTGTGTGTGTGTGTGTCATACCTTTAAACCCAGAACACCAGAGGCAGAGGCAGACAGATCTGAGTTCAATTCAAAGCCAGCCTAATCTACAGAGTGAGTTCCAGGATAGCCAGGACTCACACAGGAGAACCCTGTCTTGAAACCTCTTTCCTAAAAAAAAAAAAAGGAAGGAAGGAAGCTAGTCTCAGAATCCTGTACTACATGATTGTGACCATTCTATATAAACAATGTTCAGCAAAAACAAAGTATGGGATCAGAAAACAGGTCAGTGATCTGTGATTGCAGGTCCTGGGAAAGACTGACTACAGAGGAACACATTGAGGGTGACAGAAATGTTCTGTAACTTAACTGTGTTTGGAATTACATAACTGAGTGTGTGATAAAGGTTGACTTCACCACATTTTAAGCTGTTCCCCAAATCATACCTCAATAAAACTGACTTAAAAATAGTAACCAACTGTGGATACAGCACTTGTGTACTGGGCAATTTTATAAGACATGTGGCTTTTTTCTGCTCATTGAATCTGCACAGTAAACCTTCATCAGGTACATTAACATTGGGGATGCTGACTGTTGCAGAAGTTGCATTGAGGAGTTCCTCCAATTTAAAAATATATATTTATATACACACACAGTACTATTGAGGGTGATTTATTTAATTTCTGACAGTACTTTAAAATAACATTTTATTTTTGTTTATTTCTTTCGAAAAAAAGCTGGAAAGTGTTGCAACTGAGAAGCTAAGCACCATGCTTATTTTAGAGGCAGTAAACACAGCCTAAGGCCCTACTTAGAATTATGACAGGAAAAAGACTCATTTCGGCTTCATATGGCTTTGAGTAACTAAACACATCTGCACTCTACCTTTTCTAGAACACGCTAATTTCGGGGAAATAAAGAAGAGGGCAGAGATAACAAAGCAGTGGTGGCAAGTTATGACACCCTTTAAGAAAAGGATCTTTGTGCTCTCCTCCTGCCTTTTCTGGGTCTCCCTCTGCCGAGCCTGACCGGGTGATTAGACAGGGATCTAATTAGATCTGGGAAATGAGCTCTGCTGGTGGATGGATCCAAACTGTCCTAACTTGGCTAAAAGACCAAAATGCTCATGAGATGATGGACTCTGCACCACTCACTCAACAAATGACTATTTTGGGAAGTTCCCCAAGCATTCTATAGACTAGGTGAAAAGAGGACACAGAGACAATTCTAATATGACTTA
>JAQHUG010000108.1:4670953-4686044 GCA_028555095.1 Dicrostonyx torquatus
GTGTGAAGCTAAATCAGCAAAGTACTCACCTGACATGTATAAAACCCTTGGGTGTAGGGTTCAATTCCCAATACTACAAGTCGGGTAGTACATGCCTCTAATCCTAACACTCAACCACAAAAGAATCAGAAGTTCAAGGTCATACTCAGCTACACAGAGAGTTCAGGGCCAGTTTAGCTATAAGAGAAGGAAGGGAGGGAGGGAGGGAGGAAGGAAGGAAGGAAGAACGGGCCAGTCACAGAAGGCATCCCGTATATCCTGGCCAAGCTTCCCTAGAAAGACCAGCTAAATCAAGTCAAGAGTAGTGAGCATCAGCTGGGTGAGACTAGGAACGAAGCGGGAACAGCATGTGTTAAGTCTAGAATATACTATCCATGTCTGCTCTTTGCTGTCACAGACTCCCTTAAAATCTGACTTACATATCTAACTTTAAAAACTGCTCAGTGTCACATAAATCTCAAGATTCCTAACTGAGATTAATGAAATATGAGTACCAGTAGTTGTGGCCTGTAGATAAGACAGAACTTGTAAGCCCCAGAATCCTGACTAGTGTCATGGTTTCATTTTACCAGACTCCACTGGAGGCATTTGAGTTTGCTGCCCTAGGCCCAAACCCAGAACAAACCCAGCACTGTAAGCTTCAGGACTGCAGATTCAGAATTGCTGTAGGAATTCCTACTGCCAGTACCCTTTGAGTTACCCACCCACTTGGGTGTGGTCTCTTATACTATTGATGCCAATGTAAAGCGCGCTTCTGGCCTCTTTTCCGATTGTGGGATTCAGTTGCTGTTCCCCATTCCACGGATTGTGATCTGTGAGTCCTCTGTTATACTCAATTCTGAGCTAGTGTGGGACTTCTTTTAAGTGTCCTTCTTCACAGGATCAGCTACCTAACCTCACCACTGAAACGAAAGGCCTGTAGTCTCATCCCCTGGGAAGTCAGAAAGTAGATAGTTCAAGGCCACCATAAGCAGCTTAGTGAGACCTGTCTTAAAAAGTGAGCTGGGAAGCCAGATGGTGGTAGTGCACAACTCTAATTACAGCACTCAGGAGGCAGAGGCAGGTGGATCTCAGTGAGTTCAAGGCCAGCTTGGTCTACAAAGTAAGTTTCAAGACTGGCTCCATAGCTACTAAAAAACTCTCTCCGGAAAAAAGAAAGGAAGGAAGAAGGAAGGAAGGAAAAAAAGCAGTGAGTTGGGGCTGCAACTCAGTGGGAAAGGTCTTGGCTAGCACACTTAACACCCTAAATTCAATACTCAGTACTACAAGGAAAAATAAATTCCTCCAGCACTATGGCAAAGATTTGCATGGAACTTGCAGAGATTGCTAAGTGGTTAAGAACACATATTAATCTTGCAGAGGACCCAAGTATGGATCCCAACACAAACATTGGATGGTTCAAACCTCCATGTAATTCCAGCTCCAGGGAAATCCATCTGACTCTGGCTTCTGAGGGAACCTGCATGTATGTGCACATAGACGTATTCAGACTCATAATTACAAACAAAATATCTCCTTTTAAAAATGGAGAGAGACTTGAATGTATAACTTGAATTGGAAGTAAAGTTCATAATCTGAAGTTACCAAAAGAGCATTTCCCTTGAATAGGATTTCGAATGAGATCAGTTTTACTATGTCTGAGAACTATTAGACTTGCAAATTAAAAAGAAAAAATCCTAGACATTTGCAACTTCGGGTGAGACCGAAAACAAGATCTAATAATTAGTGTCTATTTCTGAAAGAAGCGCATATTTAAAGACCACAGGCAATTAACAGCCAGGTTGTCCTGTAATCATGTATAGTAATAATTGGAGTATAAAGTAGGTTTCATGCAAATCACTTTAGACTGCAACAATCACTCACTCACCCATATTATGCCACTCAATCAATGGCATCAGTTAAGACTGGAGAGAAATTGCTTCCTGTTTTGTTGTCATGGGAAAAGACTAACCACATCTGTGTGTTCCTGGAGGCCAAAGGTGAGAACCATCTTCACATGGTTTATCTTCATATGTCTGAATGATCTTCAGCTCATGGATCCTCTTGTGACCCAATTGATGGGTTTTCTTGTATTTTCATGACAGTAAGCAACATGTTTCAATATAAACAGATTCATGGGGGCTTCATGCTTACTCTGTAGCCAATCAATGCAAGGAAACTCTCATTTTCACAGAAAACCAGGCAAGTCCATTGCTGTGCTTTAAATGTGTGATGTCCCCACAGGCTAATGAGTTTGAAAATGGATACCAGCTAGTGGTGCTGGTTTGGTTCTGTGGGTCTTGGTTGATGGAAGTGGCTCAGTAACCAGAAGCAGTCCCTCTTAGCTCTTACCACCAGAAATCCTTCCCATCATAATTGACTAAGCCAAAAAGAATTCTTCTTCCCTTAAGTTGCTTCTGTCAAAATATCTTGTCCCAGCAAAGAGAAGTGATGAATGTGCCCTCTTTCTAGGCACTGAGGATGGACCTCCTGTAAATCCTGAAGGTGCTGTAGAGTCGATCATGGCCGTGATTCCTTTGAGATGTGCACAGAGCCCTGTGCAACCAGAATGTACCCAAACAATCAATCACTAAACTTTAGAGGGGGAGGAAGTAGAGTTTCCTGCAAATCCATCCCACCTACAGCTCTCACTTTCTTCCATAGTATAATTTAATTTAAGCAGTGGAATGTTAGATTCAAGAGAAATTGCTGGAAAATGGGAAAAATGTTGGCTCTGTTTGAACTTCAAATAAATTGACACAAGTGGCCAGACAATCTGAGGTTTTGAGGATGCCACCTATTGGCTTTCAATAAATATTTAATCATTTTCTTTATTTTAACTGACTTTTATATTATTATCATTATTATTAGTATATGTGCACAACTGTACATGCCATAGCATACAAGTGGAGGACAGAGGACAACTTTGGGAACTCTGAGAGTCATTCTCTCCTTCCTCTATGGGTTCCAGAGATTAAACTCACGACATCAGAAAGATTGTTTCCCTACTAAGCCATCTCGCCAGCCCCAAATAAATATTGTAAATAAATAATGTAATAAATGCATGGAGGTCTCAGAGTGACATTGCTCCTCAAATCTACTGTCTTGCTCAGAATCAGAAAAGCTGAAGAGATGGTTGACGGATCATTCAGTGGTGAGGAGCACTTGTTAGGATTCAGGCATCTGTACTGGTCTGTCCTCGGGGTACGCATCCTCACCTGTAGCCACTAAGAGCACCTCCTGTGCATTCACTATGTGACCTTTTAAAAGGGCCCTGCCCACCTCCCATCTCTCTTTCTCTCTGCCTCCATTTGTCTGTACCTCTCTTCTTCCCTCCTCCTCCCTCCCTTCCTCTCCCCTCTTTTCTCTTTTGCCACTTCTGTTCCCAGAAGCTGGTCTCCCCTCTCCCCTCCCACTTTTCCCATTCACTTTCCTCCCAGCAAAAAAACCTCTCACCTGAGCTCTTTTGCATGGCATCTTTCTCTCTTGTGCCCGTTTTTTCTAAATTATAGCATTGGTTCTCTGACCAGGAAAGGCTCTTCTGGAGCTTCTTCCTGCCCACAGGCAGTTTAAGGCACGCCAGGATCCTGGAACCAGGTCCACATAGACAGCCTCGCATCTCTGAGTTAGCTGGGTCCCCTTCATCCAACATGACATGATCAGTGAGCCACTCCCCTTTCCCCACCTTTGGCTATTTGGCAGGAGTGAGGACTCATCCTGTCTCTCAAATGTGGTTTCTTGCCTTTTGGCTCCTTAAGCCCTGGTAACAGGCAACTATGACTCTTTCCGGCTCAGAGCCCTCGGCCCCCACCCTTTACGTGACTACTCTCTGAGCAGCCTGTGCCAGTCTAGTCCTTCGGCCCCTGCCCCTTGATTGATGGATCACCAGGCAGCCTGTGCATTTTTCATGATCCTTGCTTGATAAAAGGCCACTGGATCTTGTTCTGCCTCACTCATGAGGAATAAGCCTACCAAAACTCCACTTCCTGATATTTTATGGGACCTTTGCAACATTCTGCCTGCGATCCTGATAGATGGAAGGAGGTATCACTCCTTCACCCTTTCACTCTTCTGCTTCCCCTCCCCCAATAAACCTCTTACACTACCTCTGTCGCATGCAGCATGTTTGCTCAGTGGCAGAGCTCACCAAAAGGGAATCACTTCATGCTGGGACCCTACCCACCTGCTCCACCCTCAACAGATCCACTCTTTTCCACCTGCAAATCTGCTTCCTTGTTCACTGGTGGTTTCCCCTTTTATTCAATATTGGCAACTAGGTCTCTGGCAGAGCTACCCACCTCTGACCATTCCCCTGGACGTGAGGCTTCTTTTCTCTAACAGTCTTCTCCACAGCGTTGTGGCTTTTCTCGAAGTCCTGGTACCAGGTGACTGTGTCTCTCTTGGGCTCAGAGGCCTTGACTTCCACAACCCACTGGACAGCCTGTGCCTGTCTCAAAATCAACCCTCTCTGAATTCCTAGGATGCTAGGAATAGCAGCCCCTTGGGTCTTGCTTCTCTGACGCATTCATGGGAACTGTGTCACCATTTATACATCTTTGCTCCCCCTAGAATGTTTTTTGGACCCACTGACCATTCCTAATCAGCTATTGTTGCACGATTACCAGCTGTTGGCCGTAGTGCTTGAGGTGCAAGACCATCAAATATGTCTGGGTGATGCTGTGGTGATGGGAAAGGATAGGTGCTTTAAACCCTAGGAAGTAGACTTGAATCCAACCCAAACAGCATTTTGCCAGGTCCTAGCAGTGCCTGACAGTGCCACAGAGCATAGACACTGATGTAAAGCAGCCAGTACTCTAGGACTGGCCAGCACCCCAACTTTCCCAGGTACCCCAAAGATGAGCGACACCCCAAAGTCAACAGGTAGTAGTTTTGAGAATACAGCATCTTCATCCTCACCTCACCTGTTACCTCTTTATAACTCCACACCTTTTTATAATAAATAAAAGGGAGGACTGTTAGTATTCAGGCATCTGTACCGGCCTGCCCTTGGGGTCCTGACAGGATACATCCTCAACTGCAGCCAATAAGAGCACCTTCTGTGCACATTTGCTATGTTCCCTTTTAAAAGGGCCCTGCCCACCTCCCATCTCTCTCTTTCTCTGTCTGTCTGTCCTCTCTCTCTTTCTTCTACCCCCATGTCACTCCACTCCTGCTACTCCTGTCCCCAGAGGCTGATTCTGCCCTCCCCTCTCCCCTCTTCCCATTCACTTTCCCCCAATAAAAACTCCCTCCACCTGAACTCTTGTCACATGGCATCTTTCTCTCTTGCTCTGTTTTTTGCTAAATTATAACAGCATTTGCTAATCTTGCAGAGGGTCCATATGGCTGCTTAACAGTGACTGCAAGTCCAGTTCCAGGGGATCTGAGCCTCTCTCCTGGCCTCCTACAACACCAAGGATGCACACGAGTACACATACATACATGCATATAAAGAGAAAGTGGAGGGTCTAGGGAGCAAATCTGGGGTTGAAGAGGTCAGAAAGGGAAGGTTGTTCAGTAGCTGTTTGTCCACCTCCACATAGCATCTCATAAATATAGAAGAGGCATCATTTTACATATTTCTTCTCTTTTCTTTCTTTTCTTTTTTTCTTCTGGGCATGGTAGTGCACACCTTTGGTAGACCCAGATGTCTACCAAACAGCACTTGGCCTTAAAACTCTCCATAAGGTATTGAGCTGGAACTGAAACAGGGTCAGTGGTCACCTCTCTCTCTCAGAGGAGTACTACACTGATCCATTAGCCAAGGGATGAGTCTACTATACTTGAACCTTACGTTCCAAATAGTTCAAACTTGAGATACACACTCTCCATTTCTTTGGCTACTTCATCAAGTACAAATAAGATATGTACAAGCCTCTCTTATATACATGCAATGACACAATCAGACCTCATAAATTAAAAAAAAAGTCAGATTACAAAATAAGGTAAAATTGGGACTACTTTAACTTAAAAGTATCTTTTACCCTAAAGGGGGAAAAACTACCTAGAGAAGAAAGCTTTCCAAACAGAAACAAGTAACTATCAAGCTGGAAGGATGGAAAAGGAGACAGAAGCAAGAGGGCTCTCCCGGGGCATTTATAGAAAGTTTCTTCCGTCCCACAATATCCCTAAAAAGTTTCTTTAAAAGGCCTTAAAATGAATAAATAGTTGAAAATGAAATGCAAAGTCAAATCAAAGTGAATGTCAATGCTGCTCAGTTAGCAACAGCCTAGCAGCTCACCAGCTGTCAGCGCTAATCCTAGCTCAGCCGTTGACTCACGGGTGACCTATAGAAGTACAGTTAACCTCGCCGATTCTGTATGCCAGCCACAAAATAGCATCCCAAACTCCTCGAAGGCCCGACGTGATTTAGAACCACAAGTTGCTACCGCGGCCCCACTTTGAGGGCTAAGTGTTAAATAAAACCCAGAATTAGAGAGAAGCTGATAGGATGCTCTTCAGAGAACGTTCCCGGCTCTGTCTGCATAATTTCAGTGCTTTGATGAAGCATGTCTCACAAGGAACAGTTCATCACACAGAGCGGTTAAGAATAGTTTCAACTGGCCTTATCTCAAATACAGAGTATTCCGAATCCTCATCAAGCTTTAGATGCCAGGCACATTCCCAACACACTTAGTTGTATTTCTAGGAGAAAAACAGCCTTTCCAGGAATCTATGCAGAGGGTTCTAAATAAGAGAAGCAAATGAATGATGAATGTCTTTAGTATAAATCCTAACAATAAAACTCTCATCATAAGAAGCAGCTCATTAGTCAGCTAGATTCAAAAGCAACATTCAGGATACATGTAGTGCCTGGAGGCTTAACATGATTCTCTTCCTTCAGAGAAATGGGATTGCAGGCAGCAAAGCCCTACAGGTAACAAGTTCCTGAACCACGGGAACAAATGGGTCCCCTACCTTTTCATACTGAGTGGGGAAAGACTACAGTAAGAAACCTTTGCTATAAGCATGAGTTTTGAAGCTTGCTTGCTAGAGTAATTGGCTTGCATTAGTTCAGCAATTTACTTCCAGGATTGACGCACAACTATAAAGGGGCAGGAGAAATGATTCAGCAATTAAGGGCACTTGTTGTTCTTGCAGTGGACCTGGATTCTGTTCTCAGCATCCACATGGCCACTGACAAGCATCTTTAACTCCAGTTCTGGGGCATCCAGTTCCCTCTTCTGGTCTCTGTGAGCATGGAGCATATGTGTAGTACAGGCAAAACACTCATTCACATAAAATAAATATTTAAAAACTATAACTGTAAGATCTGTATGGTAAGCCAAGATTCCACTTACTTACTTTATATATAGTTCATAATCCTGACTCTTTCCCTGTAGTATGACACCTCATCCTTTGTAGACAAATGTAAGACACATACAACATGGATTATCATTTAAGTAGTTTATAAAGAAAGAAAATCCCTGTATGTGACAACCTTGACTTGCCTGTTGGGTATTATGATAACGTGATAAGATAACAGAAATCTACTTAATCTCAAATGTTGACTCTAAAATAGTGAAACGCACAGAAGCAGAGAACAGTGGCTAACAGCACCCTGCACTGTAACACCAGGATGTGGGATACAACATTTCAGTTAAGCTCAAAGAAAATAACAAAATAGAATTGATTAGGAAGAGCTGAGTTATTATTTGTTGCGTTTTTAAGTTTTACTGTTGTCTGGGTTTTTGGTTGTTGTTTTGATATTGTTTTTGTTGTTTGTAGGTGAAAGCTCACATAGCCTAGGCTAGCCTCCTACAGTATAGGCAAGGCTGGCCTTAAACATCTGATCTTCTGGTATCTACCTATTTTCCCCAGCTTAGAAAGTTTGTTCTTACCCTTTTAAGGTAAGACTTTTAAAAAGAAAGGCTGCTTTCAAACCTATGAAAAATGCATCTGTACACAGAAGACTGTTTTCCTGGGGAGAACAGACAAGTGAGGTCACAAGTTCAAGGCCACTTAGCAAATAAATGTGGCTTCTGAACAGTCACTCTGGTTAATTCTGACTCCAAATACCCTCAGATCAGAAAGCTTCCCCCAATGAAGCTAAATTCTTTTTATGTTAATGTGCATAGGTATTTTGCCTGCACTTAGGTCTGTATGAGGGCACCGGATTCCCCCAGGAGATGGAGTTATAGGTGGATGTGACTCACCATGCGGGTGCTGGGTCCTCTGGAAGAGCAGTCAGTGTTCTAACAACTGAGCAAACTCTTCTGTCCCTGAAGTTAAAATTTTTGTTTGTTTGTTTGTTTTGAGACAGGGTTTCTCTGTGTAGCCTTGACTATCCTGGAACTCTGTAGACCAGGTTGGCTTTGAACGCACAGAGATCCACTTGCCTCTGCCTCCCAAATGCTGGGATTAAAGGCATGCACCACCACCCACATTTAAATTCTTAATGATGTTGAGAGTGCTTAAAAAGCACTTTGAATGATATTCAAAGATGTTTACTAAGAATAGCAATTAGGAGCAACTTTTCATCAGAAATCCATCCAGTGTTTCTGTCTTCACTCACTTCTCCATTATTACCATAGGTAAAACTAGGTAAACCAAACCAATTATCTTGAAGAAGTTTGGTATCTGTGGGCTCTGATATCAGCCAGCCTGGCACCGCCATGGCTTGAATACAGCTTGGTAGCTGGAAAGCTAACAATTTAGAAAGACAAAAGGTGAAAGGCTTGGCTCCAGCCCTCTTTTACTTGTAGATTGCCCAGGAAGGAGTTGCTGGCTCCAAAGCTGGTGAGATATACAGGTGTGGATGAGAGGTGTGGTGTCCCTGGAAAAGGAATGTGAATAGAGAATTCCTGAGGATGGAGGAGCATTTTCAGAGGGCATTCAGAGCTTGGGAGGAGAAGAAATAAACACATGGTCATGCTGTGAGGACAAGAAGTCCTGAGCTGCCTTTGAACGATGATGGTGTGAAAGAGTCTGTTTCTTCCACGCACCTCTGAAAACACATTTAGGGCAAAGCACCAGTTTCTATGTTGGGGCGATGGTCCCCGACAGGTATCCCATCCTTTTTCTTATTTATTTATTTTGTTCTTTTTTTTTTTTTTTGAGACAGGGTATCTCTGTGTAGCATGACTGTCCTTAAACTCACTCTGTAGACCTGGCTGACCTCAAACTCATAAACATCTTCCTGCCTGTACCTCCCAAATTCTGGAAATTAAAATGCCAGCCACTAGGCTGGTATTCCAGTGTGGGACAAATTGAAGCATCCAACACTGAGAGAAGAGAAAAAAGCTGCATGTGAATCTAAAGACCTAACATATGCCAGACCACTGGCCTGCTCAGACAGATGACCTGAGAGTTTAGAGGGGAAAACCTGAGAGGAATCCTTACCCTTATTTTATGAAAAGCCAAAGTCTTAAAACTTTCATACCTGGTACACTCCAACAAGCTCACCCAAACCCTGCTGCCCTTGAATGATAAACTAACACATGAAGCTATTGGTATTGCTCTGCCCTGTGAATCCAGTGTTGGGGAGGCCGGGGCACAAGGATCACACATTCCAGACCAGACTGGGCTACAGAGCGAGACCCAGTTTCAAAAGGAAAAAAAAAAAAAAAGAAACATTTATTTTTCTAGAGCTGATCATTCTGGTTTTTGCTTCTCTAATCTTGTCTTTTGTTACTGAAAAAAAAAAAAACCCTTTTGTCCATTCTAACAATAAGAAAGCATGACTTTCTTACAACTTTACAAATAGCACACTGAAAGGGAAAGACTGAAATATAAGTTAAAACAGAGTTCTCACCATCCTTGTGGGCTTTAATTACCCATGCAGCCCTTCACTTTTCAGTCCCATAAGGAATTAGCTACTGCTGTACTCATTGTTACAGGGAGAAAAACGAGGTCAACATTCAGGAAAACTGTCTACAATCCTAAACTGCCTAAACAGACGTCGTGGGGGCGGAGGTGTTGAATGCAGGCTGCAGGAATTACGAGACAGATCACGTGCTTCAGAGGAAGCCTCAGCAGCAGAATTTCCTTCCCTGATCCTTCTAAGACCACTCCAAGCTATGCAGACCTTCATTCCTAAAGCCCGCCCCCTGCTTTATGTTTGAGTGGGGGGAGAAAGAAATCAGTCAGTGAATTTCACCTCGGCATGAGTTCACAAAGTCCACTTCAACTTCAGGGTGGGTAATGGAAAGAACAAATGTACCACGTCACCCAAGAAGGGCCCCTCACAACTAAACTGACCTGTTACAGCAACCACAGACGGTTAGAGTGGAGACCACAGTGTCACATCGGTTTTTCCATTCCATACCTTAATAGGTGTGGAATCAATGATGAGCTAATTATTTTTCTAAAAAAAATAAAAAAAAAAAGATGCCTCTGTCCTAACATGAAAAGAGGCTAGTCCTGAGTTAAATTCATATTTCAGCCTATTCTGCTCCCTTCTCCATGGGCCACTCCATTCTTCCTAGCTACCTGGGGAATGCTCCTGCGGTCCTAACTGTAATACTGCCCACTTCTGTTCCTCATAAACCTACCCTGGAAACGTTCCACGGCTCCCTCTTTCCTACACTCAGTTTCCCCTTAATCCTATTCCACTCTGTGAGCTGCTGAGGGCTAGAAAGTAGAGGCTCTCCTAGAAAAGGCCACTTCCTTTGACTCCACTGTTAGACTGCATAAGAATGTCATCTAAGGCCCTTTCAACTAAAAGTTTATCATTAAACCACTTGGATTAAATAATGAATCAGCAAGCCGGGCAGTGGTGGCGCACGCCTTTAATCCCAGCACTCGGGAGGCAGAGTCAGGTGGATCTCTGTGAGTTCGAGACCAGCCTGGTCTACAAGAGCTAGTTCCAGGACAGGCTCCAAATCCACAGAGAAACCCTGTCTCAAAAAGCCAAAAAAAATAAAAAAAAAAAAATAATGAATCAGCATCAACTTGTTCCCGACAAATCTCACGCCAATAGAATGTAGAGGAACAATTGCTTACCTGGCATGTGTAAGGCTCTGGGATTAATCCCGAGCACACCAATAACAATGAAGAATGAGTTTAAAAAAGAGAAAAGAGCGGCAAATTCTAAATAGAGCTCAGCCGGGTGCTCACTACCATCAGCCTAAGAGGATAGAGCAAGATCAAGGTTGGCTTAAGCAATTTAATGAGAAGATATTTCAAACTGGAAAGTAAAATAGAGGCCGAGGGGACAGCTCAGTGGAAGAGTGCCTGCCTAGCTTGTGTGAGGCCCTAGACAGATCTTCTGCACTGAAAAAGAAAGAAAGCAGAGAAGGGAGGATGCACTCCCCTGCCCCATGGTCTTCTATTACTATTATTAGTTATGTGAATGCGTGTATCTTACATGTGAGTATATGCACAAGAGAGCAGGTGCCTACAAAGGCCAGAGGCATCAGATCCTGTGAAGCTGACAAAGATGCCAGGAATCGAAGTCAGGTCTTGTAGAAGAACAGCAAGTACTCTTAACCACTGAGCCATCTTTCCAGTCACTGCCCGTGGTCTTTTGAGGGACTTATAGGGAGAACTAGAAGAAGATTGAAGGTATCTTTATTGAGAATTGTCATTTTTGAGCACATAGCAAGCTGAACCAGGGAGCAGTCCACACACTCTATGCAGGGTTTTTTATGCTTAGTTGGAGAGATAATCCCGTCAGGGGAAGGGTTATGATTAGCTCCTGATTCACACAGACCCACCCTTACTGCCTAAGGGGAGCAGTCTTGTGTCTCACTACCTAGTCAGTATGATTTAAGACAGTGGTAGGCAGCTGGAGATGCAGCTTCCTTGGTTGAGCATGAGCCTAGCATGTCTGATCCCTAACAGTGAAAAATAAGGGGATAGGAAGATGAAGAAACAGAAAGAGAGGAAAATGAAAAGGCCCCTCAAAGACTTCTAAAAGTGGTGGATGGAAGACAGAAGGGGGCTGAGAATGTGGATTCTTTTGCCATAAGCCCCTTCCCTTTAGGCCAACAGATCAAAAGAAATTAGCCAACATTCACCTCCTTTTTCTAACAGCAACTAAAGATACAGGCTCTGCCAGCTCCAAAAGACCCAGTACTTCTACTGAAAGTCACAGTCGTGTCCCTAAGTTGTGAAGAGCCTCTCATTCCACCGTCACTTCTAAAACTGACCCGTTTGCCTCAAAAAATGGGTGAGCTATTTCCTAACTTTCACTTGAGTGACTACTACCACGGGCAAAGGTAAGCTAAATACTAACATACACCCACAGTAAGAAGCACCACAGTGCCAATGAGATGGCTCAGCTAGCAAGGAGCAAACCTGAAAACCCGAGTGCAGTACCAGGAAGGAGAAAACTGACTCCCACACGACGTCCTACGATATCTACATTTGTGTAATGGCACATGCTTGCACACTTATGTGCACAAACACACACAAAAACAAATAAATGTAAAAAAGGCGGGCTTCTGTGAAGTCAGTCACTCCCACCACCTCATGCTCCATCTGTCTTCTAGAAATAACTGTCCAGCCACTTCCTGAGACAAGTTATTGACTTAAAGACAAATAAAACCGAATCTTGTTCAGTCACACTGTTTTCCCTTTAAGAAGCTTTCTAAAATCTAAACAGCCATTTTCCTCCTATTTGTCCATGCAAATCCAATCTAATTTAACTAATTAAAAAAGGTTTTGTGAGATGGCCAGAACCTAAACCCACACAGATAACACCAAACACATTTTAACAACCTGCCAACTTTTCAGAGTCTACCCATTTATATTTCACTCAATACTTTGCCTGTATTTTGAGACAAAATCTCTATGCTAGGAATGGCCAAGGTGCATACACAAGCCAGGATCAGGGAGACAGAATTCAGTGATGAGGCCAAATGGGTTGAACTTAATGGTTGGTACTCTATGATATCACTATATTGACTTTTTTCAACACCAACTTATTCTCCTCCTCCCCCCCCCCCAGACAGGGTCTCACCATGTAGCTCTAGCTGTCCTGGAATTCACTATGTAGACCAAGCTGGACTCGAACTCACAGAGATCCACCTACCTCAACCTCCCAAGTGCTGGGATTAAAGGTGTGCTTCGCCATACCCAGCCTTCTGGCTTATACTTAAAAGACAGCTACTTTCCAGTCTGAACCTTCTTAGAAAATTAGGCCTGGGAAAGGGGGGATAGAGACAGCAGATGAACATACCTGTACAATGAGGCAGTACTTTCTACAACAGACCGCAGGAAAACGGAGCACATCTAAGAGCCTTACAAAAATGTAGCCAACACACAAGGCTCAAAAGGCAGATGATTCTGTTTCTTTCTCTCCTCTTGAAGTCAGTCACCATCCCCCCACACATCCAATGGCTCTGACTGGCACACACTTTGAGGGAGAAGAGAATTCTATTATAGGTGGCCTGTGGCCATTTCAAGTCAGCAACTAAAATAAACTGTTTCCTCTCTCGGGAGTTTGTTTGTCTATCTTTCCCCAACAATCTCAAATTTAGAGTCAAGGTAGTGTCTTAAAGGGTCAGGAATCACCAAAAGTATAGCATAGGAAATCCAAATTTCCTATGCAGTTCACTGACCAGAATAGGCCTGTGGCGGGTTTTTTGTTATGTTTGTTTGTTTTTCCAACAGAAGCCATCAGTTTAAAATGATAAATGACTTCAAGCTGCTGGTACCCATTTCCCGGGGCTGTTAGGACAGTCAGGCTGCCTAACTTGAGGAGCTAAAGTGACAAACATTCGAGAGAACAGCAGGCCCTTGCTATGCTCTCAGTCTCTAAAGTCCAGCTCTGACTCAGCTGTTCGGAGGCACGACTACAAATTTATTCCATGAGATTAGTTTAAAAAAAAAAAACAAACCAAATTTACAAAAGATGGAACAGCTAATATTTTGGGATAACATTAAACCATAAACTTCAGAGTATAACAAGCTTACTACGATTAAAAAGACATAAGCCATGAATTTAGCAACACCTATTAGATATCATGACCTTTGGCACTGGCATTTCCCAGTTTCAGTTCAGATAACCTGGGAGTAGGGGAAGACTAGGGGAGTAATCTAATCCCTAATGCCCAAGGCCCAGGCTTCTGAAATAGCCTCTGCAGAAGCAGCATCTTTCACATTTACTCTCCAGAAGCCAAAGCAACTTTTTCAAAGAAAACATATCAAGCACAGTCAAGAGACAAGGAAGAAAATCAACAGCAAGACAGCTAATATGGGCACCACACACACCCTAGGCAACCCTGGGGTCCAGTGCCCATGGCTCAGAATGAAAAGAAAGGGTGGCACAGTCTCTCCAATGCCTCTCCTCTTTAGGAAGAAATGCATTTTTAAAAAAATGAGCTTTGGGGCCTGGTCAGGCACAGTGGCTCAGGCCTATAATCCCTGCCTGATTACATTTCTCTTTCTCTCTTTCTCTCTCTCTCTCTTTCTTTCAAGACAAAGTCTCACTACGTAGCCTTGGCTGCTCACTGGGTAGATCATGCTGGCCTTGAAGCAACAAGCACGAGCTGTCTGAGTTCCAGACCAGCAAGGCTAAAGAGTAAGACATTGTCTGTCTGGAAAAAAACAAAAAGCAAATCTGAGGCACTTATTCACGGTAAGCATTAATGTGAAGCAATTCTTCTTAATATGTGTTTTTGAGGTGGTATTTCCCATTCAGGATAGAAACCTCCCAGCAGCATGCCTGGTTCTACCACAAAGAAACAAAGAACAAGGAGGTGTAGAGGCTTAAAGGTAGCCACAGAAACAGTGAGGTGTTACAGCAAGCTGGCCTTCTCACCCAGCTCTCCCTCCCGCTCTCCTCCTGAAGGACTGTCGGCCCAAATGGCATGAGAGAAGAGAAACAGGAGATCAAAATGAACTACAGCATCTCAAGGCCGAAGAATACAAACTCTGCAATGAGATCATTTCCAGCTCTCAACCTTAACTGTACGAAGGTATGGCTGTGGTACAAAGAGAAAATTAAAAGGGAACCAAACAGTCTTCAGATTGTTCACGTGAATCCCACAGTTGGAGTGTCCCACACTGAACTCTGCTCCTTACATGAGATCATGTCCTTGCTATGCAAGTAACTGAACCTTTAAGAAATATAAAGGCACTGTGGCACATGCCTTTAATCCCAGCACTCTGGAAGCAGTGAGTTCAATAGTTCCAGGACAGCCAGAGCTTCAGAGAGAGAGAGAGA